>MEHQ01001525.1:554555-689254 GCA_008828725.1 Saccharina japonica
CAGCATGGACCCACGAAAACAAAATGACTTTATAAGGCTAATGCAGCGGCAATCAGGGTCACATTTCTAAGAACGCTAATAAAATTGAATAAAACAAATGCCTTCAGCGTCGAGCGTTACACTTAAGCCTATGAAAAATAGGTCAAGCTCAAGGTTTAACAACGATGGTTGCACATCGAACATATATCATTCAATAGGAGTAGGAACTTATTCGGTAAGACTTTTGTACTCTACCATTCTGACGCGGAATATACGAACATTATGTAGCTCAACCTTCAATTGAAAGGGTCGTTGTATTTCGGATTACAGTGGCAGTAGGATCCAGAGTAGTACAGTACGGGCCCGCCAACCACCAGAACCAAAATTCGACCAAGCCCAAGCCTGAAGATACGAAAACTACATGTATGTACGTCTACACTTATTAAAGTACTACTGCGCTACATATTGTTGCCACTGCTACTTCTACTTCTGCTACAGCAGTTCTACTATTACGGCGGAGCATAGTAAACAGGACCTAAGGTGCACACAAAAACCAAACATTTCTCTTTTTTTGCTAACAATATTTGGTCCTATTTACTATGGTCCCCCGTTATAGTATGCCTCATGCTACACTGGTCTGAATGCAGGTAGCTTCTTTCTACTCTCTACACATAGGTATCATACTCATGCGATGTACTCCACTACACGTCTGTTCTCCGTCCTTACGTGTAAACATCAATGCAATTGCCGAGTTTTTTTTTCTCGTCTCAGTCTCTACTTTAGACGATTTAACTTTCGTGAGCATTGTGTCTCTGTTGTTCAGAAACAAATACGTTTTTCCTCTATGTCCCCTCTTTCTTCAGGATTGAGAGAAAAATCAAGGAAAACGTTTGCCGATCATATTAGTAGGCACTACTGATAATATTAGGTAAGGCGAACGGTATAATGTACAATAAAATAGCACACGACTTCCTAGGTTCAGTAGCACTACTACAGCAGTCCGCCCCAAGTCCCGTAGTATGTGTAGTTTGAAAGCGGCAAAGGCTCGGGAGCTTGTAAAACCAAGGCCGGGTTGGTTATCGGTTGTGATGTCAGTCGAAGATCACCCCGCCAGACTCTGTTTGGCAGACAAAGTCTACCGCTCACGGTTCATACAGTACAGGGCACCTAATAAGAAGCAGGAATTCCGGTCCAGGCTGGAATTCTCATTCGAGAGAGGGTGTTTTATACACTAATTTCAATGTAACGACTGCCGACTTTTTTATTTCCCCCTGACATCTCAGCCTGGCTTTCTTGTTAGCCTTTTTTCTTGTTAGGTGTCATGTACTGTACCAATACGTTTCCCAACGTAGACACTGCTGCTGCAAGACATTCCACAATATCATTACGGGGGACCGTATTGAATAGGACTGATAACTAATAATGTTGTTAAAAATATGGTAATATGTAGGTTTTTGTGTTAACCGTAAGTCCCATTTAGTTTGGTCCACCGTAATAGAGGAATTGTCGTAACCCTGCCGAAAAGTTATGTTTTTCAGCTAAATTAAATGTCTTGATGAAGCCCCCAGCCACCACTCACTCACTGCTGCAGGCGGACTTGGCCGCAGTTCTTCTCGGACCTAGAGTGATGCATTCCGTTATGAGCCTGCGGGCCTGGACTGATGATGTGGCAGCTGTAGAGGGGTTGGGCTCTATGGTTGTGTAGGAGCCCGTAGGGCTTAGTTGAGGCAACGGCTTGCTCCAGTCATCACATACCGTATAGTGGAATGGGTCCTCTTTGTTTCGCGACTGATCCGTCCGTCGTTTCGATGCCAATGCAGTGAGTGAGTGGCGCTCTCTCCCCGCCAACCAGGAAGGTAGTACTCTATGAAAGCCGTGATGATGTTTGTTTTACACCACCCTTGATCAACCTTTTCAAGCTGTTACGGGGGACCATAGCGAATAATAGATAATAGCACCCACGGTACAAACGAAAACCTATCTGTGTACCAATCGTAGCTAGTAGTAGCGATACTTTGTCCTACTTACTATCATATGGTCCCCCGTAATATTATAGTATAATAGGTTCGAACTAGAATATTGAGCTGAGTATGGCGCTCACTGCTGTGCTGACGACCTCTTTTTCCAAATGTCATACGACTTGCTGCTGCTGTAGCGTCCCCGAATAGAGAATGCATTACGCTCATACAAAGTGATACACTCCTCTGCGCAGTAAATATAAGGGGCGTTTAAACGCTACTTGTACTACTGCTGTTGTTAAATGCAAAGCTTCCCTTATTACAGAGTTGCAATATATCGTTTTCGAGGGCCTATGACGTAATTTCCTGCACAATTGTAACACTTAATTGTTGATGTTTCTATAGAAACTTCAGTAAGTAATGACAACGAGAATTATATACCTGTACAGAACACCTCATAATGTTTCTTATACAGTACTATCATTAATACCAACCGTTCAATTTAGCAACCATACGGCAATATTCCTTGTTCCAGGGCTTGTATGTGTGCAAAGTCAACTGCACAAATGTTATTAAATAACTTATATCGAACCAACTTCATTGCATATATACCAGGTAACAAAGGGCAAACATACGGCCCGAACGACGAAGTACAATTTACAAAACTCCCCCTGCTTGTAAGAATATCACTGCCTTGCAACACGAAAGGTGGCGCATTCCTGTCGGACAAAGTTGGAACTTAAAGGTAGCAACCTGGAAGGTACAAACGCCGTTATGATGCTTCTATGAAAAAAGATGTATCACACCGGTGAGATCGCTCGGTAGGCAGTCTTGTCGGCGTTTGCAAGTTCTTGCCGTGTCCTTGTGTAACTGGTCTAGGGGGGTTCTCCTGGGGGGTGTGCTATCTTGCGCGTTACCAGTTATATATGGTAATAACCGGTAGAACACGTATGTGTATGTGTGTAGGTTTACCATACGAAAGTATCTCAAGAAACTATTAATAGGAACATCCGTCTAATCTTGCTTGTACTGACATTGGAGAATATTGATACTTTTGTATATACTTTTGTCACCAACTTCACTCTTTATAGGAGACGATACCAACTCTAAAATATCGGGGCAAATCATCGATTTCCGGAAACTACAGTTGTAGTCGTACATTGCTGTGCTGTAGTCTTGTCTACATACTGTAGCTATATATGACCAACGTTAGATCAAAGTGTTTGTATATGGGTTTACTCTACGTATTGCTTGAAAAACGGGCATGGAGAAATAGATGAAAACCCTGAAACGTACACTCCCATGTTATCAATATCCTACGTCCCTGCCTTACCATCCTGTACTACTGCTGTGTGTTACATGTGATAGCTCGACAAAGTAGCAGATGTACGTTTTTTTCTCTTTCATGCAACTGGATTGCTAGCAGGGTAGATCTTGCCTGTCGTGTATGGCATTGCATTGTCTGCTCTGCTTACTGCACTGAGCGTAGTATCTTCGTGTCGCAGTTTTGTGACCACATAACTGGTACCTTTTTAGGATGAAGAATCGGCACGGACACTGGGTGTGCTGGATGTCGACGGGTAGAAAGGAATATTTAATGTGAAGAACACACACACCCAGGAGTAAACAAAAGGCACTAACTACTGCTACCGCTACTTCTGCTACTTCTGTGACTGTGCCGTGAAGCAGCCAACCTCATAGTTTCAAGGCCCAATCGATTACCCTCTCTATGTCGGACAAACTACGCGATCTAGACGATCGACGTCATAATCTACCGGCGGTGCAGATCCTAAACGAAGAAACGTGCTCGTAGAATATGCAGATTACAATGTTCCCACCCTGAAGCATGATGAGCCGAATGACACAACCGATCAGCAACGCGTTCTGCCCTCAAGGACCTATATATATGCCATGACATGGTAATCGATGATTTGTCCGGTATGCGCGACCTTCTTCGCCAAACGGTTAGTCGGTGAGAGTCCACAACACAGTCAGCGGTGTGTGTTACAAACTAAGCTGATTAAAGCCCGGAGAACAATCGAATAACCTATCATTGGTGTGGAACTTTCATGCATGTGCATGCATAGATATGTGTGGTGAGCAACGCCACGACGGTTGGAGTACCACATTCATTCATTATGCATAGCCCCATTATGTTCTAACCGGATGCGCTCCTCAAGCGATACATACTACAGCAGTACTATATATAAAGTCGTACTGCAGTACTACTGCTTCAGGACGAACGTATATGGGTCGGGTCGCAGTAGCATACTTCTTCGAGGTCGTGCTCCGGGGGAAAGATTGAGCTCCACGCGCTAGGAGCTCTGAGAAATTGTCACCAACCCTACACCGTCCGTGCCCTTGCTGTGATGGTTCCGCCTAGCAACACATCATCGATTCCCCAAGACACCCAAGTTGGCGGTTCGTCAAGTAGCGGTCGTGGCTGGCATTACAGCCTCTCACGGTGGAATTAAGCTGGAAACCAAATAGCGAAAGCGACAACACTATAAAAATTATGTTATATATTTCAAACACAAACTATGAAAAGGTCGACGAATTTTTTAATGCACATGGCAATCAGTTGAGCGTGTAAAGGCCTCTCACGGCGAGTTTTGAGCGGAGGGAAGAAACAGGGGTGCAGGTCGAGAAAACAACTTGTAAACCATCAAACGAGCAGCAGAGAGAGAGAGCCACGGTCAGCATAGCCTTGGCATAGCCCAAGTTAAATTCCGGGGACTATTTTTATCGTTTTTTGTATAAAATGTACATTTTGTAGATTGTTCCATCACGTGGGGGTTCGCGCATACAACCTATCAAAGGTCAATTTCACGCAATAGTGTTACGGCTGATGTGCACATTGACGGTTCGCTCAACACGAATATATGTAGCAGCAGGTACCGACGGACCCAAGGCTGGTGCCCTTCCCTCTTCCCAAAGGCTTCATAATTACTCTATATCTACGACGTGTGTGGCGAGTCGGAGAGATTGTAGATTGAGCGAGTAGGGAGTAGGAGAGGCGGTTTTGCCAGCGATCACACCGCGACCTCAACCACAGCAATAATACACGAGCACACAGCGAGTCGGACAAACAGAAACGCGTAGTATTCCCCACACGGCGTATGTGCCGCAGTATCATTCCGTGTGAAAATGCTTGCAATGATGATTTGGTGTCGGCTCGACCACACGACCTCTACTATACAGCTGTAGATATCGGTGAGAAATGCCTAATGTTTCGGGGGTAGTGTCTCTTGTTGTATGCGCTCCTCGCACCAGAAAGAGAGCCCCATATGGCACCCGAAAAATGACCTCGGATACGTCGCATCGTGTAACAGGCCCACCATTTATTGATATGCGCTTAAACTGGTCCTAAGACAACTTATCCAGTAAACGTACATACAATGCGGTCGTTGCGCATTTGACAAGGTCGACCAGTCAGAAACTCTTGAGAAAGAAGGGTATGTATAACCACTACCAAAGCTGTGGGAGAACGGGTGGGTCCGGTGGTACCTACTCGTCGTAATACCCGTGTTACTCCATACCTTTACGAGGCTTAAAAGAGGCCGTGCTTTGAACGTACGGCGATCTTCATTCACCTGACCGCGGCTGCAGAACGTTACCCAGCTGTACACCGATTGGAGGAAGGTGTACTCGTCGTACTCGCGCTTGCCTGAAGAAAGAAGAACAGGCCGACTAGAAGAGAGCTTGCGCTACTACTATTGATACCTGCCCTCGACCTTTCTTGACAAGAAGGAGTTAGTTGTAGCCTGGAGACAACAGTAGTCGACGGACGTAGCCTGTTTGCTGCTATGTTGGAGACGAGTGAGGAGTGAGGACGATGGGCGCGCAGCGCAGGGGCACACAGACGCACGCGCGGACACCAAATCCAAGGAGAGCAAACTTGAAGAGTCTGCGCACCGATAAATCGTGGAAAGTTTTAATCGGGGGATACTAAACGGCGGGCACACCACCCCTCGGTGTGGGAGCACTAATTCGTCAAATGAAAGAGCTTGTATGTGTGTGTTGGTGCTGCTGCTGGTTTCCTGCCACATACTACTGCTACGAAAAAAACAAGTGATCGTTGTTGTGAAATATAAAACATACCAATCCAAAAAGAACAAAACAAAGTTTCCCCCCCATTTAACGGGTTACTATTGGATCAAATTTATGTACATACCAGGTATATCATACGAAATACAATAGTAAGATTAATAACGACGTGCACGAACGTGGTAATAAGCCAGACTGCTGTGGTCCCGGGAGCATCCGGCCAAAAGGAAGGGAATACTACGAGTGCAACCTGCTGTTTAACATTTCCCATACGATATATGTATGTCCCGAAATATAATTACAGATTGGATTAAAACTCGAAATGGAATGGGGCCTTAAAGTTGCGGACACAACCGTGGTATAGTGTGTATCGCATACCAGGCTTTTTGTTTCAAACACGGTAACTTCTCGTGCATGGAACACGTCTGTAACGAAATATAAGCCTGATCTGGACGTATAAGTTAGTATCTTGGCGAAAAAACAAACAGTTTTTGTTTTGATTTTTACTGTCTTTACCATGAACCGGTGCACTAAAGCAACGCAAAACACACCGAGAATAACAAAATAGTAACCTTCGTAGAATGGTCTCACGAAGCAAGGAACACTCGGAGCTCGCCTCACGTCTCTGCCGGCAAAGGTCCTTCGGTTGCTTTTTGTTTTTTTTCACATTGGATTTTTTACTATCTCACCGACCTAGTACGTCAATAAACAAAGTAGTCGGAAACACACTGCGACCACCACCGGTCTTTTCTTAGTTCTAAATCCTTCACGGATGCTCCGAGTACTGAGCGTATTATAGTACTGGTATGGTGGCCTAAATACTCGGGGTACTTGGAGCATGAACAGTAGTGAAGGCCCGAATACTCCGAGTACTGGGAGTATGAGCAGTACGTATACTCGAGTACAAGCAGTACTCTGAATATAAACACCTAAAATTACTCGGAATACTCTGAATATCGAGAGTATTGAACACTGTAATACTGCGAGTACAAAAAGTACCTGAAGTATTGTTTTGTCAAAATACTCTAATTATACTTCCAGGTAATGGGAGCATCTGTTAATTTTTAAATGCTATAAACGCCCGTCTCATGATCCAAGAAACTGGGAGGAATGACGGCCGAGTCTTTAAAATGACGCACAGATGCTCCTATTAATAGCGTACGTCACACTTCGATTATACTCCGAGTATCGAGTACATTTTGTACTAGAGTGTTAGAGTACTGGCGGCCTCAATACTCGCAGTACTTGGAGTATGAGCAGTACTGAAGTCCCAAATACTCGCAGTACAAGGAGTAAACGCAGTATCGGACCCCGAAATACACCGAGTACAAGCAGTATCGAGAGTGTTCATACCCGAAATATTCCGAGTACGAGCAGTATCCCGGAGTATCGAACACCGAAATACTCCGAGTACACCAAGTACCTACTGCAGGTATTTTATCTCCAATACTCTTTACTTCACCCCAAGGTACTCGGAGCATCTGTGAAATGTTTCACGTTTTTATTCGGTAAAGCGAAAACTTACCCGAGCCCATAAGCCAATATAAAAATAGTAAGTAGTCGTGGAAATACTGCGACCACCACCGGTCTTTTCTTTATTATAAATGTTAAACGTTTTTCTTTGGTACATCTATAACTTTAAGTTGGTCGCAGTGTTTTCACGGCTACTTTTTTGTTTGGCTTATTAAGTCAGGGGGAAAGTTTAAAATCCGATGTGAAAAAACAAAAACAAACTCAACCGAAGGACATTTACCCGGCGGAAACGTGAGGCGAGCTCCGAGTGTCCTTGCTTCGTGACATCATACGAGAGTTGCTATTTTCCAATTTTGTTCTTCTGGAAGTGTTTTTCTTTGATTTAGTGAACCGGTTCGTGGTAAAGAGAGTAAACAAAACAAAACCTCGATTGTTTGGATTTTCGCCAAAGTACAACTTTTTACGTCCAGGTCAAGCTTATATTTCGGACCGGACTGGTATCATATATCTCGGGTTATTGTTGTGGGTTTATGTTCATGGGTAAAAGCCAGGGATGCGTATTTCCAAACCCGAAAACCAAAATGGTCGGGGAAACAGCCTTTTTTAGCCTTTCCGAAAACATTCCCCTATTTCCTCTCATCCGAGGAAAAAAAGGCGTAATTTTTGGGGGGGGACAAAAAATATCATCCCCGGGTGGCCCATGCGCTACATGAAGCACAAGGATAAGCTTCGTTCAGGCGTTTGGATAGTAATTTCGGATGATTTTCACTCTACACAGCATTAAACAGCAGTAGTAGCAGTTGCGCACAATGCAAGTACTTAATTTGAGTAAATGTTCATCGGTTTTAGTTGATTTTTCACTTGTTCATTTCCTCGTTGATTTCGTTCTGCAGCCATTTGATACTGGAATAATACGGCTACTGCTGCCGTAGTGATGATAGCGATCTCTCAATTACTAATATACTTATGTCGCGAGGTAAATCCGCACAACAAAACGCAAAGCAGGAAGTGAGCAGTTACGGCAGTGCGCTGCTTCGTACGCGTGTAGCGATCGCGACCTTATCCGCGACTAGGAACTGTAAACATGGACGCTGGACGCTTCAACGAAATCCCAGCGTCCCCCAGCTGCATATCTGCGCCGCGTTCACCTTTCCTATCGAATTTGTTAGCTCATATATGATAATATGTTATTTTAGTACAATATTCTTTCGATGATTCCACTCGCCATAACATCCAATTCCTCTGTATGATATCTGTGTGATAGTGTGATATAACAGGGGCTTGTGGGTGCCTACGTAGCGCTCTGCTCTGCTGTACAGCGTTCTCGTAGCACGGGGAAAAACACAAACAAAAACGGGTGTTTCCATAATATGTATATGGAGGCGTTATTTGCCCGGGGATAGGGGACGCGAATAATTTCCTTCGACAGTAAGTATTACCTCGAGCCTTATTAATGTCGGGTAATTACCGCTACCGGGAAATACGCATCCCTGGTAAAAGCCGCGGGGGGAAAAACATGTCGGCAACGTTTTAAATGCCCTTCGCTTTTCGGTTTTAAGTCACACACTACACTAACTACCGATATGTTTTCAAGCATTCTTTAATCATGATTGATAAAACCTTTCGTTTTCGAAGTCAGTATAGAATCTACAGTGTTGGTTGCTATTTATCTTTGTTTATGGTCAAGGGCGTAAAAAAAAAAAGAAAACGACACCACACTAGTAGGAAGGTCAGAATGAAAAACAAACAGGATCGCTGTGATCACAGGACGAAATGAGCGAAATGTTTTTTTTTTTTCGTTTTATGTTCCCTTTTTTAACTTGGGTTTAGAGACCCCCCTATTTGTTTTCGCTGGTGGGGGGGGGAGGTAATTAAAAAAAAAGTTGACTCATTGTTTTCTGGGATCACAACGGCCCGGTTCTTCCCTCCGATATAAGGGGGGGTATATCTTGGATTAAGATCCGCGCATACCCTTGTTATGGTTGCTATTTTTCTTTGTTCATATGTATACATATAATATGTGGATGGTATGTATCATATAATATTTGAAAAAGCGCTGCCTATTTTCAGTTCTGGGCGGTTTCCTATTCAAATTCGTGGACGTGTGTGGACGGCTCCTGAGTCAGATTAGGCAGCCCGCGGCAGAGAGAAATATACTTTCAGCTTCGAAGATGTCGGGAGACAGGACGTTCAACCCTTGACAGACAGCAGCTTTGCCTTGATATGCCGTGCCCTGACACCAAACTACAAGGTTTTAGTGTGAAACACGTCGGCCCTACACCCTTGACAGGGCATGTTTTACCTTGCCTGTCATGTCTCCCGACATGTTTGCTTCAGCCAGTGTCAAATCGATTTTGGCTTTTGGGTCTATAGTAAGCTCCAGCTCTCAGAATATCGTATTGAAAGGAAAGAATGGCGCCTTAATGCCAGGGTTGATAATCGGTCTTGCCACATGAACTTATTGGAATAGTAATATTAAGGTATGTACTACAATTCATAGATGTCGGGAGACAAGACTTTCAACCCTTGACAGACAGCAGATGTGCCTTGACATGCCGTGACTGACACCAAACTACTAGGCTTTAGGATGGAACACTTCGTCCCCACACCCTTGACAGCGCATGTTATGCCTTGATTTACATTTCTCCTGACATCTTTGCTACACTTGGTAGTGCTGATTTTATCAACCATTAGTAGTACCGGGTACCATATTAAACAGGACCAAAAATTGTTATCAACAACAAGTCAATGTACATATTTTAGTCTGCACCGTAGGTCCTGTTTACTATGGCCCTCCGTAATAGGAGCATAAATAGTAGTGGACTTTCGGACAATACTTGGCTTCATGAGCGAGTTCTGTTTTACTCATTTTTTTTTCAATGTGGAGGGTTGATACATCACGTTATCTCAGTTTTTCCGTGGATTGGTACTCGGGCATGTTGCTCTCTTTAATGTACGTATCCAATAAGCGTATGTGCATATTATATCCTGGCGTAGTCACCTATACGACACAAAACGTACTCCTTTTGAAACAAGAAGGTACAGCAGCAGCAGTGTTACACTACAGCAGTAGTTCTTTATGGTACCATGGTACATCAGGGAGGACATGCTCCTCGTAGTAATCAAGATGCGGGGTACGTACAGTGTGGTTGTTGTGTCTGTAAGCCAAGCTATTGGATCGTTATATTTGGTTTAATTTCTTGATTTCTCCAAAACATCGGGAATTCTCCGAAACATATGATACGTAGGGCTGGGCACTCCCTGGCTCAGTCGGTTGCGACTACTCTATTGTATCGTCAAAATCAATCAGCGTACTGGACTGCAGCATTCCAGTAGAGGACTCGTAATAAGAAACACGTAATCTGACCCATGCTGGATTAATTGTTTTGAGAGAGGGTGCTTTCTACACTATTTTCAATATAACGACTTCCGAATTTCCAATTATCATCCGAATATCAGCAAGACTTTCATATTAGCCTGTTTTTTATTAGGAGGTGTCCTGTACTGATGTATATCGTCTCTCCTCTGTCTTCGCTCCTTGTAAAACGCCTTTCGTGGGTTTTCGTACTATACTAGGCGTGTTTCTTGGAGGTACGTGATTAATAACCTACTGGCGAGTATACTGGAGAGGTTAATACGTAGATTACTACTGCCAGTAGATTATTACTACCAGTACATACTGTGCCAGTGCCCAGGTCTACCAAAACATGTAACGTACATATATTATACCTAGTATATACCGGTACCATGTATGTAATGAGTACAAATATATCATCGGGTAAATTCAGACATACAAACCCAAATACCACACGGTAGCATCGGGTATCGAAATTAAAATAGGGGTAAAATCGTACTACAACAGTAGGTACGATACATATCGGGAACGTTCAAGAGCAACCAATACCGATAACGACACCGCGAACAACGCTATATCGCTAACGACAACGCTAACGATACCGCTGACGCGAACGCTAATGATGTCGATAACGATACCGCCATCTGTAACGCTAACGACGCTGACAATGACGAAACAAAAGCGATACGCTAGAGCATACATTAGACCACCCGCAAGAATCCTTCTTCTCCTCTTCGCGGGGGCTGTGCAACGGACGAACAACGAGCGTCCAACTCGGCCCGTGGTTTCGGCCCGATGGTTTGTGGGGAGAATCCGGCACCAGGCCGACCATAAAATAGCTGGGCCCAAAACCGACCACGCGACTTTAACTAAAATGTGTCTTGGACCAATTCAAGAGTTACGGACAGCTCACGCGTAGTGTTCAAGGAATATACGCAGTGTTGAAACCCACGGCTGGCTAAAAGGTTACAACGGGGGTAAAACGGGGGGTCGCCGAAGGTGCGAACTCCTTTATGGCGAGGGTGCACAGGGGCAAGATGGAAAAGAGCTTCCTACGCCACGAGGCAAACGACGCTGCGAGTGACTACATGGGTCAAGGTCAGGGAAAATGCATCCGAGGGGGGGGGCAGCCTAACATATTCCGCTGTTGAATAGGAATGTTTAAGAGCAGAAACGAAATATATGGAATTTCGTGACGCAAGCTACCAGGTATATATTACAGGTTGCACTAACATATATGTGGAACCTATGCTACAGCAGTGCAGCTATCCCGAAGTTGATCATGTATTTATTTTTTTGTTTGGATTTGTGGTTTCATCTAGTGGGAGGCCCGATCGCGAGCGGCGCGGTGCTTGCCCTTGGCGCCGCTGCTCTCGACAAAAATGCCAAGGATTCTGGTAGATCCTGTGTGAAAGACAGAGTGATCCCGACTCGATTTTGTGGCAAGAAACAAAAAACAAAAAACACATTCCAGGCAAATACCTCGGCTGTACTCGTACTGTAGTAAGTAGTCTTTTTATTTTTTATGTTTGCCCTCTTTATTTTTCCCTATTTTTTCGCTGCCCTTTCAGCCGGTGAGATGCCCTTCGATAGTGGTACGTAGCACATTTTGTCTGAAAGGGTTCCTGAATGACGGGGCTCCTTAAACATAATTCGTCGGGATTTCACTAGTATGTTTTGCAGTATATATCAGTTTATACCTATTATGGATATAATTTACCGAGGGCTTGTTCATCGAGAAGCGCATTTGTTTCCCATCAAAGTCAGGTCAGACTACTGCAGGTATAGAGGTATATAGCTCCTCAAGTCAGGAGCTTCATAAAATTAAATGGTGCACCGTTTCCCATGGGATGCGTCCGGTAACCCTCGCTCTCTCTGCCTTCATTTGGTGTTCCTTCGTCCGTGCAGCAATTGTGACCTTCCCTTTACTAGCACTTGCCTATACTACTATTGCGGTACTTGTGTTCTCGCACGATGTTGATAATCTTCCCTGCGTCGTCCCGTCTAGGGTGTCTCTTTTTCTGAAACACCTTATTTATTGTCGTGCTTTTTTTTCATTTTCATTTTTTCACGTTTTTTAGTAGGCCCATCGTCATCTCGTACACATCAGAACGACGACGAGCTGTTGTCCACGCCACACTTACTACAGTAAGTTACCTTACAACTGAACCGAAGCACAACTCGTGGCTGAGTGGCGGTTTTAGTTTCGAAGGCGGAACCTGTACGGAAAAATGTGTTTTTTTATTGTCCGCTTCTCACTCTGCCTGTTTTGCTATCTTTGTACGCACGAACGGTGGCTACTACCCTCTGAATTTGTTTCACCATGTCAAGCACACCTTCGCCTGCTTCGCAATAGCTCCATCTCTCCCACATCAATTTTCGGAAAGTCCAGCCCTGGAGCTTTTACCCCCCCCACCCCAAAACAAAACAATACAATCCGGAGGGCAAAAAATGTATGGCGGTGGCGAATATCGCATTTTATATTGTTTTTTGAAAGGTTGTTTTTTCTACGGATTTATGTCGTTTTTTTTTCAACAAAGAAATGTCCAGAATTTGGGCGTTTGATATGATAGGCGCGCAAGGCTCTCATTGTTATTGTACGTCGAGGCAAACATATTTTTGCGATTGGTGTTGCGTGCACCGGAGACGGGTTTTAGGTCGAAATCGTTTTTAGCCGCTCAGAGCAACTCGACTGATTGAGCTCCATATTATGTATTTGTCTTTGCAAGTCGTAAGCCTCTATCCTACTCTGGGTGCGATTATTATAACTGTTTGGTCTCCGTGCTGATGGTAGAAAAATTGGCGTTACATTTCCGTCCAGAGTTATAAGCCTTGTTTTTGTATTCCCGCTAAAATATTTTGTTTTCAAGGTTCGCTTGTTACTCTAACCCAGCAAAGACATGACTTACTTGGTCGTGATAGCATATGGACGTTGAGATCCATACGTATCCATATTGTGATGTGCAGTCACTACCCACTGATACCTGGTATATGAATATCTTATTCTAGATGTTCGGGTACTTGTAATATGCGGATAGATTACGAGTTTGTCTTACTCGTCGTGCGCTGTATTGTTTGTTCAAAACATCTTCCTCAGAAACGATACTGAGAAAGTTGCTAGAACGTTACTACGAGTATAACGTTGTAGAGAACATTTTCGGGAACGGTACACACTACGGTAGACTGGAACTGTCTATAGCATGGACATTGTACCGAGATAATCAGGTGCAAGCACCCCCCACCTCAATCACTCTACTTTACTCTACTCTATTCTACTCCACTCTACTTTACTCCACCTTCCACTCTTCTTCTCTTCTCTTCTTCCGTTTTCAGTGATTTCCCTGAGATCAATATTCTTTCCAATATGGGCAAATAAGCGCCTTTTCAAACCACGACTTTTCTTCTTCTACGCAAGTGATTTTCACAGACACTTCGGTGCCGGCTTTGCCACCTCTTTCCACAGAGACAGAGCCTCGAGTCATCCCACGGTAGGGGAGCAGCAGGATTGTTTTAGCTCCTCAAACGAGGAGCTCAATATCTCACTCGGAACATCACTTCGGAAACATTCGTTCGCGGAACCCGACCGAACCTCCCAATGCGATAGTCCAAAAAACATTATACCAGTAAATAAATAGTAGTATCGGGTGGTTACTCACGTGAGGAGCACAACCGGTCAGAAAATATTGAGCCTACCAGTGGTACCCCTACCGTGGGATTGCTCCTGAAGCGACACACGCTTTTTTTCAGGGTATGAGCCTCGGCTTTGGTCTAAACACCGACTGGCACCACGGAACGACGTCTCCCGGCGAGCTCGTCATGTTCTTCGTTCAAAGACATTTCAAGTTTCCAAGTGCGGAGAAATTTCATTTTTGCTCAAAAAACAAAAGAATATCATCATCTACCCGCCTGCATTTGTGGTCGACCTTTTTCACTGATTTGTATCAAGCTTTTCGGCAGGGTTACTACAAGGAGTACTGCTTTCACGTTTCTACGCACGAGGCCGGTAAGCATACTGCTGTCACGCTTTTACGCGTGTAGCATGTACGAGTGAGTCCGGTTTCACCCTCTTCTGCGAGAAACTCGTACTCGTACGTTCAGCATTGTTTTCACGCCGTTGATGTGAAAATATGCCACCCACTAGTTTATTGAATCTTATCCTTGTTGGCAAGTCATCTTTTGTCGTCACTCGATAACACGGAGTAATAATCAGTAGTATGCATAGTTCATTATGCTCAAGAGTTGGATCCTCGAGATACCGAGTAGTGGCCAATCAGAGTTCATTATCAATCAAGCCAGTAAAGGTATGCAGGACAATTAATATATTGTCGTACCTGGTGTCTACTATATCGTCAGTGGTTTAGTCGCTCAGTATCTACGTGTGCAACAACATTCCGTCAAGTAAACACGATGCGGAATAATTGATAGGCTGTCGTATGTGATTTGGTTGCTCTGTGTCGTACAGCAGGTATTACCGTACGTATAGAGACTGCGTACAAGATCAGTCACGATTATTGTTGCGTCCTCTGGCGCAAGCTATCGTAGCAAAGGAATGTTGATGTTTGCGATTCAAGATCGTTGTGTATGTTGCTGTTCGTGATCCTCAAGATCATCTAGGGAGCAGGAGGCGTGCAAAGGTTTGCACGCCCACCCTCTCACTCCTCTTCTTTTGCTCATCATCAGCCTCGCTTTTGAGCACATACATTAATCAACATTGTTGGCCTGGAGTCTTCTCTTCTATTGAAGCGTTCATACAAGTTCGCCTAACAGCGACTTAAGCGTTCACCTCAAATGTAGGTTGTGTCTTGACTGGTCATCAGCAAGCGAACCTACAGCGTACACACCAGCTACGAGCTGGTACACACGCTGAATCCACATCATTATTAGGTTATGAGCTTCGCATAAACGCGTGAACGTAGTAGCGACGGGGACATCGGAGGTCAAGATCTCACCACCCCGGCTACAACGACAGGCTTCATTTTATGAAGATTTGACCATCGACGTTTGAGCACGACAACAGCAGAGCTGCGGGTCTCGAGGTACGTCTAGTACGAGACTACGCCAGGGGGCCCCGAGCTGCTGCTTCCGCTACGAGCTTCACGCGAGATCTACGTCGTCGTCAAGCTGCTGTGGTCGATGAGGGACTACAACATCCTACGAGTTCATGAGGGTCTGACCGACAACTTCAGAGACGGATCGTCTACATACGACAAGGTCTTCTGCTCCGGATACGACATCCTTGGGTCTACGAGTACACCAGGGTCTTCTACGGCCGGACAGGTTCGACTAAACTTTGTTCGTACGCACGGATAGCAGTCGAGGTTTACGCTATACACCACTACTGCACTGCTGCTGTACTGCTGTGCTGCGGGGGGAGAAAGATCGACTGTGTTTTTCCTGTACGTAACGGGGGAGCGGGTTGGTTCGACACTACTGCTGTTCCTTCTGCTGCTACTTACTACTGGAATAGGAAACGGCTGCACATACGAACGAATGGAGACCTATTCGTACTGATATACGGCACGACACGTCCGCGGTATGGTGGTGCAACTTGAGCCGGCGTTATTTGCGATTGGCGCGCGTCGTTGACGGGGGGCTACAAAAAATGAGCCCACGAGAGCACACGGGGCTAGAATCGAAACTACAAATATTTACAGGGGCCATCTGGTCATGAACACCAGGGGCCGCTTCACCATAACGCGGGGTCACCGGGACGACGGTTCGGGATCGCTGTAAAAAAGCGCTTGAGATTGTTGGAAATGACACCTTCCAAAATCGTCACAGCACTGTTCGTTGGGACCGTCGGAGCTACCGGGTTGCCACAACAGAAAAATGTGGGTTCGCCGAAGAGGTGTCATTCGGGAGCGGGCCACAGACATCATCATCTACATACTTTTCAATTGGAATTGCCGGCGGAGAACGTTTGCTGGAATTGCCACATCATCTATCGCTCTGGGCTACTGGAACAACGCTTCTGGGGCCGCTGGAGAGCATCATTGTCATCGTCAGGACTGCTGGAGCATCGCTCTTGGGGCCGCTGGACATCATCATCTGGATTGCTAGGAGGGACATCTGCATCGCGGGGTCGCATCCACTTAACGGCAAGATTTATTTGCCTCGTAGTACGTAGCACCACACGTCTTCTTTGTATGGGAGGGCGGTCAGAAACGTGGTTCGGCTGCTAGTCTATTTGTGCAAGATTTGTTTTTGTAGTAGCACTACACACGTCTTCTTTGTATAAGGGGGAGCGGACAGAAACGTGGTCGGCCGCTGCAGTAAGTAGTCTATTTGATGGTCAACAAACTGATCGTTGAAATATTTGCTGAAATGTTGTTGCCCGTTTGGTTTCTGTAGTTGATCATTTTTGATAATATAATGAGATACAGCTCTTAATGCGCAGTACAAACATGGAAATCCATTTTGTTTTAGGAACAAACCATACACTGGTAGTTGACACTGTTGAGTTCGTCTCACATTATTTCAGAAATGATGTATACACGGCCAATATTGACTGGTGTAGTATTTGTGAAGTATACGGAGTATTACCGTACCGAGTATGTCTGTCTGGTAGATGTATATTAAGACCCACACGGGTTGCAAGGTTCTGTGGGTGATACTTTCGGCTTTGCATGCTTTTGACAGTCCATGCGTCAAGCCCCCTCACAACAGTCGTATGCCTTTACGTTGCCAGGTTTCGCGTTGTAGTTTTTTGCGTTAGCTGTAGAAGGATTGATCACCCCTCAAAAGTGAAGCAGAAACGGATGATGTTGTTTCGACGTTGCAAAGGAGTAATGAAACTTTGTTGCGACATAGCAATGGATTCTACTTCGTGAATATGTATGCAGACAAGTAGTTTAGACAAGTACATTTGAACCAAGTATTTGGATCCTCATTGTTTGAATTCATGGCCTTTGCATGGCCACATGGTAGAAAACGAGTTGGAGTATTTTTTGTTTTGGGCATGTAACACAGGCGTAAAAAAGCGGGATGTCAGCGAGAGGTCGTCTTATTTGCTGTGCTTGAAAGATTGCTAAGCTGCCGTGGTACATTGTGTGAAGTACATTAAGGTATTACCGTACGTATAGAGACTACGTACAAGATCAGTCACGATTGTTGTTGCGTCCTCTGGCGCAAGCTATCGTAGCAAAGGAATGTTGATGTTTGCGATTCAAGATCGTTGTGTATGTTGCTGTTCGTGATCCTCAAGATCATCTAGGGAGCAGGAGGCGTGCAAAGGTTTGCACGCCCACCCTCTCACTCCTCTTCTTTTGCTCATCATCAGCCTCGCTTTTGAGCACATACATTAATCAACATTGTTGGCCTGGAGTCTTCTCTTCTATTGAAGCGTTCATACAAGTTCGCCTAACAGCGACTTAAGCGTTCACCTCAAATGTAGGTTGTGTCTTGACTGGTCATCAGCAAGCGAACCTACAGCGTACACACCAGCTACGAGCTGGTACACACGCTGAATTCACATCTTTATTATAGTTTTGTAAAAACGACCGCAAAGCTTTGTTACTTGAAACTAGTCGGTGGCTTTGAAGCTGTAAGCGCGAAACAAGTCACAAAAATATGTCTGCTCATCACACACGAAGCTAGTTCCGCACAACTTCCACGCTGTAAAGCACGAAGAAACGTCACAAGACTGCTGTTTCTCCGCCACCACAACTAAAGTCAGTTTCGAGCCGGCTCCACGCTAGTCGCACGCGTGAGGTCGTTATCGAAATCGTTTCTTAAAGCTATTATGCGCGAAGGACGTACAAATATATTTGTCCTCATGCAAGTATCGACGAGAAGACCTACACGTGCGGAAATATCCAGCCAGGTCGTTGACGAATCTGCTACTGCACGTTGCATGGGGGGGATCACCTCCTGCCTACATATAGGCATCCTTTTTCCAGCAACGGCTTTACACGCTTTTACGTGGAAGCACGAATTAAAACCCGTAAGGAAATCTTATCTTCGTCGGTTCTGTATGGGGGAGAAGGCCAACAAGCGTTGCATCACGCAGCCAGACCGTGGATGAAGTCAGCTACTCAGCCTGCCATGGGAGAGCACTCCTGTCGGTTTGTCTGCTACTATCAGCTTGGCACAGGAGCAACACTTCTTACTTTACAAGGAGCTAGCACCTCCGACATCGTCGGACTTCGGGTTCTTCATCTGCTACCTGCGATAGCTGCGCTACTTGACCATAATCAGCATCGTTGATTACAGAAGGTATACTCAGCGCTTCATCCTCGCAGCTTCAGCCTTGTCATCAGGATCCACATCTATTTCGACTACTGCTGCACGGGCAACGCTGCAACATCACTGCTTCGAGAAGATATCGGCCTCTACGACTACGGTAGTACAGCAACAGCAGTCCTGCGGCTTCTACGCATCGATTTCAGGTCATTATTTTCAAACTTTTCTTCCAGACTTGGAGACGACAACACCGCCCTTTAGGTTTTTACCAGGGTTCAGCTCCACAGCAACACCACCGAAGCGTTCATCAAGAAACTGGCCATCACCATCTCGAGCGCATTCGGGACCAGCTACGTATTCAGCGGCATCTTAGCCGAAAAGCAAACACTGCTCTGGGCCGAGATTTTGCTCGTTTTTGAGCAAATGAGGAGTTATAAACTTACATTTTTGCGTTCGTGGCAAATTTGGTATTGCTCCACACAACACGCGGCACAACCGCGACAACATCAACCGGCATTCGCACACTTCGAGCAAACACAGCGCAGCACAACAGTACGGACTGGCTGCGAGGACAGGTTCTTACTTCCTCTTCAGGTCTACGTTGCCATCATCGACATCATTTCACAGCCATCATCTATTCGTACGTCTTCCAGCAGCATCATTTCTTTAACTACCCAGCAGTACAGCATATCTACACAACAACGGCACGAGACACGAAGATCTTCACCATCACGAGCAGCAACGACTACGACTACGACTCCAGCTATAGTTCACTGCAGCAGTAGGTTGTTGTTTTCTGGTTTTTCTTCATCGTTGTTTTGGTAGGGAGGGGTATATTTTTATACTTTTTCTCTGTTGGCCTTGCTGTATGTAGAGTATTTTCACACGAGCACGTTTTACGTAAGATCAAACATGATGCGCACTGCTGTCTGCCGTTATGGATAAACATCTGCCTTGTTACTACCGTAGTTGTTATTTAGCTTTCCGCAGCTTTTCGTTGAGTACGTATCCTAAATACACACTCACAATGCTGATTGTATTACACAAATATCAGTATGTAGCTGGACACATACCTGTATACGTCCACGTTTTCGTTTCGATTCCGTTCGATTTCGAAGTCCTAGGATCAATTGGCGGGGCGTAGCACAAGTGCAGTAGACACTTTCTTTCGTTTGATTGCTAGGATATAGTTCGCTCGTCATCACCACTGCACCACGAGTCTAGTTTACGATACGATTGCGCCCAACGTAGTCTATTGCCGTACTATTGGTTATCGTAGATATATTTCGAGTACGTACGTACATACATGTACACAACTGAAAAGTGCACTTTTCGCTGTACTCGACGGACGTCATCAATTTCTACTTCGATTTGATGTTGCTCCAGGTATTAGTTCGAGGGGCGCGTTGAACACCCAGCAGACGGGTTGACGCTTCCTTTATACGGTATACATCGCTGGTATTCACACCACGATTTGTTCTCTTCTTTGACTTTTGCTTACACCAGGTACTACTCTGTAGGATTTATATGAGTACGTACGCACGTCTATACCGCACACTGGACACGCGTCTCAGTTTTATCCAATGTCTCTTCAACTATCCAATGTTGATTGCTGGACAAATGAGTATTCACACGTACTAGTACACACAGTAGGCCGTTGCTCATTTTGTCTGAGTACACATCCACCGGCTTTCTTTGTTTCTGCGAGATTACGTACTATTTCCGTCGCTCTGTTATTGTAGAATTTCATTGAGGGGGCGGGTTGCAAGTACAATCGATAACCTCTGCGGATTTCATTGAAGGTTATGACTCAGTAGTCATGCACAACCACGATTAGCTTTTCTGACACGAGTGCAACCATATTGTCACCGTCATCACACGGGGTTGAATATGTAGGGAACTTTTGATTCACTGTTTTCCATATCATCGCAGGACTGAATATGTTGTACCATTCTTTCATTCGTCATTATTTCATCCTGACTTTTGAGTATCAGGTTTCTACACCGTAAGCGTTACTCTAGCTACTGGCTTTCATTGCGGGGATGTGTTAGCATATGGACGTTGACCTCTATACGTATATATATATATTGTGATGTGCAGTCACTACGCACTGCTACGAGTATATGAGTGTCTTATTCTAGATAGTCGGGTAATTATTGTAATATGCGGATAGATTACGAGTTTGTCTTCCTCGTAGTGCGCTGTATTATACGTCCAAAGCATCTTCATCAGGAACGCTACTGAGAACGTTACTAGAACTTTACTACAACGTTGTAGGGTTAGTATAATGTTGTAGGGAACATTTCCGGGAACGGGTACACACTACGGTAGAATGGAACTATATGTTGCATTGAAATTGTACCGAGACGATCAGGTGCAGGCATCCCCCACATCGATCACACTACTTTACTCTACTCTACCGTCTTCTCTTCTCTTCTTCTCTTCTCTACTTCAATTTCCATTGATCTCCCTGAGATCAATATTCTTTCCAAAATGGCGAAATAGACGCCTTTTCGAACCATGACTTTTCTTCTTCTACACAAGTGATCTTCACAGACACTTCGGTGCCACCTCTGCCATCTCTCTCCACAGAGACAGAGCCTCGTCACATGCGTCATTATTTCATGTCGAATTTTGAGGTATGGTACAGAGCCACTCGCCCGAGGGACGCAAATACAGCAGTTAAAATAATGCCATCATTCCCCAATTGCCTCGCTGTAGCACCACCAGTGCTATGATGATAGTATTTTACCTGGTGTATTTCTTGATTGGTTTTCCAGTTTTCGTTGCGCTCATGTTGCAGTACCTAGCCCCGCTCGTGCAACACCTTTTTTGTCTGGAACTTTTTATTCGTACATTACGCGACACCAGTTATGTACATAATCCCAAACTTTTGCCAATAATTGTGTGGCTTTTTGTGGTGTCCACGGTGAACATGCGTTCCGTAAGGGATTCAGAATGGCTTTCCTCTCTGACTGGGCAAAACATATTTCGAAACCGGCAATTATGAAATGAAGACATTTTAATATTGGCCTAAAATTCCTTACTTTCAAAGTTGTCAACACATGTACACGTCGCGTACGTCAGCTATGCATACAGCAGTGTCGGTAAGCAGATCCATTAATGCGATGCTTTGCTGGTTGAATACAACGGGCCTTGTTTTATTGGTTGCCCGGTTGAGCTTCGTGTGCATGTATTTACTGCTAGCAGCTGTGTGTGACATTTAGTATGGCTTGATTTAACCCATACATATGTGCAATTATTTGGCGGTTTAGTATGCTCATACTAAACCCCACACGCGGTATATGGTTCACTAATAGTATAATACATATTTTGTACATTTAGATATACGTATACGACGTAGTTGGACGTGTTTTAGTATATACGAAGTAGGTATCTTGTTGCCTGTAAAAAACACAATTTGATTTAATCACTCTTGAACTTACTGTAATAAAAAATGCTCTCTTAGAACAATACGCACTGGTACTCACTCGTAGGTGAATACGAGTTATATCATCAGATTTTGAAAATATTAAGTAAAATAGAGTTGTATATCAAATACAAGGTTCCCCTCCGGAACGTGCCTAGGTGAGTGGCGCAAGGACGAATCGAAAACCTACTACTGTACAACAGCATGCGATATTGCATCATACGCATATCATATTGTGTATTCAATTCGTAGTACATAAATACGACGCTATGAAATATCTGGTACTACTATTAATACTGTTCATAAATGTAGACCTTTTTAGAGCTGCACCTGTATTTTTGGGGATAAAAAACATACTCGGAAATATGGTGGAACATTTACTACGATTGACTCTGTTAGAGATCCCGCCAAACGTATTCGCCAATATTTAATTGTTGTGGAGCTCAAGCGAAGGAAAGCCCATCCCGCACAAAACCGAGGACTCCCGGCAAAAAAATGTTTGAAAATACTCCAAGCGTTATACGCTGCACATACATGCACGTATGACACACGGCACACACCGTATACGCACGCACACGTGACACATGTATGTACAGGGGTGGTGGGATAATGTTTGCAGAAGAAGTAGAAAAGGATGCACCGAAGAAAGGGCTGGAACTCTCGACAACACCTGCCTAAAAAACCCACTTGGTTTTGTTACGTACAATACAAAAAAATTAGGAAAAAACAGTAGAAAAAAAGGATATACGGAAGCATCGCCAAGGATCGAACTCAAACAAATCTGAAATCGGACACATTGACCGTTTGACTATGTTTTTAAAGATACAATTTCCTTGTACTGGTACAGCAGTATTATTTGTCGTTGCGCGTCAGAGGCACGACAGGTCGCACACCGCACATACATATTGCAAGCACAGCAGCAAGCAGCAGCAGCAGAAGCCTAATGACGCATGCAAGCCTGCATAAAGCAACCACTATATACTTAATAACCACAGCAGTATACGGTGGACCCGCCACAAACACGTCTGCTGCTTGTGCTTCTAGCCGGGGCTGTGGCGTTGTTCGTATTCGTTGCATGGTGTTTGATGTTTCGTGATTTTCTGGAGTGAGCTTCGGGGAACAACAAAAAACCCCGGAAGATATAAGGACAGCAGTAGTTGAGGTACTCCTATTTTTTCAAAGCGGTCATTACATTTCCGGTCATAGTAAGCGTGGGCCTGTCCCACATAGCAGCAGAACATAAACAGGTACGTAGATAGATGGTGAGGATTCTAGACCGCAGGTTCCTGCGATGGACACAGCTAGCAACAGCAAATACAGCGCAGATGGATGTGCCACTCACGCACGATGTTCCCTTACTACTGGTGTGGGCGGCAACGCTGTAACGCCGTGCCCTGTGCATGTTGTCTGTTGTCTATCTGGTACGAGTACATGTTTCTGGCCCGTGTGCATGTGAGAGAGCAAAAAACAGAAAAAAAAATCTAAAACAAAAAAAACGTTATTATTTACTGGCACGTACGTACAAAACACGGCCTCGTGCAGAAAACCCGGGAAATCGGCTTATCCACTCCCGCGGGAGAAAAAACATCGAGCGCCCGCCACGCGAGCCACAGAGCTCTGATCGAGCCCAAACCTTGACCAATGTGTCCGGCCGGGCCTCCCGTGTCGGGGTACTTAGCGTTTTGCCGAAAAGCGCTCGCGCGAAGAGAAAAGTTGCGAAAAGTGCGAAAAATTCACAAACTTAACTATACATGTGATACCAATGAAAATATCGAGTAAATTTCATAACGTTTAAAATTACAAAATTACCCATATGAAACGAATTACCATGGTATATTATTAATAATACATTATTATATTCATACAATACACTGTATATTTTATCTTACGTGCCTGGGGTGTGTTACGATTAGGTACTCTAGAGTCGGGCTGTGTACGTGCTGGTCCCGTTTGGTGGCCCCGTGCACTCTGAAGAGTCGGGAGTATTAACTCCCGCTGGAATGCTTTAGTACAACAGATTTGATTTGCACCGTATTTTGGAAGTCGATACTTCTACGGGATTTCACGGCACGGGAATAGAAACCCACGGGAAATCAGACATTTCTACGGGAACGGTTTGGCCGGGAACAGGAAATCAAGATATATTTTCGCGAGTTGTTTGGACGGGAACGGAAAATGAAGATCTCCGGGGGGATTGCTTGGCCGGAACCACGATAACGATATTTGCACGGGAACCAGGGCCTGATAAATTTGGCAGTTAAAAACTTTCGGGTGAGATCTTCCACACTTACGAAGTTCAGCGAAAACGCGGTAGTTCTAAGTGAGTACCGCCATTTAGAAAATCTTATATAATACTCTTTACGATACTATTTATGGTATATGTTGGCGTGACCGTAAGCCGCAATCCATCTACCCATAGCAGCGTATTAACTGTTGTTGCGTACAGTTCTAATATAATGTCCGCCAGGGGTTTTGAACGGGTTTGCAGTCAAAACCGCACATAGACGCAAGGAAAATATCCTGTAGACCAGCCAGCAGTCAGATATAGGCCTCAACATACCAAATTAATGCAAGCGAACGCCCCCATGTCAAACATATTTCAGAAGAAAAACGACCAGGCCAGACAGTTAACGCCCCCCCTGCCACCCTACGCCCCCCTACTACTTTCTGGGGTCAACGCAGCGGGGCTAAAATGGAACGGCGTTTGTGTGTGCTAGTTTTGTTGTTTCCGATGCATTAAAAAGAAGAAGAGTTTATATAAAAAAAGTTAGTACCACTATGCAGGTAGGTACGTGTTGTGCGTAACAACAGTAACACCGACGAAGTCAGACGCGGCCAGACAAGGAAGCAAGTTTGACACGTTCGGCCTTTGTTCAACCCGCCACTCGGACGAGCACCATGCTATATTTCATTGGGCTGGGGGACGATGATGAATTCGCTTAGGAGAGCTGCCACCTTGACCACACTGTGAACGTTCCAGTCCAACGCTCGGAGGCTAAACTCGACGAACAGACCCGCGCGGTGCCACGCCCACCACATGCAAGAGAGGTGGCGCTGGCGTGCTGTCCGTCGTGGGCGTCGATTGTCCAGGACGGCGCAAGCTCCTTCAAGGTGTTTGAGCGGTCTTCGGTGCTTCGATTGTGGCGCTTCCCATCCGAAAATGAGAATCATGAGAATCAACGTTCATCACCCACAAAACATTCCTAGACGGAAGAAGAAGGAGGAGGTTAAACAAAAAGCTCCCCTTAGGTTTTATGACAAACCCAAGCACCTCCCTTGCCTTACAAGACGCGTCCTTTACGGTAGGAGAAGCGTGTATCTTCCACGAGGTCTGGATAACGGTTGAAAGCGAAGCCCGGATTTCAAATATATTGGTCTCGGTTTGTGACCAAATAGTTTGTAAGGTATACATAATATCGACCAACATTGATTGGGTATAGCTCATATACTTGCTTTCCCTGGTAGATGATAACCACTCTGGCTGCAATGTGCAACCGCTATCGTAGAATTAGTCGCAATATACCCCGAAACTCATTGCTGCCTGGGCCTATAGACATCAGGACGGAGGCGTCTGGTTTAGAATACAGTGAGCAGACGGTTAGCCGTGTCGCGCTCAGGGGGTTGGAGCTTGATCCACCATGGATAAGCTTGCCAGACCTGTCAATTGTCTGGGAAACAAAGAATTCAAACTACATATTGACGACGTGAATGTTTTGAAAGAACACTTTTGCGACGTGGGTGCGAGAACCATGGTTGGTCATGCTTTTGTTTTTCGTTCCCATTCACCAAGTATGATCTCGTCCCTGCGGGTGTGCCTTTGATAGTGGTACACATCCCACCGCGCCAGCGTTTTGGTACAGGCCACCAGCGACGACTTTGGAGACAACGAGCACAGACAAGCGCAGGAGTCCTCCGGTTCTAAGTCAATCATGTGTATGTATTGGCATTCGCTGTGCATACGGTGGTGTTGATCTTCGTGGGTGTTCCCCAAGCACTATTCGTACACTATGCCGACACCGGCAACAGCACGCGCACGCCCAACAATGTGCCTACCGCCCGATTAATATATGGTGACCACAATTTACCGTATGCGGGTGACCCGTGAAGGCAGACCAAACCCCACACGGCCAATAAAAGCTAGCCATAGCGGCTGGTTCGCACCTGCGCACTGCCACCGCGCCCTGCCCTGAGCATATTGCAATCAAGCCCAAGAACTCATCGTTTCGAAGAACATGTGCTCTCGGCAATAATTTCAGCACGGGTCTGATAAACACATCATTAATAGTTTCGAATTATTTCACGTACGGACCTTGACGAAGCTAATCAAACATCAGCCGTTTCGTATACAGTATCTGTGTAACAAATGTTTAGCGCTAACCCGGCTGAACCCGACCGAACACGGGTTGGCTACACTGGTCAACCACAAGCCCGCATGGATTGGCCGGCATCCACAGACACGACAATAGTCCAAACGAGCCAATACCTACCGGTATATACCACATCAAACCGAACATACAACATCCACATCTAGCCAGTGACCACATGGCTCCTCGGAAGGAAGATGCACGACTGGGACGATTGCTTAGATAGGGCTGCACCTAGATTAATATATGTGTATGCAGAACTTACGCGTTGTTGTTTGTGGCCCGGCCTACGAATTAGCTAAGATAAAGAGTGTTGTACATCGCTCTCGCACGAGGGTTGCGAGTCCAGGTCCAGTGACAGGCAAACGCCTTTCATTGTAGAATCGGTCGACATCCAAGCTAAGATATATTTAAATGATACTTACGAGCCTTCCCATTCGACGAACTCCATGTCCTCGCCGCAACACTAGCTTCAAGAATATGTTGAAGTGCAACTTAACGAACAGCTCATTGCATACCATAATTACTCTCAACGGACTTCATTGTAGGGCCGGTAGGTGGCACGCACTTTCATCAATAACGTAAACTCTAGGCCTGTCCACAGCAACAGCAGGCCGTGCTTTGTCGTTCAGCCGTCCGTGTGCGACTGTTATAACCGCGTAGCAGTCAGCCAAACGCTGGAGGCAAGCGAGTGGACGAGTGAGCACCGTGCTTACTTCTTTGAAATGTAGTGCGTTGGTATCCGTCTAGTTTCAGACCTCCGCCGGTGTGCCCTCCCGTCATCTGAGGCCATACTGACATAGCAACCAAAACTGCGGTACCGGCCACTGCTTCCGGTTTCCTATCATGAAGCCAGTACTCAACAGTTACCCCCCTCTAGCCCGCTGGCCGGGGCTCTATCACACGCAGTCTCAGACGATCAACACCCTGAATGGTAGTAAACCAAAGACACACACAAAATCATAATTCCCCTCCAGACTACGGGTTTCTAGGGAGTACCCTGGCCTGGCAGCTATGACCCTATCTCCCTAGTCGCTACAAGTTTGCCAAACACGTCATATACAGTATTCCGGGTGTACACTTGGACGACCCTGGTGAGGTCCATCAACCCTCTTTCTGGATAACCGTCCGCAACAGTTTCCCCTCGGCCGCCCGTGTAGTGGCTGCACAGGTACTGCAGCGGTATCAGCTATTCACTCAGTTCAGGTTTCCTCTTCGTCATAAATGTTTGGGACGAAAAACATTACTTATATCGTGAAACGCGTTATCGTTGTGACGAAACCGTCACTCGGCTACACAATAGTGTGAACTCGGTCCAAGACTCCCACTCACGGGAGTTGTACATATCCGAAGCGTTTTTTATTGCTTGTGTTTCCCATCACACACATACATGTATATAAATATAGCCGTGGTCTGCAAGCACCGAAAGTGCGCATTCTACAGTACCGAAGCACGATTGACATGGCTGATACTCCTCGATTCAGTAGCGGCACGCCGCGCCTGACCATTGACTTTGATTAGGATGAACGTCCGACCCGATTCACGACCGTAGGACCTACCGTTACACATTACGAGAATTTCACAGAAAGACACAAATTGTACATCTACCACATTGAATACTGTCTAGTACTTCGCTGTTGGACTGGAAATGCCATCCCTACCGTACGTAGCGCGTTTCAAGCACGAACTTGAACATGCGTGGATCATATCGCCATCTTTGGGCTGGTCTGCCTATTGTTCTGTGCCTTTTGGGCGTGCCGCTCTTCTCTTGTTATCTAGATTCAAACAAGGGGAGCACGCTCGTATTTCTCGGCACGAACAGCAGGGGTATACATGTGACACGCGTTCCCGCTATATCGTGTACAATAACGCTAACAAGGTGCCAGCACCATCACGCAAGGCAACGAAAGGGGCGTTTGATACATTTAGCCACCTTTCCTGTGGATACGCACTATCAAGGGGAATCTTGTTGTTTTTGCGCTACGAAGACTTGGCACCAAACGTGCCCCGTTTTACAGAATATCTAACAGTTTTACCAAGCGCTACATTACGAAATATCCAACCACCTACTGTAGTCCACAACACAATGTTACATATTTTTTGTACATGTGTTTTGGCGACGTTGACCTCTTCGCCCTGAAACAAACATGTTCTGCCCTACAAAGTTCCGACATGTATTTCTTGTACAGCTCGCGTCACCACCCCGACAAATAATATCATTAGCATTGTACACGAGTTCCACACGAATTGCAGCAAATATCCATACAATGTTTGCATCACAGCGGATGGGGCACGGCAGACAGGAAGTCATCCGTCTCGTACATTGTTGTAGATCTGGGTTGTCTTTGTGATCAACTCAAATCAACCCCAGCCCCCAAACGGCTACAGCGAACGCGTTCGTTGCTGTAGGTTTGTAGTCCTTGCAACTATCACGAGTCAACAGCCTGCAAAGTCTCCTCGCTGTGCACACGGTATCGTCAATAAACGTGCTAAGCAAAACAAATAGCAAACGCCCGCTACTTCATACTTGTCACCAACTACCATATCAGTCAACAACCCAATGTTCCGCTACGTCGGCCTCCAGCTGAATGTCGCACAACGATAAAACGCCAAACCGCCGACGGTGATGATACCTAGCCGTTGTACGTTAGCACGCGTCAACCCCCTGGAAGTTCTCCGAGCTGCATTTCTTGTCGTTCACGAAGAAGGTACCGTCCGATTCGATCCTGATGGTTTCGCCAGCCATGAGCCGGAACTCGAAACCCCCACGTTCCGGGAAACCCATGATCTCCTGCAAGCACAACACCAAGCGAGCCGGACGCAGCAGAACAATTAGCGTTATATAGTTCAAGTGTACGATGTATTGCTCTTCGATTTTAGGTCTCCCTTAGAATATGTATCTTCTTTCTGGGGAGACTTTTACCTCACTGAGTACCTGCTGCCTACCACAATGGAACATATTACCCGTAGGTGAGGCATTCAGGGTTCCCTCCGCCTTTCTACTGAATGTACCAGGTATAGTGTAATTAAACAACAGGTACGTTACCTGCTATGGACGGTTTGTTCCTTGGTATTGAGGAGCCCCATCAAAGAGCTTGTGTGTGTACTATACATTGCTTTGTATGTCCTGTACACCTATCGGCCGACGCATCGGACCCGGACAGCGCCAATACTCTAATTGTTGGGACGAACGTACGGGGATGCGGATGCCAACTATCCAGCCGACGCCTCGACTTCGCTAGTTGTTAATGATATTGCGCTGCAGCGCTGCCACCTAGTTTAGCAGCCATGTAGACACTTGCAGGAATCATTCTAGAAACATATCGGTGGAGTTATGTAATAATCGATGTAGCGTACTACCGAGTAGGCCGCACCGGCCATCTCGGTCTCGAACAAAGTAATATTTGTACTGTTACTACTTTTATCGTTTCATTCAAAACTGCCAGCTTCAGAGTGAGCTATGCTAGCTTTGTTGTCCCTATCGTGTACTCCTGTGACGAGCACCGACATGTAATGAGAGGTTTAGATATCGGTGATTCCCGCTGGGCTTTCGCGTGAAAACGAACGCCGATCGAATATGGGGGATCGAGTGTGTGCCTAGCCTTCAAAACACGTCCTACAGGCACCATTGCTGGTTTTCGTGCTTTCGTGTGTATTCACCTGCTGCAGCAGCCGGACAGCGACGATCTCGCCGAGAAGGAGCCCTTCCACGCTGTCGGTTCGGTAGTGAACGCCGCACATTTGCCTGAAATAGCACAGCAAAACAAAATGAAATAACCAGAAACAGAGCAACAACAAATGGTGCGGGACGGAATCAGTTGGACGCAATACACCGCATTGCCGAACCGGTATTGGTGGGGGGTATTGGCATAGAAGATCTTGTGTTACACACAAATGCATGTGCTCAAAAGGACCATACTGGATATTTACGACAAAATCCGCTATATTGACCTCTTTCCCCATATTTCCAGGTATATTTATGTATACCTGCCGAAGGCGACGTTGACAGCGAGCTTGTTGATTTCCCCCTCGAAGGTGAGGCATCCGTCGTAGGGCAGAAGTTCCAACCCTTCGTCGTCGGGGAACACTGGGTCGTTGAAGCATTCGAACCCCTTCTCCAGTCCAACAAAAGCCTGCGGTACACATGTAGACAGTCCGCTGAAATTATGAACAAACGACAGCAGTTTTTCCGATTGTCCGTAGTGTAGGGTGTACTACTGTGCGTCTGCATCGTTGGTCTAGCCTTAGTCGAAGTGATCACGATTCCTAAGCGAGGCGGGATGGTATGTATTGTATTCTGAACACATGTTTGGGGCACTTGTTTATGGCGGCGCTATAAACTGCAGACTTACCGAAGTATCACTGAAACCCCTTCCTCAATGTTGTAGTACTACCGTAGACCTAGAGTACGCTATCGTATTTGTCACCTTGATTTCAGTTTTGGACACTTCCAAACTTTCCTGACCAGTCCAACTCGTTGTCGGCGTTAACTGAAAAACTACTGAATAGTATAATACGATGGCTTACTATATCGAGTACATATGTATTCAATAAGGCACACAAGCTTTAGTCGGGTTGACGAATCGCGAACCCATTGCTTCGAAGGTCATGTTTCGCAGAAGCGGTTACAGCTCCCCGTACAGGGAACAAAGACTAACCGTCACCGCCCCTAGCGTGGCGTTGTCAATCTGCCGAACTATCCATCGCGCTAAGCGTGCCAAGTTTCAAAATCTGCTTTAGATGTTGCTTCGAATTATTTATGCTGTAGGCCTTTGGTAACACATTGATTGATTTGTAGACAGTGACCTTAGGTAAGCGTACGGGACCGTCACATTTTGACATTCTGCGTGGCTACCAGGCGCCAATTTACAACGCACACCACAAAACGTTACTGACGACCACTCTCCCAAACAAACGCCGTCGGACGCTCCGAATGTTCTCCAAAACGTTACAGCAGTCCGCATCTAGCGCTTCAAAACCTATTGCCCAGATGAGCCTCTGCTCTGCCCTTCAAGTTCGTTCCTTATCCAACGGGGTCAAGCCAGATCCTTTGACTGGGCGTTGTCTTAGAGTGGGAGGTCTGCATGACAGCGTACGTTTACCTTGAGTACGGTCGCGAAGGCCCCGTTCTGGACTGCGTGTCCGGCGGGGTACGACGGGTGGGATGGCGACCCTTCCCTAACAGCCTGTTCAATACGAGCACACCGAAGAATCATTGAAGAAGCCAGGTGATTCAGGTGTAACGTTGATGTGCTATGGGGCGACCAAGACCTGGATACTCCATACACGACTCACGGTAACTAAGTCCCCGACAGCACCTATGTCTTCGCAGTCACATTACGAAAATGCTGTCAGTCTGTACGCCTTTTAAATGTTCGACCGGTATGACTGCCGGTAGTGATTGTCACTAGCAAAGCATTCACGTGAATCAACGAATCGCGATAGACCCGGCATACGCCACCAAATGTTTGAAGGTAACGTTGTAGTGTTTGAGGCGAGTCTGCAGCTGCTTAAATGGACCAAGTACTGATATGTGATAGCTCCCAACTGTGATGTTTCACCTGCCTTGAGTAGATGCGATAATAACCGTGTTTTTGACGTGCGATGAGGACTAGCAAGCATGACAAATTAGGACCGTCTAGCTTGCAGCTCAGAGAGGTGCGACCCAAACTCGACACATCGTGCGCTCAATCACGATGAATCGCTAACAAACGCTCAACCAGCACAGCCGCAGGGATGGCAAACTATGCCTAGGCGTTGTCCACGATAGTGTCATTAGAACCCAGTGTCTCGTTGTTCAACCACAGCACTCGCTTTACAACTGTAGCTGCTACATATGTATGTACACCATCATATATATATATATGTATGCATGGATATAGCTGGCATCACCTGAGACAGAAGGTAGGTGCGTCCCATCGTGGCACCAGCCCCGTTGACCTGTTCGTTTCTCGATGCCACTCTTTCCAGAAGCTCCTCGTTTTCGAGAAGCGACGCGTCGAATTCTACATCGAGCTTGCCTAGTATGACATTGTGGAGGGTTCCAGCTACGGCCTTGTGTAATTCGTTTAACGATCGGAGACACATAAAACGGTATACCCGACAGGGTGGTGCGACAGGGCGAGGAGGGGATGTATTGGCAGGCAGATCGTGTGGTGGGTGAGAAGATTAAGTGTTTCCCTGGGATGTTTACAAGGGATATAACATCTACAGAATAAACAGTTCGCCTTGACCACTCGTCGGAAGGCGGATCACTAAGTGCATGCCGCGATTTTTTATCCTGGCCCAGCACCTCTGTCCCTTTTTTTCGACTTGCGTTGCCCCCTTTAAGTGGCGTGCAGAATGAACCAGATGATACTCACCTCCGGGCGAGCAAACAAGTGCACGTTCCACTTCTGGTACCACGAAGACCTCTGGGATGCTTCCGCGGCGCCGAGAATTCTCATGAGGTGGGACACGCCGAAGCCGGGGAACCCCCTCTGGCGGCTGCTTGTCGCGTATGGCCCGTTGGCACCATCGGTGATGGCCCCTTCGCCGAGAAGGATGAGAGCCCCTCGGAACGCCTCTCTGCGAGATGAGAAAAGGGTTTGTGTCACAGTTTGGTTGTTGTCGGATTCTTACATGCTGTCGTTGTCGTCGTTGGAAACAGAACGTTACCTTATGCCAACAACCCGTGCATAGCTCGATCGAGGCAAGAGTGAGATCTATCCAACAGTAGGGCTTGCACGTGTTGCCTCAATCGTTCCTGACTGGTTGGGCCCCTCCTGGGACAAACTACCGGTCTACGTAATAGTGTACCTAAGTTAGCGCTAGCGTGTACAAAACATAATACGATGGGTTGCGCGAAAACAACAGTTCAAGGTCGTTTTTCGGTTGAGAGAGTAAGCTCCTTGCGCGAGGAACTAGGAAAAACATGACTCCCACCCTTAATAATGTAACGTTGTTCTCCGGTAGTACAGCTAAGGGAAACCTCCTCGAAACTCGCGTAAAAGTCGGTTAGAGTTAAGTACACCCCCTCCATCAAACGTTTATCTGTCGGCAACGAACGTCTAAGCGGCAGCTGGAATAGCTAGGGAAGCATTATATTGCCACTACATGCCGCGATATGTTCCTCACGTGTAAATGGTGTCGGTGGCCACCAGCCTCGATAGGTCGCGGGCGTTGCGGATGAACCGCTTCACCCTGTCCTCCCTTTCCGCCTCCTCGGGCATTAGGCCGTTCTGAACGGACAATGAAAAACAGGGAGAAATACCTGTTTCTGAGGATACGAAGGCTAGGCAACGGGAAACGGAAACGATAACAACACAGTTCTGGTCCCACCACGCCGCTCGAAGCACCCCCCCCCTCCCAAAACGAAGATTCGCGGCATATTGTTTATGAAATAATCTTATAATACCGTGGCCTACAGTAGCCTTCAATAAACTAAGAGTAGACTTGCCGCCCTGCTATGAGGAGTAGGGCTAATCTGTGACACGTATGTACGGTACCAGGAGAACGCACGGTGACAATGCTGCTATCGCCAATTAGTTTCGCTGTCTCCCTCGTAGTAAAACGAAATTTAGAGCAGTAGTACACCTTTCTTGTCAAATGTGGCTACATCGTTGGCCGGGCCTGGCGATGTAAGGTGTTACATCCACCGTTTATCCCTCATAACTACTCCGCACATCAAGAGGAGCATTAAGGAAACCTGACGTGTTGTTCGACAACTTCAACAGTCGAGGTACCACGATTTGGGAGAAACAATTTAAAATTGACGGGACCCCGTAGTCCAAAGTTATCGCAAACCTTTATGATGGTGTTACAATAGGATTCAGGTTTTACGTAGGACATGGTATTGTTAATCGGGTCGCACTTTGAGTGAACTCCGAAATCGGTTTTTGGCGAGGTATTGTCAAATGTGTTGCACCTATCCTGTCGCACGGTGTCGTTGGCTAACCTGAATGTCGAGCCACTCGTCGAAGTCAGTCATGTAGTCCGCCCCGGTTTCGAAGGTCGTTTGCCGAGGCGTCACCGTCAATGAATCGATCGTGAAGTCCTTCACAAGAAGCTGAGGTTTTTCACAAAAATAGAACCCAAAATTCAGGATCAAAGGGGAGCCAGGTTTAGAAAGTGCCACTAGATTGCTGCTTGACAACCTTGGCCGTTCAGTAACATAGCTCTATCAGGTTAAGGAAGGGCCTGTGTAGCGCGAGTTTGACCAGCTTGAACGCACCTATTCAATCGCCACAAAATTTAGGCCGTAACGAGCGCAAGCCAAGGCGATAACAACTTGAAATTTGAAAGCACAACATAGGGTAAATATCTACAGTCATAATAGCATGAATTTCAACGGTTCACGTCATATGGTTTGATCGGGTCTGCTAGCCAATTGTAAAACCTTACGAACAGGGTTATACACACACGAACTAGACAATAATTCAACGAACACGTACAACCCATCGAGCTTGGTGATGCTACCCCAAATGAATAATTCGTGGACAAAACAAGCATGATGATATTTACTACGCAAAGACCGGAGCCGGACCCGCACTACAAGCATGTGATGCACCCATATATACTAGCCCCACCTGGGAGATCATAGGCCCCGTTTCAACGCCAACGGCCGTGGATCGGAACAGTTGGGACTGCGGGTCTGCCCTGCCAGCGGGCCCGACGACCACCCCGTTCATGTTAGCAAAACCCGGCATGGTGGCCAAGTTGTCTGCGGGGTAGTAGGTGGCGACGATTATCAAGGAATTGATGGAAGATAGTGGGAAACGGGTTGGGGGTATTCGCAATGTATGTCGATTTTCACGCCTAAACGCCCGACATACACATGTGTTTGGGCGGCGTCTGAGGTCTTAGCGTGGCGAAGGCATGCCGGTATACAACTAGGAACGCCGTTAAACATTGAGACTGTTGACATATGAGCAAATATCGTGTACTGTATACAACAAAGCCGCACGAGGGGTGACGTTCAGTATAAACGGCTTGGTTGTAAACGGCCACTGGATGTACTGAGCTTCACATCAAGGAAAGGGGGGGACATAATTTAATCACCGAGCATTTCTCTATAGCACTCGACACGGCGAGGTTAACACGTGTATGGTTCCCAACAAGAAGCCTTGGGGTAGTATCGCCGACCCACATCCAAGGTAGTGCTACACCAAGGAGGGAGTAGAAGAACCAGCTGTGTTCATACGCGAGACAGTCATGAGGAAATCCCTGAAGTATAAACACAACGCCGAGACATATAGCGTCTAGGCAGTATCCAGCAACGAACGAGGATCCGGCGGGTGGAACGCCTGTGAAATAGCACAACGCTGTTACCTGCCGCGGCGATCGTAGTCTCGTCTTCACCGTACTTGTTGAAAGGCACATCTCTCGTCAAGGCCATCCAGTACAACTCTGCCAATTGAGCAGCCTGCGGTCGGTGGCGGACAATAATTTTCTTGGTTTGGTTGCGTTACGCAGGGGCCGATTGTATATGTGATATGAGCGAACGCACGGACACAGAGGTTTCGAGGGGGGCGACCGTTCCCCGAGTGCATATGTGTCCAATTCTGCACCAGCTCAATTACAGCACATTTTCCACGGAACATATTCCGGCCAGACAACGCCAGCATGGTGAAGCGAGTAAAGGGTATACTTCGTATATGCGGCACCGCAGTGTGTTGGTCAGAAATGGGGCGATCGTCCGGATATATGCATGGTTTCAACACGAGGCACTCCCAATCCACTACTCGATCGAGTACATAGTCACCAAAACCGATGGCTTTTAGACTCGTGCCATTATAGAGGAAGGGCACGTTTAATTATGATCGTTTGGGGCCTCCTCACATGAGAGGTTCTATGCCTGAAATGAAACTACGACTGTGATAATATGTAGTCGTCTATCCTGATGGAACAACTCAATGGCTTAGTAGGCGTGAGACGAAAATCGCAAACCTACGCATCACATATAGAGCATACCGGGTGTAGTCCTTCGTTTGCAGATAATGTTTTTTTCAATCGATCATATTTCAGTGTGCACAAGTAATTATACCCCTATTGAGCCTAGTCGGTGTCCTCACCAGGTCCTCAGAGTTTAGGGCTGGTGCCTCCGGCACGCTCAAAGCGGAGCTGGTATGCGTGTGATTCAGTGACGAACACGGAGCCGTACAGGCGGGGATAAGCAGAACCCACCATCAAATGAAAGGCATGCGGTTTCGCCGCCAGGTTAGTTGCGTTGAATCACGAAGTTGTTGCGAACGCAAACAACACGCGCCGATGGTAATTGTGGTAGTGGCGTCCGATGTTACCACAAACATTAGTTGGCCGCGAAAGAGGGCGCAGGCGTTTTTCCATGGGATGTGAGCGTCGGTAGCGGTGTCAACAACCCAAGCAGGAGAAAGAGGCGAAGAAGGCAGGACGGAACAGAAGAACGGGGAGAGCGAGGGCAGTGGGAGGGAAAACAATAAGTTAGAGAAGAGGATATATACACCTGGAAATATACGCTCTCACAAGCTTTACTGAAATGCCGTGGATGTCGATCACCCATACCTCTCTGTAGCCGAAGGTTTCGCTGAGCGTAACGGTGTATTGGCATTCTTCACGACGCCGATAGCGCAATACTCCTGCTGTGCTGCACCCCAGGATCCTTCCATGGTTGACGTCAACATGGATACGTACGGCTGAAGACATGTGTTTCCTACAGCAATGAATCTGATTTATCTGTACATAGCGTCTACAGGGAGCTCATCAAAGGTCAACTGTCCCAGCGATGATATTTTGATCAACACGGCCTACAGTCCGATCGGCTTGCGAAGCTGTCTACGAGTGAGATGGTATTGCAGTAATCGGGGCGTCCCACATTCTCAACAGGGTTACATGTTGCGAAATTCTGATGGTACCTGGCGGGTCCGGCCATGTCGACGGCGAGACCTCCGATAGGTTGAATCAGAAAACCGGCTCCATCCCCGGCTGGAACCTCCTCACACTTGTCAAAGTCGCCGTCAGCGATGCACTCTACCAGGAGGTCGAACGCGGCGGGGTCCACCTGGAACACGTGTTTCGTACGCGAGGAGAGAATGGCGAAAACAAAACGCTGGTATATACGTATGAAGTATTGACGTTTTGGAAAATGTCCTAACATATTTCCCACCTGGCCGATCCATATTCAACACAATTAATCGAACATTATCAAATCATATACCGAATTACGTTACGGCTACTACAGTGCCGGCCTTGTTACCGTTCTTCGAGAGGGTTTTGCTGATAATGGACCGACGCTGAAGAGAGTACAACTTATATCGCATATTTCGAGCAACCCCGCCGCCCCCCCTGCGTGGCGTCGCCACTGAAATAGCACATGCATATATCAGATTAATTTATGCGCACCCTAAACAGCACCCTTTCTTCGAGATGTATTTCATGCTACCGATGCGACTTCATCCTTTCGACCGCCACATTTGCACGCAATGAATGCATGGGCCCCGGAGCAGGCCGCACCTGCCCTAGTTCGTCGTGCGGCAGCGTCTTGTGGAACGAGCCGGCGGAGGACCGGTCTCCGTTGTTGGTGTGAAATGTATCTTCCGACGCTTCGAACTCAATCTCCGCAAAGCTGGTTCTTAGGTGCAGAGCATTTGCCGCTCGGTCGAAAGGCTGGCCATCACGGGATAGAGGACACGATAACGACGAGAACAACGAAGAAGGGGTGTGTGCTACGTTTGTGGTAGGAATGTCACACAGCAACGGCAGTGTGTGTCATTGTTAGTCTATACGATTTGTCGACACCTAAAACAGCAGGAGCCGCCGAACGCACTGCCCCCACGCAACTAGCGAATCAAGCGAAGCAGCGTTGCACCGCAAATACATCGTTTCAATAACGCCTCATGCGTTTGGAAACCCCCACAATGCACATCTCCACGAAGAGGTTCGACGCTGGAAGCTAGTGTAACACACCCGTCACAACACAACGTACCCATTCTCCGGTGGGAACGGCATGCGTACACGTGGGGGGGGGGGTAATCATGTTGTGCATGGCCGTAGTTGTATGACCGGGAGTAGGGGGGTCTGGCTCTTTCGATGGTCGGAATTACTCGTTTTGGCCGATGTTTGGTATCACCGACGAGACCCGTAATCTTCTATGCAGCATATGTTGTATATCGCAAACGACTCTGTACAACAAACAAAAACAATCAGGCCATATATACATTAGGGCGTGGCATAAATGACGGTTGGACTGAGGCTGCACGTTATCTTCCAAGGGAGGTCGTTGGACGATGATGTGCAGGTCTGCTCGCGCTAGGATACTCACACAATTCAGAACGCCTAATAGCTGCTACCCCCACACTTCAGTTCAAAACACTACAGGGCAGAAACATAGCGCGTCCTGACGGTAACTCACGGTGCCATTGATGTCAAGAGCGTCGTCATCCCTGGTCCTAGGACTCGGTAATAGCCTGCTGTCGGATTTCAGTACCCCAGTCGACCGTGCTCCAACACTTGCAGCGCCACCTTGATGGTTTCCTGCCGGTCCTGTGTCCGGCGATTCGCCGTTCACGCCAATGGCGATGACGGCAGCAGCTCCCACGGATTGAACAAGCCCCTTCATGGTGCGTCCGAAGAAGTGATCCCGTGATACGCTAGTGCCTGTTGCTCTCGTGGACAATCTGAAGCGGGGATGAAGGGGTGAGCGGGGAGCGCGACGTTTGATCAGCGCCGCCCCTTGCCCGTCATTGTATTGTTCGCTACTATCTATACTACAGGTAGAAAGCAACTATTGCGTGAGACACTACTACAGCTGTGTTGACTGGATGAAAAAAGTATGAGTTCGAGAGTGGTTGTTGTTTACCTTGATATACGGTCGACGTGTCGGTGACCCTATGCTACGTCAACGCTTAAAAAAATACACCAGGCCAGAGCGCCCCGGGTCGGCAACCTCAAACCACTGAATAGGATAAATGAGCTACAGTGGATAATTACGCTGGGGGACAGGACGTGTCTTCGTCCATTGTATGTTGTGCATGCGACTTGTGAGGCCACCCGCTCACAATATAGTACCGTATAATACCACGCAAGACAACGCATCCCCGTCGCACAAGTTTGGAGCCTCGTATTCAGAAAGAGTTTCAGCCAACAGGTGATACTTCTTTGTTTTGTAGCACGCGTCTATAGTGTATGCGTAACCTCTCCTAGTTGTGTAGTAGATGCTGTTAGAAAAAATCTGCTAGACAATAGGATTGAGATTAACGGATCATTGCTTGGGTATTGTAGTTCCTCATCAGTTGAGCAACTACGTTAGTCAGAACATGTTTGCCGTCTACATAATAAGTCAATATATTTCTGAGGCAAAATCAAACATGCTACGAGTATACACAACTACCATCGCACGCGTCCGTACCAAGCATTGTCGGTGTACGCATATACTTGTATTAATACTTCGTATAATATATATATTAATACATTCCTGCCACGTTCTAGATAAATTCGGCTCGGAACTGCATTCCCACCCCAGCGGGGCGTGTGTTATCTCTCGTATTCCTGCATTGGTCCCTGTATAGTGGCTGTATTCGCCAGTCAGCACGACCGAAACTACTACTACAGTAGATTTGCATATATATATATTTCGGCATCCGGCCTTACTCCACACACTGCTACATTGGATTCGCATATATGCCAAGCGATTTCACAGGCACTCTTGCAGCGGGCAGCCGGCACTGTTCGGCCGACTATGTAGAGGGACCACTAATGTGTCAGTTATGGGGTAGGAAGACGTCGACACCTATAGAGAGTAAACCGAGAAACAAGGAACACCGGTACTGCGGCAGTCTAGGTTTGTTTGATGGAGATAGCCGGTGCGTTTGTCGTTATGCGAAGTTCGCTATTAATGTTTTACCGGAAACAGAATACCACAATCGTCATTTCTCTATAAATGTTACTACAGTACTATTAATACTACTGCTGGTATACCATAGTCTGCCCTTCTTCGGACAGCCATCGTCGAGTGTTGGTTTGTTTTGCTATTGGCAACAGTTTATTGACAACATTAAAGGAATAGCAGGAATCATTATTTAAAATCACCTTTCTATAAAAGAGAATTAATACTTTATGCCATTCTACATCTGATTTTGTCCAGCGCTTGTTCTAACCATAGCATCCACGTTAAAAAGACAAACTAAAAGTAGCATCACTATTTTACCATCCAATGGCTAAAACAATGAAATGTTTTATCAATCATGTCTGAATACTTAACAAAGTAAGAGCAGTTTAAGACACCTACTAAGAAACAGGAAATCCGGTCCAGGCTGGATTTTATATTCGAGAGAGGGTGCTTTCTAGACAAATTTCAAGATAACGACTCCCGAATTTATTATTTTCCCCTTACATCTCAGGCTGGATTTCTTATTAGCCTGTTTCTTATTAGGCTTCCTGTACTGTACACCAATAGTGCAGTCCCTCTTGTAGACGATATTGCCGATGATTTCACCGCCTGCTGACCAACCTTGCACCATCAATCAAATCTGAAGTATATACGAGCTGGTTCCAGCTACAGCCAGAGCTCTACACCTTCGCAACTTCGCGCTTTAGTTTTTGAGAGTTGGACAACGAAACTTGGCAGCGTTGTGCGTCATGACACTACGAAAAACCTGACGCCTGTATTCTGTTATTTTTTTTCCCCCTTCTTTAGGGACATTAGTGCATTTTGTTTGTGTTTTTCGTCAACGTGGAACGCCCCTCACGCACTAAATATTCAGTATTTCAACAAAGTCCAGCCGTCATATTTTGTGTTTTCTTGTTTCCCACAACCCTGCCAAATGTCATTTTCCAACTCTTAAATACCAAAGGGCAAAAATGATTGCGGTAAAAAGTAAATATTCCCCTAAGGTGCCAAAATTTCTCCATAATATATTGTTCTACAGTACGAGTACTTTGGGACGCGTTTCTTATAACAGCCCCTCACGGCATGCAAATCAAAACAAGTGTCACGAACTTCTTCCTCTTGTTGATGCGATCATGTCAACATGTCTATTTGTAGTGTCGAGTATGTCGACGTACTGACCGATATATGGCCCGACTTCAAATTATCTGGATTTTACTATAGGAATACCATCCCCTATGTGAAATAGCGCCTCGCCAACTACAGTAGTACGATAATGTCCATACCTCGCGAACTACAACTCGCACGACAAAATTCGTTTCAACGATGTGTTCCCCTTGTTCATGCCGTCGTGTAGATATATTTGGTGTTGGAAAAAGCAGCGTATTATGTTTGTTATTTCCCGAAGGTGGAATTTTACGCCTTTTCGTGGAACCAGCTCGTATTTTATCCTATTAATAGTGCATTTTACGGAATTCTGCACTGCCGTGGTTTATAGCTATACAATGATAGTATTTTCAGACTCGCCAACAAGAAACGGTTAATCTGAACAAGCCTGATAACTGTATTGTGACAGGTTGAAATTAGGCCATTATTGTTACTGTTTAGGGGTCAGTGTAGCGCTCGTCGCTGCGCCCGATTTCTCCTTCTAAATTTCTTACGCAGCGTCCCCCAAAATGTTAGCTGTTTTATTTGTCTTTGCATTCAGATTTAGGTTGACTTATTCGCTGGTCTATAGCGAGAAACCCGAGCATAGGTGGAATGATCAAATCACTGCCTCCATGTGTTGTACGACTTGCTACTGTTACTCGTACTGTACCGTTAAGCGGCAAAAAATAATTCGAAAACATGTATTTCACGTATGGCGGACGCGTCATGATTCGTGTCACCTAGATGATGTGACCTGCAATGATTTACAACATACATAACATCTATGCAGGGTATGTACACTAGTGCATATTCAAGACAGAAATAAATGTGCTCCATACATAAACCATGCAGATTATACGGCTCCCATCCTTTTTTTTCTTCTTTTTTTCCATCCCATTTATTATCTTCGCCCTTTTGTCTTTCTCCCTCCCTAGTCGTATCTCAGATCCGGGGTCACAAAGTAGGCTCCTCTCCCTCCTCCCCAACTACGGTTCTCGTCTTGTTTTTATCGCGCAGAGGGTTCATTCAGCCTTCCCAACGCTCGTCGATCTTCATCGAATTTCCTGCAACATGATGACCTCGATTATGCAGATCAGGAATATATACCTGTACCTTGCCTGTCATATCTGCCTCCTTGCCATAGGAGAAGCACGGCAACTTTGTTTTTTTGTTTTGCTTTTTTTGTTCGTTCGTTTGTTTGTTTGTCTGTTTTGTTTGTGTGTTTGTTTGTTTGTTTGTTTGTTTGTTTGTTTGTTTGTTTGTTTGTTTGTTTATTTGTTTGTTTGTTTGTTTGTTTGTTTGTTTGTTTGTTTGTTTCCTTAATTACTTGTTGGTTCGTTTATATGTTATGGTAATGTTAATGTTTGTTAATTTTTTGTTTCTACTTTTCGCTTTTTAAAGTATGTTCGTGTCTCTTTCGCGCAGCTCAATTGCTAGCGGGGCAGGTAGTATATGTCGACATTGCATTGTGTGCTCTGTTTACGGCATTGCAGCGCAGTATATATGTGACGTAATTTTGTGGCCACATAACTGGCATCTATCTAGAATGACGAATCAGCACGGGCACTGGGTGTGCTGTATATGGATGGGTACTCGTAGAAAGGACGATTTAATGTGATGAGCACATACACCCCTGCCCTGAAAAAACTGAGACATGAGGTGCGGTAATCGATGAATGGCGCGATGTGCAGATCGTTCTTCTCTAAGTAGTTGACGACGGTTCACGAAAACAAAACACGTACATATGTACGTACTGTAGTATCATTAGTGACGGGAAGCCCGGATACTAATTTTGGAAATCGCTGTTTAATAAATACTTCCCTGTGTGTGTGGTGAGCAATAACACGGTTGGGGTACCACTCTTTGCCTGACTATTGCGGGTGAACACAGCAGCCACTATAACCACAAAATTAGTATCAAGATTGTGTAAGTACGTATATAGGTTTTTGTGCATACCATAGGTCCTGTTTACTATATTGTCACCTGAAATACTAACCAGTTGATGAGCTTCTCGAGCTTAGCCCAAGTCACCGAAACAGCAAATAGCCAGCAAACAAACAGATGGACAGGCAGGCAGTCAACACGCTCCAAGTGATGCCCCTCGTAATTACTGGTGGTAATATTGTAGGGGTTGCATATTAGTCTCCCTCATTCGCAAAATTAATTAATTATACCCCCCCATACTACGAACAACCTACCTAATGACGTATCGGGGGGGGGCTCTACGTAGCCAGACGTATACAATATAAAGAGGAAATGCACTTTAAAGGCCATTCGGAAAACATACCAGAGCATGTTTTGAAGTCTACGCCGCTACCCGGGGGGAAATTGTAGGTGTACAAAAAATGCTCAAGTGCCGGGTACCGGTATTGAACTAAGTGCCGAACTTCTAGAAGTGGCAGGTGGCCGAATTGAGATTACGCTAAACAGCATTCACCAAGTTCCCTACAACAGCAGATGAAGCAACAGGGCACAACGAACAAGGGTCCTGGACCCCATCCCCTTCTCCTGATGGGGCTAAGTAAAATAAGCGTAACGTTCGTACAGGTTAAGTGCGATTGCGATCCGGCGAATGTTGTTTTTCCTGAACGGGAACGTTACCAGTACCGAGCACGGAGTTTCAGGAAAGGTTTTTTGTCGAGCCTCTTCCGAACATTGACATGATCAACTATGACACCCCTACCGATGTTAAAAAACACTTGCGCGGGAAACCAATCACATCCCTTTTCGAGCTCAAAAATAATGTCGGTATGCTTTAGCTACATACGGAGCGAGCTGAGACTTGTAGAGGTTGGCCGATTGAGCGAGTGGAAAGTTGGAGTGGTACTGTCAACAACCATCCCAACGCAGCAACAACAGTATAATAATATTGTCTAAAAGAGGCCAGACAGTCGGACACACCGAGCCACGGGGTTGTAGGACGGAGCATCCACAGTAATGATCTACATTACGTCAAACGGTTTGATGTGGTCTCGGCTCGAGTATGGCCTATCTATCGGCGATGCAGTAAGCAATGTTGATATACTGCTGTACCTGGTACACGCCAGGTGTGAGAGAGAGAGAGCTACAGTAGTGTTTCAAAGGTTGATATTCACCTGATTACTGGGGGCAGATATTAGCCCGGTTGTGCACCGTCTACAGCCGAAAGAAGCTGATGTACACCGACGAGAAGAAGAGGTAGCAGTCGTCCGTACGCGCGCTGATTGAAAAACGAAGAGAACACAGACCCGAAGATAGCTTGCGCTGTTCTCGGTATTTCTTGCAGGAGTGATATATGCAGTGCCTTGAAATGTAGTAGTAGTTGATGAGTTTCTTGTGTGCTGCTAGGCTGGAGGAGAATGGGGAGTGAGGGGCGTAGGCGCAAAGCACCATTTCACACACAACTCGTTCATGCAGGGCAAGGAGACCAACTACATGAATGTATACCTGGTGTGGGCACCGATAAGTCTTGGAATGTTTCACGGGGTTGTCACAGGGCATAACCACCCCTGTTCGAAGTTGGCTGCTTACAGGACCAAACAAGTGTTCCTACATTTGATGTTGCCCCTGTACTACTACTACAGTTCTGCTGCTACTACTACAGTACACTATAACTACATGGCTGCTACTACCACTACTACTACTACATTTACTACAGTACTACTACTACTACTACTACTACTACTACTACTACTACTACTACTACTACTACTACTACTACTATTACTCTTACTATTACTATGCCACGGCCTCCGCTGTAGCTTCGTATGCTCAACTCATCCAAGAAAGACTTGTTCGCATTATCCGGGTATGTTCCTTTAAAAAAATCAGCCAGTCTGTGATCACGGGTCAATTCGGCTGAAAGAAAAAACACAACGACGAGTACCACCAAACAAGGAAAGTTATCATACTCTTATCTAAAAATAACAATCTCCTGCGGTTGTATTCTTATAATCGCTCGCCGTGCTGTTGTGTTCTTTCGTATGCGGTACGTTGCGTTACCTTGAATAATTCGCGATGGTTTTTATTTCGGTTTCTGTTTCTCACAGTCTGTGACAACCATAACATATTATTGTATATTTCTAGGATTAAGTATCACGACCGAGAGAGGGTGAATTAACGTGTTAATAGTTGTGTTAAACAACGGTATAATTTGAATACACCACAACACCAACCAGTGAGTGTGCTTCTATTATAGTTATTTTCGCGACGCCAGGACTCTATCGATAACATTACAGCAAGGATTTTCCGGGTTGAATGTCTGTTTATACGGGATGAAGGTTTGATTTATTTACCCATGCCAATAATTATCGTCGCCTTTTTATTTCTCTCCCCCTCTTTAGCCGTGACTTAGTTGCGAGGTCACACAATGGGCTCTTTTTCTCCCCCCTCCCTACCACGCTGCGTGCCTTGCATTCTTATTGCGAGAAAAATTCAGCACTTTCTTCCCTCGTCGACTCGCGTCGAATGAATGCCAAGAATGCAGAGACACCAGTTTGTTTTTTCTTCTAATCATTCGGGAACGTGCATGTATCACCTATCAGCCGGTCGCTCCGGTTGTCTAGTTAACAGCCGATTTTCCTAATTGAGAATTGCCTTTCCGATGAGAATGAAAATCGATTTTAGTACTTTGTTATCGTTTAAAAGTTGTATTTCGCTCACGATCAAAATTTAACCTAGAAAATATGTTCCTCGATGGTAGGTATCGATCCACGAAAAAAAAATGAAATCGGCCTTGACAGGCTCGAAAAATCAAGGATTAAAGGGAATTTGCATTTATGAGCGAGGTCCCTCGCCCATAAATACAGATTTTCTGTGATCCTCGATATCTTGAGACTGCCGATGCCGATTTCGTTTTTTTTTCGTCATCTACGGGTGTCACAACTGGCAATAGTTTACAGTTAAAAAGAACACTGTTAGGGAAGTACATCTCTTACAATTCAAAACCCAATATTTTCGATTTCCATTCTCATCGGAAAGGCAACTCTCAATTAGGAAAATCGGCTGTTAGTTGGAGCAGTTGATACAGCAGCATAGGACACCTATCAAAATTGAGAAACACGAAATCTGGTTCAGGCTGTATTTCCTATTTGAGAGAGGGTCTTTTGTAACCGACTTCAAGATAACGACTCCTGTGAATTTCGTTTTTCCTTTAACTTTCAGTCTGGCTTTCTTAGTAGTCCGTTTATTATCAGGGGTCCTGTACTATTGTTAGCCTCGATTATTGCTGTTATTGTTGCATATGAGGGCTGGGGTTTGAATATCGGTGGGGTGTTAAGGGGCCCCTTCGGTATTTAAACAAAATAGTAGTGAGTGTTGAAAAATATACATTTTTCGTTGTTTTTACAGCAGCAATACTATGTATGGTATAATAACACCATATCAGTATTCCTTACGGAAAACGGCATAGCTCCAGTTGTAATGCTCAGACCTTCGACCGACCAACGTAGAGATTGTTCGTTATAGTCTCTAGGAGATATTGGGTCTCTCGGATCTGCAAGAGAGGGCAAGCATTGCTGTGTTTGCATCACGAAACGAAAGTGCTCCGCAGCAAGATTTTTATTGTTTCGGAGCTCCTGTTTGGTATCTACACTCTACTGTGGCCACGGAGGACGCTACGGACGGTCGAACTAGAGGCTCAGGTACGTTCACCTACTAGTGCTCGGCGTCGTCAACGGAAATTTAAGTTGAAACAGTACCAGCAGCCGGAGAAACTGGTATTTTTTCAAAATTCGGCTTGGATACCAGTGGTATGGCGAGTCGTTTTCAAGTAAGAGGCACTTGTCGTGATGAACAAGGCGTCTGATCGATATGCGTCCTGAGCAACAAATGTTGACCACGATCTAGGCTCTCTGAACCTAACCATTGGTCGAAGTTATGAGCATTGGAACTGGAGAAATCCAGTTTTCCGTAGGGGGTCACGAAAATGTGGAAAGTATACCAGAAAGAGTGTTGCAACTGAAAAAAACGGATTTGTTTTTATTTGTTCATAATTTGTTGTCTTAAGGGGGCCCTTAAAGGGCGTGAACACCTTGTCTCTATACAATATTAGTTTCCACAGCTGTAGACGGGGGACAGCAGGAGGTAGCACGGGTACTGCTTTAGCAGGGGACAGTAGTACTGGGTAGCTTTGAGTCCATCAGAAGCATGTGGTGTAGCCTGTATTATTTTGTACATGTAACAGCCGATTTTCCTAATTGAGAATTGCCTTTCCGATGAGAATGGAAATCGAAAATATTGGGTTTTGAATTGTAAGAGATGTACTTCCCTAACAGTGTTCTTTTTAACTGTAAACTATTGTCAGTTGTGACACCCGTAGATGACGGAAAAAAAAACGAAATCGGCATCGGCAGTCTCAAGATATCGAGGATCACAGAAAATCTGTATTTATGGGCGAGGGACCTCGCTCATAAATGCAAATTCCCTTTAATCCTTGATTTTTCGAGCCTGTCAAGGCCGATTTCAATTTTTTTTCGTGGATCGATACCTACCATCGAGGAACATATTTTCTAGGTTAAATTTTGATCGTGAGCGAAATACAACTCTTAAACGATAACAAAGTACTAAAATCGATTTTCATTCTCATCGAAAAGGCAATTCTCAATTAGGAAAATCGGCTGTTATGTGATGACTGAAACCGGTGAACACTTATGTGTGTATTCTCCACAGTATACCGTTATTCCTACCCTGCGGTCGACACCTAGAATGAGAGCACGTGGTGTCCATGTCGATGCTTCATCCTAGACCTTTACGAGCTCTGTTGACTAAACAAAAAACACATGCCACGCGTACATGTCATTGCAAGGCGAGAAGCAGAGTAGACAGTACAATGCCGTGTACGCCAGGAGCAACATGATTACACAATAATAGTGAATTCCAGGTGTTTAAAGAGATAATAAATGGAAAAAAAAGAAGAAAAACAGAGGTAAATAAAAACATAACAAATGTGTCGTGGCCCTCCGGAAGAGATGTGATAGACACATTGCGAAATAAAGTAAAACCAATAAACAATAGACTACGCGAAACAACTAAATACAAATACATCCAACCCGAAGCACAGCTGAAACACCTTCTAGACACCGATTGAAATCAATACCAGTAGCATAAAATCATCCCGCAAAACACAACTCGCGCCGGGCGTGACTCCCTGAAAATCTGGATAAATCTGCGGGGCGTGTTCGTACGCGTTGAAGCCGCGACCAGGGAGGGGTAGCGGAAACAGCGACACACAAGTTTCGCCAACGCGATGCTTCCGGCGTCGCATCTGGCGCAACCACCAACAATTGTTGTTGGTCGAAGGCCGACGAGGAAGCGGGGCTACTGACGACATATTGTGTGCAACACCAATCGACGTGCTCGGCTTTTTTTTATATATTTATTTGTCAATACATTTACAAGCGGTGTTAACAAGTTTGGACATCTCGGGAAACTTATTCGAAACTTACAGTACAAACACGACGGGACACCTGATATGAAACAGGCCACGAGTACTACGGTACAACAAAGGCAGGCTGAGATTAGGAGGAAAATCCACAATTCGGGATTCGTTATCTTGAAATTAGTGTTGAAAGCATCCTTTCTCACGTAAGAAACCGCCTTTCCAGACCAGTTTTCCTGCTTTAACCCTTATAGGACTGGAGTCCCGTGTTGGGGACAAATTACTTAGAATTAGAGTGGTTTGTCCCCAAAACGGGACTGCAGTTCTAAACGGGTTAAGTTTAAGCAGAGCTGTCCAAACGTCGTCACAGTATAAGTACCACCACGAACTACAGTAGGTATGTTAGATGTTCGCATTGCAGATACTTGCGAGGACTCAGTTGTTCCAGCTTTTGGTACTCATAGTATATACTTGCAAATACTCTGTCTGTCGTTTCAGTGTTTGGTTTTGCACGAACTCGGAGTCATTCAAACTACTGCTGTACTGTACGCGAGTCATTGACTGAGTGCCAATTACCGGTACGAGTAATAACGGTACCCTGACCCGACTTTTGTTGCTGTTGTTACTGCTACTGCATCAAGGTTTCATCGAAACGATCCTCGAGTTGAATGCGAGGCACTATGAGGAGTGGATGCAACATGCGTGTGATCAGTCCTAGAGCGGGAGGCTCAGTGACTCCAGCTTTTTGTACTCCAGGTATGTATATACTCGCCATTAAATAGTCACTTTCAACGCTTTGACATCACTCTTAGTGCGTACGGTATGTCCTTCCTGTCGCACTCGGCCTTGCAATGTCTACTCTGCATCCTGCATCGCAATATAGGGTATTTGTAGTTATGTATATTGTTTTCGTGACCACAGAGGCTGTATCTCTCTAGGATGAAAACTAGGCACGGATACTACTGTAGGTCGTGTGTGGGTGTCGACGGTTAGAATAAGAGTTCATCGCGGGCAACACACACACATGGCCAACGGTGCAACTAATCGCATACTAGTACTTAAGACTACAACACGCTTTAGGTGGACCCAAAGGTACCCACTGATGTCCCCTCCTACAGCATTACTCGTGGTGTCTCCTGTTACCCCACGGCCATATACGTGGCTAGGGATACATGTGTCAGAGATATGGATGCCCCTGCCATTCAACACCCGACAGCATTCAACTCCTATAGAGCTCATACTAAGTATGCAAATACTCGAGGTTAGTCATTAACTACAACTAGTAGACCACGGCTTATGACGCATGGCAGGGCGGTAGAGGTGCACCACGTTGTGTCTGGAGATCCTGACTTGATGAGCTATATTCCAACAGCAAGTCAAAAACTGCGTATTTTGGAGGAAAATAATATGCTGCCCGATGATTAATTAAATAGCCTAAGAATATATTTAGGCAAATTGCAACACAAGGATGAAAATACGACGAGTTTGGGTGAAGGAGCGCGGTCGTTCAGAAATGCTTTGGCCGAAAAATGCTACCTATTTTGTAACACGCACCTCTGATATGTAATAAATGCTCGTTTCAGAATAATAACAGGACAAAAAGATCAAAACACATCCCGGAGCGAGTGGCTTGAATGGATTTCTGAATTCGGAGCATTTGAAAGAATAATGAAGCAAGAAATAGTAAGAAGGTGAAATAGAAAAACCACCCGGAACAACCTCGCTGTAATGGTGTCGATAGTGTCCCGGTCTCACAAAACAACTAAGCATCACTCTGGTGTGGGTTGCAATCACATTAAACCGTTGTTTCAACCGAAGTATAAATATATCCGTACACCCAGCGTCCCTGCTGATGCTTTCTCCTAGAGAGATACCAATAAATGGGTAATCCGATTCAACATGTCCGTGTTCTATAGACTTGAAACCAGAACACGCTACAGTAACTAAAACAGAGTACGTACCGATCGGTAGTTGCTCTCTTGAGAAGGTCTCAAGCGGCCACAAAATGTGGCCTTCAAAGGCAAGTACTAACGGCAACCCCTACGGCCGGATGAGCCAGGCGTTGCGACTATTGTTTATGAGGCTCACAATTAACCTGTCCCCAAAACTCCAACATTGATGGTTAGTGCAAGCCGGGCCCGACTTTTCGATACCATAAGCTCGCTGTCTTCGAAACAACAACATCGGGGCCACCGACACTGGGTACTTCTCCTCTGTTTCAGGCGCCGTGTTAGTGAGACCTAAGCTGGGTCAAATCTGCAACACCTACCGTAACATGGGTCGGATAAGGCTCCGTCACACCTCCGTGCATTAACCCATAGCAATCACGATAGAGGGGTCTATTGAATAAAACATATGGCGAGAAGTCAGGAGTTGTCGTTCGCATCGTTATAGCGTCTTCTTTGTGGTTGCACCGTAAATTGTGGTATATCCATATTACGCCGCCCAGCTCCAGCCTATCATGTGATCATCGTGTTTTCATTGCGGGGTAACTACCGCAAAGTTCCCAGAGGAAGCCAGACATACATATTATCGGCCTGGTGAGGCCACAGCCTCTCGACATTGGACAATACCCGGCTCGCTTCGTAGGCCCCGCTTTTGTTATGAGAAAAGGACTCCAAATCATATGTATTCGGGGGGGTGAACTTGATTGGCTGTTCGTGTTTTTATGTTCCGGTTCAATGCACTACAGTAAGCATGGTCGTATTCGCCCGGGTAGGTGTTTGACAGTGGTGTGCACGTTCCATCGCGGCATCGGTTTGGTAAAATTCCCTAGCCACGACCACAAGGAAAGAGCACAGACAAGTGGAATCCTCCGCTGAATATCGCATTATGTTTAGAAGCTGGTCGTCTCCGTGCATACGGTGGTGTTGACTTCCGTTGGTGTTCCTCAATATACTTCCTACATGTAGTAGCTATCGCATGACCAGCCCCGTACATACAGCCAGGTGAAGTTTTGGCGTCAAAATTAACCGCACTCGGGCGTCACGTCAAGGCAGACGAGAAACGCAAGGTCGACATAACCGAATCCGAGGATGGTCTACTAACAGAACTACCACGGTACATTGTCCCGTGCATATTGATCCCGACAAAACGAACTCAGTGCTTTCAAGAACGTGTACCCTCCGCCAAAGGACCTAGAAAAGGCTCGATAAGCACTTCATTCGAACATGTAAGTATTTTTTTTGCGGACCCGGACGATGCTAGTTAAACATCAGCCGTTCCCTTCATACGGAAAACACAGTATTGGTCACAAAGGATTAGCGCTAACACAAGGCTGAACCCGACCGTACACGGGTGGGCTATACTGGTCAACCACAACCCAAAAATTTAGCCGGCGTCCACAGACACGACTAAAGTTCAATTCAGCCCCAATCCACCGGTAGGTATCACAACAAATAGAACATACAAATACATATAGTCGGTGAAATGGCTGCTCGGAAGGAGAAAGTAGGACTCGGACGACTGCTAGGATAGGGCGGCAACTATAGAGAACTTGCCTATTGTTGTCTATGGCCAGACCAACGAATTGAATACGGTGTAGAGCGTTGTACACCGCTCTCGAACGAGTGTTGCGAGTGTAGAAACAATCCTAGGCAAATCCCATTGAAGTTCAGTAAACATCTAACCTGACATTTTGTTTGAAGTATACCCACGAACCTCCTTATTGGATGAACTCCATTTCCTCACCGAAAAACTAACTTCAAAACGTGTATAGGTGCAACTTGATTAACAGCTCGTAGCAAAGTATTTTCAACTTACTTAAGTGCAGGGCCGGTGGGCGGCACACAATTTTATCAATACCCTAGCCTCTTAGCCTGTCCACAACAAGATCAGGTCGTGATCTGTCGTTCGCCCGGCTGTGTGCGACTGCTATGCCTGCATAGCTGTCAGCCAAATGCTGGAGGCGAGCGAGGAAACACGTGCGCACTGCACATATTTATTCGAAACTTACTCTGTTGGTGTACCTCTAGTTTCACACATCCAAGACATTTACACGAAGGAATTACACATATCGGAAGCGTATTGTTTCGTCTCTTGTTGGTTCTGTCACAAAACACACGCATATACGCGTGGCCTGAAAGCACCATAAGTGCTCATTCTACGGTACAAATACCCGATGAACATGCCTGAGGGTCCTCGATTGAAGAGCGGCATACCGCGCCTGACCACTGACTTCCATGTGAGTCGACGCACAACCCGGTTAACGACCGTACGGCCTACCGGCACATGTTTCGAGAATTTCACAGAAGAACACACAAATTATATATCTACCACATTCGGTACGGTAGATCACCGTTGGAGTGAAGACGACATCCCTACCGTACTTACATAGCGCGGGTGGAGTATATACCCACCTCTGGACTGCTCTGCCTTTTGTGTTGTGGGTTTCGCGCGTGCTTCCACTCGCTCGTTTGTGAGCTTCAAGCCAGGGGTAGGTCGAATGTTCCGGCACGAACAGCAGGGCTATAAGTATTACACGCGCTCCCGCTGTCCATTATACAGTAGCACCAACAGAGTGTCAGCACCATCACTCACAGCAACGAGAGGGACGTTTGATAATTGTAGCCAACTCTCCTGCGGATACGAAGTACCACAGGGTTTCTTCTTATTTTCGCCCTACAATGACTTGGCCCCAAAAGTGCCCGTTTTTATCTCACCTGCTGTTTACATAATATTCAACAGTTTTACCAAACGCGACGATTGACACGGAACTGCTAATCCTATCGCCACACTATGAAATAACCAACCACGTCGCACACAACACAAAGTTACGTATGTTTTATACGTCGGTTTTGGAGGCATTCACTTCTTCGCCCTGAAACAAATATCTCCCGCCCTACCAAGTTCGGACAAGGGGTTTTTGCGCCGTTCGCGTGTCCACCCTGACGAAGCACCTCATTACAGTAGTACTGTACACATGTTGCATTATGGATACAGAAAATATCGATACAATGCTTGCATCGCAGCAGATGGGGCCAGACATGGAAGAAGTCGCCCGTATTATGCTTCACGCAGTGGATCGGAGTTGTCTTTTTGGAGAGCATACTTCAACCCAAGCCCCTAGTGTTCACCCCTCGGCTATAGCGAAGTCTTGCGTTGCTGTAGGTTTTGTGGTCCTCGCAGCTATCACCGCTTGGAACGCCTCCTCGCTGTGAACAGGCTATCGTCGATACACGTGCTAAGCAAAACAATTAGCAAACGCCTGCCACATGTCGCAAAAAGATCAAATGCCGAACTGCCGATGGTGATGATACGTAGCCGTCGTACGTTAACACGCTTCAACCCCCTGGAAGTTCTCCGAGCTGCATTTCTTGCCGTTCACGAAAAAGGTTCGGTTGGATTCGATCCTGATGGTTTCGCCAGCCATGAGCCGGAACTCGAAACCCCCACTTTCCGGAAAACCCATGAGCTCCTGCAAACACAACACAAAGCGAGCCGGACGCAGCAGGGGAAAAATGCGTTATATGTTATTCGAGCGTACCGTGTATAGATTTCCTACTTTAGATATCCCTTAGATAATTTGTCTTCTTTCTGGGGATGTTTTTACCTGACTGGACGAGTGCGACGGAACCGGTTGCGCCTGAAATTGCCGAGGATTATCACATTATGTCTCTCACCAAACCTTGCCTGGTATCTAACTTCATGAAGCATATTACCCGTAGGTAAGCTATTGAGGATTGCCCCGGCTTTCTTCTAACTGTACGAGGTATAGTGTATCTAAAACACGAGTACGTAAAGATAAAAAAAATGGGATTCCACGAAGAGTGGGTTCGTTCGTGAGTGTTGAGAAGATCCTCATCTATAAGACTTTCGTTAACCAAAAATTGCCCTATATGTACTGTAACCCTATTGCACGCCACATCGGACCAGGAACACGCGAACATTGTCACTGTTGAGACGAAGCAACAGGTAGAGATGCCGACTGTAGAGCGGACGCCTCGACATCACCACTTTCTAGTTCTGTTTATCTTCGGTGCTGCTGGCTGCGTTTTGTAGCAATGAAGTGGACACCCACAAGAAATGTTCTAGATATCAAATTGATCCATGGAGTTATGCAATCATCGATTTCGAGTAATACAGGGTAGGGCGCACCGACCATGGCGATCACGAACAACGTAATCTTTGTACCGTTTCTACTCTCATCAATCCTCATCGGAAGCTGCCAGCCACGACGTGAGCTACGCAAACGTTGCTGTCTCTATTGTGTACTACTGTGACGAGCCCCGACATTTGCGGAGAGGGTTTGCTACATGTGATGCCCACTGGACTTTCGCATGACAACGAACGCCGAGAGAACATGACGGATGGAGTGCGTGACTGGCTTTCAAAGTTCGTCCTACCGGCACCATGGATAATCTTAATTGCTTAGTGCATATTCACCTGCTGCAGCAGCCGGACAGCGACGATCTCGCCGAGAAGGAGCCCTTCCGCGCTGTCGGTTCGGTAGTGAACGCCGCACATTTGCCTGAAACCCCACACCCAAAACAAAACAAAATAACAAACACAGAGCAGAAAAACGAATTATGCGGGACGGGCTCAGTTGGAGGCAATACATCGCTTTCCCGAATCGGCACTTTGGTGAAGGGTATTGTCACACAAGACCATGTGTCGTACACAGAGACATTTCCTCAAACATGCGATGCTGGTGACTTATGATCATACTAGCTAGATTGTCCCTTCTCTTCGTGAAGTATTCTCAGATACACGTGCTCAAAAGTGCGATAATGGTCATTTATGATAATTTCACTTATATTGTTTTTTTTGTCTATATTGTTTATTATATATATGCATACCTGCCGAAGGCGACGTTGACGGCGAGCTTGTTGATTTCCCCCTCGAACGTGAGGCAGCCGTCGTAGGGAAGAAGTTCCAACCCTTCGTCGTCGGGGAACACGGGATCGTTGAAGCAATCGAAGCCCTTCTCCAGTCCAACAAAAGCCTGCGTTACACACGTAGATATTCGGCTGCAAATTTAACCAAGTGATAGCAGTGCTGCCGATTGTCCGCAGTATATGGTGTGTAATACGTCTGCATCGCTGGTCTAGCCCCAGTAGAAGTGACATGTATGATATTCTTGACATGTTTACGGGGCACTTGTTTCTGGCCGAAATAAAAACTGAGGATCTACCGGATATCAACTGTAACAGTAGCGCCAAGTTGTTTTATTCCTCATCCGTGACTACAAGGAGCCCATTTACAATGCACGCCACGAACCCGTTTTGGGCGACAACTCTGACGGACAGACTCGGTTGGCCGCTCTGATTATCCTTCTGTCCTACGCGTTAGTGTCCGTTACAGCCGTTCGCATCCATCTCGCACGGATGAGCCTCTGATTGGCGCTCTAAGTGCGCTCCTAATTGATCGAGATCAAGCCAGATTCTTTGACCAGGCGTTCTCTCAGATTTGGTGGTCTGCAGGGCAGCCATAAATCACCTTGAGTACAGTTGCGAAGGCTCCGTTTTGGACTGCATGCCCGGCGGGGTACGACGGGTGAGATGGCGATCCTTCCCTAACAGCCTGTCCAATACGAGCACACACAACCACCATTGTAGAAACCAGGTGTTTCGGACGTAACGATGAGGTTATATGCGGCAACCAAGACGTGTATACTTCATGCACGACGCACGGTAAATAGGTTTTCGGTAGCACCCAAATCATTACAGTCACATTATGCTTTCAGTCTGTACACATTCCATGTTGTTGACTGGGAGGACTTCTGGTAGAGGTTGTCGCTAGCTAAAGCTTTCGCGTGAAACGGGGAATCGCGAAATACACGGCTTACGCCATCAAACGTTTGAAGGTATGTCGATATAGTTTGAAGCTAGTTTGCACCTGCCATGAAAACACAGAGTACTACCATAAATAGCTCCCAACTGTGGTGTTCAACTTGCCAAGAGTGAGTGCGATAACAACCGCGGTCTGGACATGCAATGACGACTACGGTAGTCGGCTTGATAAATCATGACAGTACATCTTCCAGCTCAAAGGGGTGCCACCCATACTCGACATGTGCGCTCAAATCACCATGATTCACTAATGATAATCCAAGCGGCGGAGCAGCAGAAATGAGAAAGTCATATCTAGCCGTTGTAAGCGACGGCGGTACCAGTACCCGGTGTTTCGTTGTTACACCGCAGCACTCGTTTCACTATTCTAGGAGCTACATTTGAGTATATATCTGTAATCACCTGGGACAGAAGGTAGGTGCGTCCCATCGTGGCTCCAGCCCCGTTGACCTCTTCGTTTCTCGATGCCACTCTTTCCAGAAGCTCCTCGTTTTCGAGAAGCGACGCGTCGAATTCTACATCGAGCTTGCCTAGTATGACATTGTGGAGGGTTCCAGCTACGGCCTGTGTAATTCGTTTAACGATCGGAGACACATAAAACGGTATACCCGACAGGGTGGTGCGGCGGATTGAGAAGGGGATGGGAAAGATATGTATTGGCAGGCAGGTAGCGTGGTGGGCGAGATAATGCGGTGGTTTCCGTGAGATGTTTACATGGGAAAAAACATCTACGGGAAAGCCCTTCACCTGGATCACTCATCTGAGCGTGTATCTCTAAGTGCACCCTGCGATTTCAACAACCACCAAAATAGCTCGGGAGTGATCGCGAGATGTTTCAGCCTGGCCCAAGACCTTTCCGTCCCCTTTTTTAGACTTGCATCGCCTCCTTAGAGTGCGGAATGAACCAGATGATACTCACCTCAGGGCGTGCGAACAAGTGCACGTTCCACTTCTGGTACCACGAAGACCTCTGGGATGCCTCGGCGGTGGCGAGGATTCTCATGAGGTGGGACACGCCGAAGCCGGGGAAACCCCTCTGGCGACTGCTTGCCGCGTACGGGCCGTTGGCGCCGTCGGTGATGGCCCCTTCGCCGAGAAGGATAAGAGCACCTCGGAAGGCCTCTCTGTGGTATGAAAACGGTTTGTGTCGCATTTCGATTGTTATCGGGACATTCCTTTACTTGGTATGCATTGCTTTTTTTTTCGGGATTCTTGAATGTTGTCGTTGTCGTCGTTGAAAACAGAGAGTTGCCTTATGCCGACAACTTGTGCATCGCTCGACTGAGGCAGGATTGAGAACTACCATACGGTAAGGCTTGAACGTGTTGGCTCAATCGTTCCTGACCAGTTGGGCCCCTCCTGTGATAAACTACCGGTCCGGGTAATAGTGTACCTAAGTTATCGCTGGCGTGTACAACATTATATTGGTTGGATTGCGCGAAATAACCTGTTCGAGGTCGTTTTTCAGTTGAGAGAGTAAGCTCCTCGCGTGAGGAACTAAAACAAACGTGACGCCCACCCCTTTTTATGTAGCATGGTTTACCGGTGGTAGAGTTAAAGGAACACTCCTTGAAACTCGGGCCAAAGCCGGTTACAGTTAGATACACGCCCTTCATCAAACGTTTATCGCTCCGCAACGAACGTCTGAGTGACAGCTGGAATACCTAGGGAAGTATTGTATCGCCACTATATGCATCAAATATTTCCTCACGTGTAGATAGTGTCGGTGGCCACCAGCCTCGATAGGTCGCGGGCGTTGCGGATGAACCGCTTCACGATGTCCTCCCTTTCCATCTCCTCAGGCATTAGGCCGTTCTGAACAGACAATGAAAAACAGGGAGAAATGAGGCTACGAAGGCTACGCAACGGGATAACGGAAACGAAAACAACGCAGTCATGGTCTCACCACGCCGCTCGAAGCCCGAACCCCCCTCAAAATCCCCCGCGGCATATTTTCGACGAAATAATGCTATCATGGCCTACAGTCGGCTGCAAATAACCAAGTAGACTTGCCGCCATGCTATGAGGAGTGAGGCAAATCAGCGACACTGATGTACGGGGCCAGGAGAACGCACGGCGACATTGCTGCTATCGCTTATTAGGTTCGCTGTCTCCCTCGCAGTAAAAACAATTGCGTACAGTTGTACACTTCTCTGGTCCAGTGTTGCTACATCGTTGGCCGTGTCTGTCGATGTGAAGGGTTACCTCCATCGATGATCCGTTATAACTACCTTGCACATCGAGAAGAGCATTAAGGGCACCTGGTCTGTTACTCGACAATTTCAACAGTCGAGGTACCACAATTTGGGATAAACTATTTCTGATTGACGAGACCCAGCAGCCCAAAGTTGTCTTTAACGTTGAGTGTGTTGTTACAATATGGCTTCGTTTATACGTAGGATATGGTAATGTTCATCGTTCCGAAGTTTGAATGGCCTCTATAACCGCTGTTTAACACGGCATTGAGCTCCTCAAGTGGTCACTCTCAGAAGAAAAAAACAAAATGCTCCTACCCTGTCGCACGGTGTTGTTGGCTAACCTGAATGTCGAGCCACTCGTCGAAGTCAGTCATGTAGTCCGCCCCGGTTTCGAAGGTCGTTTGCCGAGGCGTCACCGTCAATGAGTCGATCGTGAAGTCCTTCACAAGAAGCTGGGGGTTTTCACGATAATAGTACCCAAAATTTTGAATTGAAAGGGGAGCCAGGTTTAAGAAGTGCCGATATAATTGCTGGTTGACGAGTATGGCCATTTAGTAACACAGTGATATCAGGTTCAGGAAGGGCCTGTGTAGCGCGGGTTTGACCAGCTTAACCACAACGATTTGAGCGCCGTCTAAATCAGGCCTGGGCGAGCGCAAGTCAATGCGATATCAACAAAAACATGAAATCACACCAAAGAGTTAATCTCCACGGTGGTACGAGCAGGAACTTCACTGGTTGACGCCATATGGTTTGATCGGCCCTGCTAGCCAAATGTAAAATATTGCGTATATATTGCCAGACACGCGAACCAAATCAGAACCAGAAGTGAACAAACACGTCAAACTCGTCGAGCTTGGTGATACTACACCTAATGGAATATTTAAGGGCACAATATGCATCATGATGTTCATTTCACAAGGCCCGGAGTTAGACCCGCACTACAAGCCTGTGCTGAACCAATTCGCTCTCGCCCCACCTGAGAGATCATGGGTCCCGTCTCAACACCAACGGCAGTAGACCGAAACAGTTGGGACTGCGGGTCCGCCCTGCCCTCCGGCCCGACGGCCACCCCGTTCATGTTAGCGAAGCCCGGCATGGTGGCCAAGTTGTCTGCGGGGTAATTGGTGGCGAGGATTAGCAAGGTATATACGGAAAATGGTGGGAAAGGGGTTGAGGTTTTATACACGATGAATGGTGTATTTCATGCACAACCGCCCGATATACCCATGTGTTTGGAGGGCGTGTAAGGTCATATATTGGAGAAGGCATGCCGGTTTACGACTTGGAACGCCGTTGACCGTTGAGTGTGTTAACAGATGAGCAACGAGCGTGTCGCATACGACAAACGTGCACGAGAGTTGACGTCTAGCATGAAAGGCAAGGTCGATAAAGGTCATTGGGTGTACGCAGCGTCACATCACATCACGGACCACCCGCGAAATTATCTATAGTGCCCAACAAGGCGAGGTACACACTAGTGTAGTTCACAACGCGAAGACGTGGGGAAGTATCGCCGTCCTTCATCCTACGTCGTGGTGTATCATCGAGGGGGTAAACAAAACTGCTGTATTCATACCCGGGACAGCCACGGGGATAACTATCGGTGTATGGATAAAACGCGGAGATTGCGTCTACTGTATGAACAGTCTAGCAACGAATGAGGATCTGGCGGGTGGAACGCCTGCGCAATAGCACAATACTGCTGTTACCTGCAGCGGCGATCGTAGTCTCGTCTTCGCCGTACTGGTTGAAAGGCACATCCCTGGCCAAGGCCATCCAGTACAGCTCCGCCAGTTGAGCAGCCTGCCGGCGGTGGCAACAAGGATTTATTGGTTGGTCCCGGGGCGCAGGAGCCGATTTTATGGGTGATATGAGCGAACTTATGAACATAGAGGTTCCGAGAGGAGCCACGATTTTCCGAGAGCATGCGTGTCCAGTTCTGCCCCAGCTCAATTCTAGGACCTTTTCCACGGAACATATTCCGGCTAGACAACGTCAGCATGGAGAAACGAGAAAATGGTATGTGCGGCATCCCAGTGTGCTGGTAAGTATTGGGTGGCGATCGTTCGGATAAGTGCGAGGTGTCAACGCGCGGCACCCTCTATCAACTACTCGGCCGAGAATTTCGTCACCAAACCTCATTGCTCAGACTCGTGCCATTATAGAGGAAAGACATATTTGATACACATTGGAGGTTCCATGCCTCAACCACAACCATGGCGTTGATTGAACGTAATCGTTTCTTCCGATGAGCAACTCCATGTCCTAGTGGGCGTACAACGAACATCGAAAATTGCGCAGCACATATGGAGGGTACCGGGTGTAGCCCCTCGGTTCCGGAGAGTGTTAGTCAGTCAAACATATTTCAGTACACAATATTATATGCCGTCATTGAACATAACCGATGTTCTCACCAGGTCCTCGGAGTTCAGCGCCGGTGCTTCCGGCACGCTCACAGCAGAGCTGGTATACGTGTGATTCAGTGAAGAACACGCAGCCGTGAAGACGGGGAATAGCAGAAGCCACCATCACATGAAACGCGCCGATGGTGATTGCGGTAGTGGCATCCGATGCGACAACAAACAAACGTTGGCCGAGCAAGAAGGTGCACCCGGTTTGTCGTGTGATCCGGGAGTCCGTAGGTGCGTCACGAATCCAAGCAGGAGCAAGATGCGAAGCGGGCAGGAAGGAAGAAACGAAGGGGGAGAGCGAGGGCGGTTGGAGGGGAAACAATAAGTTTGAGATAAGGATATATACACCTGAAACGATAAGTTATCACAGGCTCTAGTGCACTCTCATGGATGCCGATTACCCATTACGGGCTGTGGCCGAACGTTTTGCTGAGTGAAAAGGTGTATTGGCATTCTTCACGACTTCCGAGAGCGCAATTCCCCGGCAGTGCTGCACCCGAGAATCCCTCCATGGTTGAAGTCGACATTAACACGTACCGCTGAAAACATAAATTCCTTATAACAATGAATCTGACATATCTGTTAATATCGTCCGCGGGGAACTCATCAAAGATCAACCGTCCCGGCGGCGATAATTGCTTCAACACGGCCTGCGTTCCGATCGGCTTGTGCAGCTGTCTCCCAGCTAGAACATATATGCAGGACTCGATGAACCTCTAATTCCCAAGAGGGTCCCATGCTATGAAATTATGATGGTACCTGGCGGGTCCGGCCATGTCGACGGCGAGACCTCCGATAGGTTGGATCAGAAATCCCGCTCCATCCCCGGCCGGAACCTCCTCACATTTGTCAAAGTCACCATCCGCGATGCACTCTACCAGGAGGTCGAACGCGGCGGGGTCCACCTGGAAAACAGGAAGAGATAACGACGAAAACAAAACACAGGTATATACGTACAAAGTATTGATGTTTTCGATACATGTTCAGCCATGTTGAACACAATTGATCGAAAATGATTAAACCATAGACTACATTATCTTACGGCTACTACAGCAGTACCGGCCTCGCTACGGTTGGTCGAGAGGGTTTCGTAGATTACGGACCGACGCAACAGAGAGTAGGACATTTATCGCCTATTTCGGACACCCCCCTCGCCCCTCCGCTTGGCGTCGCCACTGAAATACCACATACATATATAAGATTATTGCATGAGCACCCTAAACAGCACCCTGTCTTCGACACTTATCTCGTGCTACCGATGCGACTTCATCATTTCGACCCCCATGACATGCACGCATCGAAAGGACGGGTCGCGGGACAGGACTCACCTGCCCTAGCTCGTCGTGCGGAAGCGTCTTGTGAAACGAGCCGGCGGACGACCGGTCTCCGTTGTTTGTGTGGAAGGTATCTTCCGACGCTTCGAACTCGATCTCCGCAAAGCTGGTTCTCAGTTGTAGAGCGTTTGCTGCTCGGTCGAAAGGCTGGCCGTCATGGGATATAGAGTACACGACAACGGCGCGAAAAACAAAACAAGAAGGTTTTGGTACTTCAGTAGTAAGAATATCAGACAACAACGGCAGGGGGGTGTGATTCTCAGCCGATACAATTTGTATAAACCTCAAATAGCAGTGCCCACCAAAGGCACTGCCCCCACTCAACTAGCGAAACAAGTGGAAAAGTGTTGCACCGCAAAACGTCGTTTCAATAAACGCCTGATTGCGCTTGGAAACCTCCACGCTTTACATTCTACGATTGGGTTCACCGCTTGTAGCTTTTGCCAGCACACCCATCCAAACACAATAAGCGGAGAGCAACCGTCGACGTACCCCTCCCATCTCCCGGTGATAGCTGTATGCGCACAAGCGTATGGGGGTAGTCATGCTGTGCACGGCCGTAGTGGTATGACCGGGAGGACGAGGGTCTGAGTCGTTTGATAGTAGGAATCACTCGGCTTTGGCCGACGTTCAGTATCACTGACGGGACCCGTAACCACCAAATATGTTTGTACCTCGCGAACGCCTCTGTACAATAGCAATCACGCCATCGCTACACTAGGCCGTGGCATAAATGCCGTTTATCTCAAAGTCGGTCGCTGGGAGATGTGTTGCAGGGCTTCTATTACAATACATGATGCTGTATTGGCTGCTACCCCCACACTACAGTGCAGAACAGTAGCGCGTGCTAGCGGTGACTCACGGTGCCATTGATGTCAAGAGCGTCGTCGTCCCTCGCCCGAATACTCTGAGGTAGCCTGATGTCGGATTTCAGCACCCCAGGCGACCCTGCTCCAACACTCGCAGCGCCACCCTGATGGTTCCCTGCCGGGCCTGTTTCCGGCGATTGGCCTCTCACCCCAACGGCGATGATGGCAGCAGCTCCCACGGATTGAATAAGCCCCTTCATGGTGCGTCTGAAGAAGTGATGCCGGGACACGCTGAAGGCTGTTGCTCTCGGGGACAATCTGAAGCAGTGAAATACGGGGAAGCGGGGAGCGCGACGTTTGATCAGCGTTTGCCCCCTGCGCGTCGTTGTAGCTTGCGGTACCAAGTGTATTACAACAGGAAAAACAAGTGGGACAATACACCTGTGTTAACTGGATAGGAGAAGTAAGGCTTCGACAGTGGATGTTTGTTGTCTTGGTGAGGATTCGTAAAGCAGGGGTCAGTGACTTCGCGTAACATGAATGCTTGTACATAGACGAGGCCAGAGCGCTCCACATCGGCAACCTCAGACACTGAGCTAAACAAACGTTTTGTAGCATCGGCAGCGGGATCACTGGGCTGCAGTGGAGAATAGCGTTGGGGAACACGAAGTGTCTTCGTTCAATCCCTATTGCGATTCCGACGTGTGCGGCATATAAGCACCGGGTCTGACACGAATAATACACTTAACAGAACCAAAGGGCGCTACAGCAGTCACTACAGTCTGAATTAGTTCGTTGTAGATTATTATTGCGTTTATCACTATGCTTACTTGGCTCAAAACATAGTACCGAAACCAGAATATCGAATATATCGCCTTTGGCCTGAACAATTTACCTGGTATACTTCGAAGTAATAGTATTTCCTTCTTCGGACCGTTATAGTGAGTTTTGTGATTTCATGAGTTTTCTTCAGTTTGATTCTACATGGTGTAGTGGTACCCTCTAACGCTTCTAAGAGCTGAATTACGAAGCTCAAACCCCACGTGGGTCGGACTTTTGAATTAAAACCTGCAAACATGAATTACAAGCGCAATCAACTGCCGAAAGCGCCGTATTATTTGTAACGTGGGTAGGCACAATTCGTTTAGAGTCGAAGAGGGAAGCAAGGGGTGAAGCCTTCTCGCGATAAACATACAAGGCACGAACCGTAGTGGGGGAGGAGGGAGAGGAGCCTACTTTGTGACCCCAGGTCTGAGTTACGACCAGGAAGGAGAGAGAACGGAAGGGCGAAAATAATGAATACCTGGTAGAATGGAATATATAAATATATTAAGGTAAATATATACTACTTTTTCTTGACGAAATAACTCTTCCAAACCTCAATCTATAAAGGGAATGCCCATGTAATTGGATCGCAGCACGTACCGGATATCCAATAAGAAACAGGAAATATCGTCCAGGCCGGATTTCCTACTTGGGAGAGGCTGCTTTCTACAATAAATTCAAGATAATTGTGACTCCCGAATTTATTATGTTCTAAATATCAGCCTCGTTTCTAATTAGCCTGTTTCTTATTACTAATAGCTTATTGGCCTGTTTTTTAATAAGAATAGGTGTCCAGTACTGCTGTATGCCATTTGCCATATGAAAATGTGAAGCGCTTGTTCCATCATTCTTATGAATATTAATGCCAACATACTGCGTATACAACAACAACGACAACAACTGCGTATCGATGAAAATAGCAAGTAATATTATTGTAGAATCCAAAATTTAAAATATTGGAAGGTTCTATCAACCATGCCTGAATACTTGACCAAGCAATACCAACAGTAGTTATAGTAATAGGTCAGGCTCTGTTATGGAGGACTATACCGATGACTTTGCCGGCTCCTGATCAACGTTTCACCCATCCATTACACACGAAAAACAAAATACTCTTACAACAATAGAAAAATACTTGCTATGCAAGTTTGCCCTGCTGTGCTTCATGGCTGTACAATAAAAGTAGATAGGCTCGCCATCAATAATCATCTACGCTGAGCAAGCCTGACGATCGTACTGTGACACCTTGAAAGGCTACTGTTAATGTATTGGATTCAGTGTGACATTCGCCGGGGAGCCCGATTTCTTCAATCATTTTTCTCACGGGGCATCCCTTAAAATGTGAGCCGTTTGTTTCGATTCGCCTTCTCAGGTGTCGTCTTATTCCTGGGCCGACGAGTGCTACGGTAGAGGTAGCACTTGTAGGCTGAATCGTTTTCTGAACGATCGGGCCCCTTAACCCGAATTGGTTGGACTGTCATTTTTGTGACGAATACTGTTTCAGAATATACTTCTGTCATGAAATTTCGCATCCGGCAGCACTTTTATTTTCCTCCAACATCAGGTGTTTCGGTGAGGTATGACGCTCCTTAAGTGAGGAGCTCAGAAAAAATATGGTGAACCTCTATCGTAGCATGGTCGGCCGTTACTGTGAACAGAAGAGCCCGGGCACAGACAGGGGGGTAAACAAAGCACTACGCCCACCATGTGCTGCTACTTAGTAATTACTACTGTACCCTGAAGCAGCCAAGCATAATGTATCAGGCGCATGAAAATGTTGAGAACGTTCCACATACAGCAGACAGAGCACGGCCTAGGTGTCACCTGAGATCATAATAACATGCATATCGTGCCCCTCTTGCGTCAAAATGAAATAATCACTTGAAATGGTAATACCGTCATTAAACAAAGCTCCCCCTTTTGCCTAAATATTTGATGTCTTCAAATGCAGTAGTATAAACTAAAAATATGGCACGTGCCTCCGCCTTTTGTTAGATCCATCCACCCCCACTTGCTCAAGAAATTATCAGGTACCACGAGGCGACCTGGTATGAAGGATGCGTACAGTATAGTGCAGATTTCACTGAAGAAATCTGACATATACCTAAACTTTGTATTGACAGAACATACGGCTCATATCCTGCAAAAATAATGACCTGGATCAAGTAAATCAGGAATGAATGGACCTGCCCTGAAAGAAGGAACATACTGACTTGGAAGTCGATGATCTACGAGTATCTATCCGATATGCGGAATGTTTTTCCCTAAATGGTCGACGACGGTCCACAAACAAAGCAAGCGCCAGGTATTGTTTATGATAAATTACGGGAAGCCCGGAGAAAAATGTAGCAAAATACTGTTTAAGAGACACTTCCTTGTGTGTGGTGAGGGTTGGGGTAGCTCTCTTTGCCTGACTATTACGGGGTACCACAGTACCAGGTGATTGAAAACAAAATATTTTTATTAAAACATATGAGTCGGTTTGCGTTTACCGTAGGGCTTGTTCACTCTGGCCCGGTTATTTCAGGTATTTTCAAACATAATTGAGCTCCTCAAGTGAACAACTACAGGTGAGAATGCTACGTTCACTACAAAATAGTATATTCGCACAGTTTCAAGGACTACAGGAGCGAATAGTGTATAGGAATGCTCGTCCGGTTGCGTTGACCAACTACATCATAGCTTAAGCTGAGTTGTGGAGCTCCTCACGATGGTAGGTCAAGTCACAAAGGCACCAAGTCTACTCCCGCGGTATTGCTCTCGTGCTTCTGCTCAGCAGTATGACCTAGATCATCCACCCCCAAACGTAACGAAGAAATATACCCAGAAAACAAGACATTGACAACTCGACAACAACCATTGAATATACCTGGGTGGTATCTAAACCAGACGATTAATCTCGAAGGTTATTTCCACCGTTTTGGCCAGCCGCACACAGTAGTAGTAATAGTTAGTGGTTGAGCGTACCAAAGCCTCTCACGAGATTCTAGCCGATAGAAAGAAAAATACCAATGGATTTCAAACGAAACGGCCAGCAAACGAACAGAATGACAGATAGACAGAACATTCCCCACGACAATTTTCCTCTAACAACTTTTGGGAGTCTTGTACACATACGGGCCATACGCAAAAACATACAAACATACTTTCCGTAGGGTATGCGGCTACCCGGGGGCAGCTTGGTGGGAATACCCAACTTACGATAGTATCGGGTACCGGTATTGAACAAGTACCGACATATACAAAGTGGCAGGTAGCGGTATTGAGAGTTTGCTAAACAGCATTCACCAAATTCCGTTCAACAGCAGAAGAAGCAGCAGGGCACAACGAACCAGATACTGGACCCTACCCCTCTCTCTCTTGACAAGGCTAAGTATATACGAAAAGGAGCGGTAAGTTCGAACAGTGTAAGCGCGATTGCGTTCCGTTGACTCCTCTTTTCTTCCCGAATAGGAACGTTACCAGTACCGAACGCGGTGTTTGAAGAAAGGTCGTCAGTCGAGACCCTTCCGAAAATAAATTTTTCAACTTTACCACCCCTGCCGTCCTCGGAAAACACGAGCGCTGAAAAACAATAGCATCCCTGTACGAGCTCGACCATAACTACGGCGTACCGTATAGCTGCATACGGAGCGAGGTGTGACTTGCAGATGTTACGGCAGATTGAGCGAGTGTCGAGTCGGAGGGGTACTGTTATCAACCATCTCGAACGCAGCAGCAACACTACATTGTTGTTCAAACAAAACCAGAGAGTCGGAAAAGCGGAGGAACGGGGTTGTAGGACGAATACTCTGCAGTAACGATACACTGCTGTACCCTAAACGGCTCGATGTGGTCTCGACCCGAGTACGGCCTATCTGTCGGTGGTGCAGCAAGTCATAGTGATATTCCGTACCTGGTACGCCAGGTGTGTTATAGAGAGAGCTTGTGTTTCATAGGATAATTTTCACCTGATTACTGGGGGCAGACGTTTGCTCGGGTGTACAGCGACTACAGCAGAAGCTGCTGTACGATGGCCAGAAGAAGAGATAACAGTCGTCCTTACGCGCGCTGACTGAAGAACGATGAATACACAGACAAGAAGATAGCTTGCGCTGCTCTCGGTATTTCTTGCAGGAGTGGTATATGTAGTGCCTCGAAATGTAGTAGTAGTCGATGCGTTGCCTGTATGCTGCTAGGGTGGAGGAGAATGGGGAGTGAGGGGCGTAGGCGCGCAGCACCATAGTACACCCAACGCGTTCATGCAGGGCGCGAATACTAACTATGTGAATGTAAACCTGGAGTGTGCACCGATAAATCTTCGAATGTTTCACGGAGGGGTCACAGGGCACACCCAACCCTGTTCCAAGTTGGCCGCTTATAGCACCAAACAAGTGTTCCTAATTTGCTGTTGCCCCTGTACTACTTTTACAGTTCTGCTGCTACTCCTACAGTTCTACTAAACTAGTACTGCTACTACTACAGTACTTGTGCTACCACTACTAGTGCTATTGCTACTACTACTACTACTACTACTACTACTACTACTACTACTACTACTACTACTACTACTACTACTGTTGCTATTACTATCACCGCCGTCGTTGTAGCTCCGCATGTTTAACTCATCCAAGAAATATTTGTCCGCATTATCCGAGTTTGTTGCGATAAAGATATCAGCCTGTCTGGGGTCACGGGTCCATTCGGCTGCAAGAAATAACACGACGACTAATAATGTTGTAGTATCATAAACAAAAACTGAAAATTATCATACCAGGTACTCTTATCTCAGCAAAATATTTCATGCGGTTGTAGTCTGATTATGTCTGGTCGTGCTGTTGTGTTCTCTCGTATGCGGTACGTTGCGTTACCTTGAATATTTCGCGATTCTTATTTTTGGAGTTTCTCTGTCTCACAGTCTGTGACAACCATAATATATTATTGTATGTATCCAGGGTAAAGCATCACGACCAACTCTGGGTGAAATTAACGTGTTCATAGTGTTTAAACAACGGTATAATTTGAATACACCACAGCGCCCGTGAGCGTGCTGTTGTTTAATTTTTTTCGTGACGCCAGGACTCTGTCGGTAACATTCCAGCAAGGTTGCAGCAAGGTTGTTCTGGGTTGTTTTTTTGTTCATAAGTTTTGTTTTTTGTTTTGTTTCAATCCCAGTTATTGCCTTCGCCCTTCTTGTCTCCCTCCCTCTTTAGCCTTGACTAATACCTGCGATCACAAAGTAGGCTCTTCTCCTCCCTCCCTACTACGCTGCGTGCCTTGCATTCTTATTGCGATAAAAAAATCAGCACATTGTTCCCTCGTCAACGCGCGTCGAATGAATGCAGAGGATGCCGAGATATCAATTTCAGCTAGTCGCTGCGCGATAAAATTTACTTTTGTCTTCTACCTATTATTTGGGGATGTTCATGTATCACATGTCAGCCGGTCACTCCGCTGGTCTATTTGAGGTGGTTAATACAGTGGAGGACACCTATTCTTAGTATTAAGAAAGAGCTCTCTGGTCCAGGCTGGAGTTCGTATTTGAGAGACGGCCCGTTTTAGACTATTTTCAAGATAGCGACTGCTCAATTGCTTTTTTGTCCTCTTAATGGCAGCCTGGCTTTCCTATTGGCGTATTTGTTATTGCGTGTCCTGTACCGTGTCTTTGATTCTTACTATTCTTGTAGCATATGAGGGCTGGGGTTCGAATGTCGGCGGTTTGTTAAAGGTCGTGAACACCTATATATCTGATCAATGTTCATTTCAACAGCTGTAGTCGGGGGACAGCAGGAGGTAGCACCAGTTAGGACAGTTACTAGTAGTAGTCGGTAGCTTCCATTCCACCCGAAGCATGATGCAGCCTAAATTAGTTCGCACATGTGATGAGTAACACCAGTGGCCACTTGTGCGTGTATTCTCCACAATAGCCCGTTCTTTCTGCCCTGCCATCGATAACCAGAACTATAGCACCTGGTGTCCGTGTCGATTTTTCATCCTAGAGCTATACGAGCTCTGTTGGCTTAAAGAAAAAGACATGGCACGCAGATACTTCATTGTAATGTGGAAATCAGAATATGCAATGCAATACCGTGTGCGCCAAGCGCGACATTCGTACACAATAAGAGTGACTTCGAAGTGTTTAAAGAGATAAGAAAAGCATGAAACACAGAAAAATAAAACAAGAGGTAAATAAAACATATGCAAATGGATCGTGGCCCTCCGGGAAAGGTGTAACAGACACAATACAACATAGAATGAAACCAATAAACAATAAAACCACGAAAAACAGTAGACTACGAGTAACAACGAAAGGATAGTACATGGAAACCGAAGCACAACTGAAATACCTTCCAGGGATCGATTGAAATCATTGGTACTCTAAATAACATCTAGCAAAACACAACTCGTGCCAGGTGTGACAACCTCAAAATCTTATATAATCGGCGGGGCGTTTTCGTTGACGTGGAAGCCGCGACCAGAGAGGGGTAGCGGAAACAGAAACAAACACGTTTCGTCACGTCGAGTCTTCCGGCGTCACGTCTGGTGAAACCGCCAACAATTTGAATTGGTCGAAGGCCGACGTGGAAGCGGGGCTCAGGACGGCTTATTATGTGCAACACCGATCGACGTGTTTGACTTTTGTTTTGGTGTCTTTAAACAAATATACAAGCGGTGTGTTAACAATTAGGGATATTTCGAGAACATTATTCACAACTTACAGTACAGGAAAAGGCACCTAATATAGAACAGGCTACTACTGTACAAGAAATGCAGGCTGAGATTAGGAGGAAAACATGAAGTTCGGGAATCGTTGTCTTGAAGCTAGTGAAGAAAGCATCCTTTCTCACATAAGAAACCGCCTGCCTAGAACAGACTTCCTGTTAGAAGTTTAAGCAGCTGTCCAGAGGCCGTCACACTATCAGTTCTTAGCATATGGACGTTGGGATTCATACGTATCTATTTGTTATGTAGTCACTACGCACTGATACGAGTATATTAATATATTACTTTAGATTTCCGGGTAAATACTATCGGCGGGTAGATTACGAGTTTGTCGTACCCGTAGTGCGCTTTATTGCATTTCCAGATCATATTTATCAGGAACGATGCTGATAACGTTGCTAGAACGTCACTATAACGTTGTAGAGAACAATACAGGGAACAGTACGGACTGCGGTTGAATGTAACTGTCCGTAGCATATTAAATTTTGTTTTGAGTCTGGTCTTCTCCGTGCACGCGGTGGTGTTGACCCTCGTGGGTGTTCCTTGCACACATATTCGTACTTGTGTTATATTTATCAAACGCCCAACCCCGTGCACGACACCAGATGGATGTACGACGACACAAGTACCTGCACTCGGGCGCCCCATCAAGGCAGACGAGAAACGCAAGGTCGACATAACCGACGCCGCGGATGGTCCACTCACTACATAACCATGTGCATATTGAGCGCCACACTTAAAGCTCAGTGGTCCACGTGTACCCTCCGTAATAGGATCCAGCAAGGACTTGAATTAAGCTTTATTCCTATATCGTATATATATAAGTATTTTTTTGCGGACCCGGACAATGCTAATCAAACATCAGCCGTTTCATATACATGGCAAACAAAGCATTTGCCCCAAAGGGTTAACGTTAACCCTTTGGAACCCAACAGTACAGGGGTTAACTTTACTTGTCAACCACAAGCGCACATAATTCGGCCGACATCCACAGACATCACCAAAGTCCAATCCAGCCCATATTTACCGGGTCGAACCACAACAAACTCAACATACCAACACATCTAGTCGATGACAATAGGGCAACTGCCCAGGACATGGTAGTACCTATAGATATATTGGTTTATACAAAACATACAACAATTACATATAGCCCGTGAGCACATGGCCGCTTTCAAGGAGCAAAAATGACTCGGACGACCGCTTAGATTAGGCTGCAGGTAGATAGGCATACATTCATGGAGAACTGACTTGTTGTGGTGTTTCTGAGCAGGCCTACTAACTGACTATCAATCAGAACGTTGCATATCGCTCTCGAACGAGGGTTGTGAATCCAGGTCTAATCCTTGTCAAAATTCTTAGTACAATCGGTCGACATCCAAACTATTATTTTGTTTGGACGCTACTTACCAACTCTTTATTGGACAAAGTCCCGTTCGTCGCCGCAACAGTGACTTCGAGGAATAGTTGCAGAGCAACGTCACGAACAGCTCATTACAATAATATGTTTTCAACGAACTTCATTGTAGGGCCGGGGGGCGGCACGCGCAATTGTATGAACACCCTAATCTCTAAGCCTGTCCACACCAACAGCAGGTCGTGCTCTGTCGTTCACCCGTCCTTGTGCGACTGTTATCCCCGCGTAGCTGTCAGCGAAACACTGGACGCAAGCGAGTGGACGAGTGGGCACCGTACTTACTTCTTTGAAACTTAGTTTGTTGGTGTACGTCTAGTTTTAGACCTCCACCGGTGTGCCCTCGCGTCGATCTGATACTCTATTGGCAAAGCACGATATCTGCGGCACCGGTTGCTGCTTTCTGTTTCCTATAATTATGCACGAACCCAACAGCTCTCGCCCCCCAGTCAGCTGGATAGGCCTCTAATACACGAGTCTCAGACTATCAATCCTCCCAATGGTAGTGAAACATTGACACACACCAACTACGAGATCGCCTCGATACTATGGGTTAGTGTTCTATGCAGTACCTTGTCCTCAACCCTGTGGCCCTATCTCGGTAGTCGCTGCTAGTTTCCGAAACACGTACTCTAGGTTATTCCTGGTATACACATTGGATACGCCTGGTGATTTCTATCAACCCTCTTTCTATATAACCGTCAGAGGCTCATCATTTCCGGCCGCCTGAGTAGTGGCTGCACTGCTACTGGAGCGGCATGAGGTAGTTCCCGAGTTCAGGATCCCTGTCCGTCATAAATATTATGTGCAAAAAGTAGTACGTTTATCGTGGAACACGTCTTCGTGGTGACGGAGTCGTTACTCGGCCGCACACCAGTGCTGTTGTACAACGCTGATGGTGGCGCTAGCCACCTATAACTGCACTGCTGCACTGCTTTAACTTATGTTGTTGTTGGCGATCCTGTGCAGAAATGGTTTGTTGGCTGGTGTTGATCGCCTATGCGAACTGATTTTCGGTTATTCGACCGTAAATAAATGTGGAACTTTGGTGCATGTTAGTGCAAACTGAAACACAACCTCGACGTCTACACACAATAGACGGGCCCAAAGCCACAGAACGGCACACGCGATCGTCGACGATACCGACCATATTTCGGCCTGACAAGCGCAACGGTAGTTGACGGCGACACAGTGGAGTCTATTCCACAGAGCTTGTTGCTTGCAATAATCTACATCAGGGTCACCCGAGGTGTGCCACTTCCGAACTAAGGTATAGATATAGCCCTTTGAATAACCGGCCGTCATTCCTACCCCTGTAAGTAGTGATTATGTATAATACATGCTTGGGACAGCGTGCAGCAAGCAGCGCTACCCGGAAATGAACGATACACGTACAAATATCGATAACTACTTCGACGATATCAGCACGTGTAGTGCATGTAGTATATATACACCATTGAACGTACTACTCGACCACAAGAACACCTGCTGCGCATTTTTACGACACGGTAGAGCGGTCGGTTCTGTGTTCGCACCGGAAACTATACTTTCGAACGATGGGCCCGTTTTTTTCACATTATCATTTATTTCGTATCCAACGCGTATGGTTCCGAGCTTCTTTTTGCAGCGGAGCTATTGCCATAAGACGGCCTCCTACCGTGCGAAGTTTCAAGATAATCGATGCCATATCCCGCGAATTAGGTGTCGTATTGCAGATCGTGTGCTTTGTCAGGGGTTCCCTTAACATATTTGTGGTATATTAAGCACATATCTATACGCCACACAGCCTCCCAGGGCAAATATATTTCGCGATTATACACTCGGAGATGGTATCCAGGAATCCCCTGGCCAAACCCAGGTGTTTTTCAAGTCTCGCCCTAAACTGCGAACTGCACAACCTAAAGTAAATGAATACCACAATGCAGCACCTTGCTACGGCAGTCTTTGTTAAATAACGGATGTGACCCCTTTTGCAGTACCGTACATGACGAATGGAATTACATATACCGTGGTATATACATTACGTGGATTGTGTAAAGTAGGCCACGACGCGCGAGCGTATGCCCGCCTCATTGTCAGGACAAGTTTAAACCCATCTCGGGACAAGTTAGGCAAGTTCGGGTCAAGTTCGGGACAATTCGGGCCGTGTTTCGTCGAACATGAGGCATGTTTCGCAAGTCACCAAAACTAGGCATTTTTAGACATATCTCGAGACGGCGATTACCATTGTTGGCATACGTGTCCTTGACATCCGACAATGTATAGCATGAGCTTGAACTTTGTTCATTGACGACTCCGAGATTAGCAAACGGCAGGAGGAGCAACAAGAGCTCTCTGATCAACATCTACTCGTTCCTGTACATACTTCGAAAGCTTCGTCTATAACTGAAAAATTTGCTGTAGTTTATCATATCTCCTTAATAATAGTCGTTTCAACTTCAACAATTTTTTACTTAAAGAAGGTATGACTCAAACCGTTGTTGGCCAAAATTGTCCGCATTGATCATTCAAGCTACAGAAACTTTAGTGTACGTCGATCGGCACGCTTTTGTTTTCTTGTTAAATCAATTTAGAAATACGAGGCTCGTGTGCTACTGCTGTCGCCGGGAGAACTATAAGTAGTTTGCTGCCACAAACGTGTTCCAGGTTTAACTCAGCTTATGTTAAACTTGAACGGTCGTGATGCACTATTAGAATAGTTCCAGACTGAGGTGCCTTATGCTGGGTATGAACCTTCGGAGGGGAGTCAGAAACATATTTTCAAATTTGTGATCCCCCCGGCTGAAGCTTGCAGACTAACGGCAGCACTGCGCACTGGATGGTAGGTGTGGCCAGTTTTGTGGACGTTATAACTGCCTTGTCGATATCAACAATCTGGCCGAGTTGCGGCGGTATGCTATTCTTGCTCGACGAACTACAGTATTGGTACTTTGACGCGTTCGCAGAGAGCTTACGCTCGAAAATGAAATAAACACACGTGTACGCTATTGACCCATCGAGCAACCTCCAGTATAATACCTCACGCAGAAGGAACTCATAAACGTGAAGTGGCGGCAAGAGCGGCGAAGACATACCTCACGTTAATCTCTTCAACACAATACCGAGCAATACACCCCCCCATGGACCTATACTATGGCTCGTTATCGCTCGTTATCGAAGTGTTATGACACGCGCAACACAGCAGTAGCAGGAGATATGTTTCCGCGCTCCATTTATAAAGTCGTTTATTGATTCAGTCAAGAATATCAAATTCCTTTTTATTTTGTTTTTACCCCCACGTCGATCAGTACTACTGATGTTTATATCGAATATACCTAGACGAATGGCGACGGTACCTCATGAGGTACTTGCAATAGCTGTGGGTGGACCCACCACTAGTAGGAGGCCGACTGCGCAGTCAGTCGGTTGTAGATTTATGGTGACCACCGTTACCGTTCGATCTTGAAGTGCTATATTAAAGGCCATCCGTGCTGTTCCTGTGTTGTGGATCTTCTCGTGTGCTTGATGGATGGCCGAAGCTGATCCATATGGCCATGTCCGTGCAACAATACTATAACAGTAGTACCACTATATTACTAATTCTTCTTGATTTTAAACACGTCACCTATGATGCAATGTACCTGGTATACAAAGAGTACCATATATGAACAGACATGCACATAAAAAAAATATGACTTTTGAAGACGCGGAGTGGGATTGTTCCCCAAACTTACTTAGCCGAAACATAAGACTTTCTACACAGCGAGCTGTGACATTTGCAAAGGCACCGCTTCGAGCGCGTGGCCGTGGGTTGCTTGAGGCCGGATGTGTCACTTGCAGAAAAATAAAAGATCGTGGTCATACAGCTGGAACTGCAAAACTAAAACCGAAAAACTAAGCTTACAACAACGATGGTCGAGAATCGACCACCAGTGTGTGTGTGTGTGTTCTTCACATTACACCTTCCTTTCTACCCGCCGACATCCAGCACACCCAGTGTCCGTGCCGATTCTTCATCCTAGAGAGGTATCAGGTATGTGACCACAAACCTACGATATACTACGCTGCAGTGCAGTAGGCAGAGCAGGCAATAGAGTGCCATTTACGAGAGGCAAGCCCTACCCTCCTAGCAATACAGGTGCATGAAAGAGAAAAGAAGAGAACAAAAGAAGAGGCAAATCGGAAAGGAAAAAATAATGAACATAAGCATAATAAAGCTAATCAACAGACAATCAAGCACACAAACAAAAACATGACAAAATGAAAGAAAGAAAGTGTCGTACTTCTCCCAGAGGAGATGCGACAGACAAAACAAATAAAATGAAATGAAACGAAAATGAATGGAATGAAAAACAACGCAAGCAGAGAGAGACTGAGAACGATAGGAAAGAACAGGCAACCGGAGCACACCACAAGAGCCTTCCAGGAAGCCGAGGCAGGTTTGTACCCGTAGTACGGACAGGTTCTACTAGCTAGTCGGTGTAGTACCTTGCTACCTTGTGTTTCGCACCTTCCTGCTTTCGTCCGCCGCGGTTTCGTAAACCCCCCCCCCCCCCCCCATCGTCTCCTTTTCTTCGGGCGCCACCCATAAAACGGATACGTGGCGCTTCCTACTCAGTTCCGTTTCGTTTTCGTGCCACACACGAAAATCAAAGAAAGATGTGCGCTGACTCCTCGGGTCGCTTTTAATCCCTCCGGGTACAAACTTATAAAACGCCGATAGACGGGGATCTACCAAACTCTGACACCATCACAATGAACGCCGGACCTGCAATCAAAATACTTGCTCGTCAGAAATAACCAGCATACCGTGTTCACGTGTCATGACTACTCTAACATTCCTTCAGGACCTGTCATACATGGTCAGACGCATGCTACGATAGAGGTGCACCATGCTTGTTCTGAGCTCCTCACTTAAGGAGCGTCGTACCTCACCGATAAAAATGATTTCGGAGGAAAATAAAAGTGCTGCCGGATGCGAAATCTCATGACTGAAGTATCTTCTGAAACATTATTCGTCACAAAAATAAAAGTCCGACGAATTTGGGTTAAGGAGCCCGATCGTTCAGAAAACGATTCAGCCAAAACGTGCTACCTCTACCGTAGCACGCGTCGTCACACTATTATCTCTTCCTCGCCGTCCCACACCGACTACGGGCACTTAAATGTGTATTCCCGCTGGTGTCCTTACCCGGCGAGTCGGCAATTCAATATCGCACCCGATAAGTACATTCGTGGGGTGCACACTTCCCACGGATTGTGCGCGAGCACGTGGGTGGTCTACCTGTTGAACTTGAACAGATGAACACACTCCTTTCACGCCTAGCAAAGCCTGTGCGACTACGGCGAGTATTAGCACCGCGTTTGCCGCGATCAGTAGCGCTGCGACTGCATGTGTACCTGAGGTTCCATCACCTGTGGGATCGACGCTAAGAAGGAGGGCAACGTACATGCTTGCCAAAATGATGGCGTTACCCCAACGATACATCCACATGTCGATAAAACTTTCGAACGGCGAAAGAGATTCGGAAATGAACAGGAATACTACCGCAATCAACAATGTGGCGGTGATGTGTGCAGTGCTACCAGGAAGAACAAATACTGCCGCCCCAGTGAGCATGAGCCGGCGGCCATATTCAACTAGTTCGTAATAGTACCGAGATGGTCGGTATGTCGCCCATAGGCCACGAAATGGCTTCAGCTGCGCGTTTGTATCCCTGTCGTGTTTTTTTAAATCCCCACGATTGCTCAACAACCACCACCAAAACGCAACAGGGATACCGACTGGGTAAAGAGCCGCCATAAGTATGGCGTACAACCAGTACGCTTTGTACTCTGCTGTCCCGCAGGAAATACTGTAATCTGCCCGAAGGTATTCACCCCCGTTGTCTGGGAGAGTATCACACACGAACGTCTGGAATATCCTAATAGTAATCGAAGAATACACAATAAAAGTGACAAAAAGAATGGTCGACAGATGCTTATACTTCACGGTAGCGGCCGCCAACTCGGAGTTCTGATTCCTCTTTTTTGCGATAATATACGCGCTGGCAAGCGCGAATAGAAAAACCAGCGGGCTTATCGTCGCGACTAAAAGCCTGTCGTAGAAGTTCGTTTTAACGATGCAAAACGTCGACAGGAGGAAACCAATGTCGATGTTCGAAAATGTCAGCCTGGAGACAAACACCTCGTATTCATCAGGATAGACGTTTCCGGCAATCTCAGCGAACTGCGGCAAGGGGAAATCAAGGAGCAGGGGAAATGCGTGTCAGCCATGAAACGGAACGCGTGCGATCACGAGGCAAGGGGTCGTACATTGGCAATCGTCGTCATTTTGGCGGGATATATATGTAATCAACATAAGTATCAGGGTTGCGCTCGTCAAACCCGTATTACCTGATAAGGGTCCATACGTTCTTCGTAACTCAACATGTGTCTACTTGTTCGTATATCCTACATCCGTAAAACCAGCGTAACGCTAGCCGACCAGATCACACACAAACAGCCGTTGGTGAAAAGGGCTAGATCAGCAATGCCATCAACATGCTCGACTGTGCTAGAATCGTGTAAACTACGTACGTATGACACACAGACAAAATTAAACACAGGAGCTGTACCTTGACAAGCAGAACTTCAAGCCAGGCGTCGGTCAAGAATATAAATGTATGGCGTAGTGAATTTTCTTTTTACCCGAAGATACTGTAGGTAATGTTGTCCAAGTACAAAATATTTACAAAATATAAAACTTTAATATGCATACCTGGGTGATGATCTCGAAAACCACGACGGTTATTCTGATGGCAGAAAGAGGGAAGATTTTTACTAGAACATTGCTCCCATTCCGTAGTATGCGATGGCCTCGGGCTCCTGCGTTGTAGTCCAGCTCTCCGCCATCGGACGCCTCGGTTCTGACGTATTGCATAAGGTTCGACCCTACCACGACCACCGCAAACGTCACCACGATAAACATTACAACTAACACGCACCACCCTGATCGTACATCCGCTACCGAGCATTCGTGGCAGCGCCTGCTTAATCGGGGCGCCCACCCGTCGGCGCACACAGCGCAGTCTGCAGAAAGGGTGGAATCGATTCATAGGGATGCGGCGGGTGCATTTGTCGTGGTCAGTCTATAGATGGACCGGTGGTACGTAGTTGTCATGCATTATCTGACAATGCTGTACCGTATATGTAAAACGCGACAAAACCGACTAAAAGAACAGTAGTTGAGGACGAGGACGAACAGACTCAACACGGAACTGATACCCATCTTCGACGTCGAATAGTTGCGAATTTCGTATCGAAAGCGACTGACGCGTAAGTGCGTGATATTTTCCTCGAACGAAACTCACAGGGACCTTTGTAGCCGGGGGCACAGTAGTTGGTCGCATTGTTACCTCCTCGGCATGCGTCCGGTTGATAGCACTCGAGTACAACTCTGCTGTCCTTGGAAACGCGGTAAAATCCCCCCATGAGGTTTAATGCCTCGAGTGTAACGGTTGTTAAAGACGGTTGGACGCCTTGGGGTGCTTTCGTGCAGACAGGATCTGTGGTATTATCAATATCAACTCCACTCGGAGTACCGTCACACCCGATGAAGCAGTGTGCACAAACCACATTGAGGCGACATATGTCCGAGTTGTCCGAGGTATCCGGTGTGTTCTGGTTAGACGAGGCGTCGAAGGTTTACGGTGTTTCGAGGTTAGAGGAAACGAAACTGCGGAATAACGATGTTTATAAAAAGTGGGCATGATATGCACAAATATTCAGTATGACGCGGCTAACATGATGTCGGTCTGCAAATAGCAATTGAGAGGTACTCCACAAGGCTGAATATATACCAGTGTACGTAAAACATATATATATATGATCATCTTTCACACGCCAGCGAAGCCATGATCGTTGCTACTATGTTGTTTTTTGTTTCGTCACAATGCGTTCCAATGCCTCATATTGATAATCAAACTTGACGTCGTATTCAACAGTGGTGCAATACAGAAGAAACTATACACGAATGTGTATATAGTACGATTCTGCCCACGAGTCGTTGCATCTTATTACCGTGCTTGTCGCTCGAGAATCGCTGTATTCTCCTGCGGGGCAGCTGAACATGTTGTCGCGGAATTTTGCTTCCAAATGAATACCGGAGAACTTGAAGTTGTAAATTGCTAACCCATCTGTCTTGGCCGCATTCCCCACAAACACGGCGTTCGCGACCGATACATTTCCTGCGCTGTAGACGCCCCCCCCGAGCTCGTCTGAATACGGTGCACACAACCAGCAAACGACTGGTACTGTCAGACAAATGAGTGTGCAGTCAGTAATTAATGTGGGTTCATTAACTTGAAGGTGAAAGTTCCACACGCAGCACGTCTGGTAGTGTCCGTGTTTCTCATAATGGGAATGCATTGAACACTGCGAGACTCGCCATACCTACAGTAGGATACTCCCGTGACGCCTAAGCTTTCTTGGGGTTCATCTATATGTAGGTTTAAGTCGGCACAGCTGAGACGGGGTGACTCCATGGCTGATTCGTACACATATGCATGGAATCTCACCGGCTACGTTGTAGCTGAAGTTCGAATGCTGAACGGAGACGCCCTCATTCCCAGAGCTCAAATACATGGCTCCCCCATAGAAAGCTTTGTTGAAGTCAAACCGACAAAAGCCAAACACCCCAACGAACCCCTCCGTTTCGTCCTCCTGCGTGAACGCCACCCAGACTGCTCCACCAGATATGGCTTCATTGGATGTAAACATTACACCGCTTATATTCAGTGCATCTGGGTCGGCGAGGTACATGGCTCCTCCATCACCACCGGCCGTATTATGGTCAAAGCATAAATTCCCGGGATATTTGACCCGGGAACGTAGAGAAGAGTATATACCACCTGAACAGCGACCGAGCAAACACGATCCCGTGCTTTAGGTGATGGTATATAACAAGCCCATGTCATGGGCTTCGTCGGTGGAACATAGCGTCACCAATAATTGAGGCCAATCGTGGACTTGTACGGTCCACACCTACAGTCTCGTGCGGGTACCAGTGTCCACATGCACCACCCAGAGCCTTCGATGCGCATGTCGGGGCGTTCATGTTGCAAAAACAGTTGCCCAAACGGGCAACTCAACAGTGTGCACAAGGTGGTTGTCACTGAGCCAACCCGTAGCCCGAACGCTCACGATATGGTAACCAAGACTCGCACAGCCTCAACAACCCAAAATTCATTACAATCCCGAAGTTCAGCTTTTCAACAATATTACTGTAATATGTTTGAGGACCGAACTTAAATTCCACCTATTATCCAAATTATAAAACAGACCGAACCAATCCAACGTTCGCGTCCAGATACCGTACTCGACTCCCAATTGATAACCTCAAAATATACCCAAGACACAGATGCCGCAGGAACATGCCAATCAAGAACCTTAACTATGCCGTCACCCTCCACATATTCTCAGAAATATGTCAACAACGCGATTATATCGTACCCCACCTCCTGCATTGAAAGCCTTGTTGAATGAGAAAGATGCCGTTCCCTGGATGGTTATGTTGGACCCAAGCGTGTTCATCGCACCTACGAATCAGACAAGTCCCATGGTGAGTGCAAGTGGGAAACCATCCCATGTATATCAGACGTCCGTATTGTTTTATACACAATAATGTTTCTTGAGTACGCTATTCATTTGACACGACAAATATTCATTTCAGACGGCAAACGTTATACATGGCTCTCCATATACGGCAGTGACGCCCCCCCCGATAATCACAATCGTGTGGGTTGAGTTGCGTGTGGGTTGGGTTGCGTGTGGGTTGGGTTGGCTGTCCCAAATACGTAGCTCCCGGGTACCCGTTCCCGGCGTCTGTAACAACAAACGAGAAGGCACCCAGAGACAAGCGCACATCCCTGGGCTTAGACACACAGTTCCCGCCTTGCCGTACACGACAACCCATCCACAGGACTCCAAACACACTTTCCGAACATAAATGGTGTGAGCACGCGTGAGCACCTTGTGTGTACCGTTCTACAGCAACGAGAGACATTGGCTACCAGGTAACTATCTTCACCCCCGCCTTACCTCACACGTGTTGCAGCACTATTTATAGTTCAAGTATAAACACCTTAGGGATGGAAAACTCGCTCGCCGAGTATCTCATGACCAAGAATATACCAAACAATACCAGGTATATAATAACGGCGATTCGAAGAATGTTATACACATTATTGATTCTGCCTGTAAACCGTACGAAACTGCTCTAGCTTTAACGAACAATTCGAAGCGTTGTGGGTCAGCTTCAGTAGACTATGATCGTGTTGTCCAAAACGGGGTGTTGTACATCCTTCAGTGGTAAATAAAAGGCCGTTCGTTATTTCAAGGGACATTGAGACTTAAGCATGGCATGCACAACTTGGAACTTCCAACTGAAGGACAAATAATCTGAGCAGCCTGGGTCCCCCAAACCGGTTTCTTGTACTCGCCGTCGATGCAATTCATGGCCAGCACAATTATGAGCCACAGGCATATATTTCGCGAGTGGTGGCAAGGAGGTACAGAGAACAAAGGTGCACCGTGGAAAACCGTAGGCACAGAACTGCCGCAGTTAAGTTGCGACTATCTCTATGTAGTTTCGTTGATTGTCGAATAGGTTGTGATCGCAGCACGGTGTAACCCGTTTAAATATATAACCACGTCTCGCCATGAAGCCCAAATAGGCATACGAAGAAACACAGCGCCAGACACGGCGAATGAAGTGTTGCGTGTGGCTAGCCTGTCCTCAGGGCAACTACACGACTTCAATAAGTTGTCTAACCACATGTTCCTCCTGCTCGTTTTTCTCACGGCCAGACGGGAATGTTCGTTTACTCTCATTGGAGTGCAGCCGTTTCATCGTTCTCTTCCCTGGCGTTAACAAAGCGATGTGCGATAAGATTAAAGGCCTATAAATATCTGATAAACTATACGCACAAGTGGATCGGACTAACCACAACATCAATGATAACACCATTTTTCAAGCATCGTACAAGTACCCACGGGTTGCGATTTGAGGGTAGCAAACCATTGATTTTGGCGTCGTGGGATAGATGAATGGAAGGTCAGAGGACTCGTTGTGGACCACAACAACTACAGTGACGGGAGATCTCGCAGGAATAGGTTGTTAAGTAGGCGAGCGTAGGCTCTTGCCAATATAGAGCACGGAACCTTCAAACAGTATCCGCATGTCGGCAGTTCGGGTAACATGCTGTAAATAAACAATTATATAGTGTTTGCAATGAACACACCGTAATCATGAACGTAATATAATTCACGTTTTTCAGCTGAAGGAAAGTACTGTTGTTTCAACCTCTGTTGCGAACACTCTATTCACACGTTTTTTACTGATTTGTATTTCTTCGTTGAGTCCAAACATACTATACCTGTCATGGAATATTATGTTTTCTCCTCTGCAGGTAGTGTGGGTGAGTCTCATTACTGTTCAACATATACTCCTGAAGAGCATTAAACATTTCGTAGGAGCCGTGTTTCATCGTACGGCTCCAGCGCCAGCGCATTGATTTATCGGTTTTTAAAGTGTTTTCTGCTGCTCGCTCGTAACTTCGAATTAACGAAAAAAACTCTCCTGAGTCGTTTCTGGCTAGGCGCACCCGCCACCCGCTATGTAGTTGGCTGTTCGTGCGTGTGAAAACCGGTAGGTGTCCGCCAGTGGAGTGCATACGTTTAGTGGGGAAGTTTTATGTTTTCTTGTTCGTTTCGTGTGCACCAAGTTCCAACTAATATCAAGCACTGCAGCACCTCAACGTCAATATATTGGCTTATGTTGAGTAAACGAAGAAGGTCAATCATGAGAAAACCTCAACGCGTCGTGGGCGCTAACGTTTGAGTCGCCACCCACTATCTGCTAAGCCACGACTCATCTGAAGGCACCAGCACATCGTGTCAAACTAGCGACGTTTACTATAATGCATTCCGGTACAACATCTGGACTTTGGAGTTATTCGGAAACACGGGTACGAGAGGTGGGCAATACTCTTCACCTTACGAGGATCAACGATATATAGTTAGATCAGAAAAATCAACGTTGAAACAAATTGACACAGATGTAACGCAAACCTTCTCCTGCGAAAGGTACATATCACAACAAACCTGATGTGCCTCGTGTGTTGCAGTTTTTCAACTATATTTCACAATCCAGTCTGTATTGTTCACAGCTCTGCTTGTAAAAGCGATGTCTTCTACGATCGGCAACAGCAGCGGCTCGTACACATGAGGTTGGAAGCAAAACGTGGACCCTTCAACATGCAGCGCAGACTCGATCTGAGACGCACGAATTATATACATGTATTGTGCTTCTGTTGCAAGAGCGTCCTTCGAAAACGATCCAGCTGTAGAAACGCTGCTCAAACTCTTTCCAAAGCTGAAGGACCCAGGGAAATAAACATAACCAGGTCACACCGCCAGTTGCGTTAACGTTGGGTACTTAGCCGTTCACACGACAGTTATACCGATACTAATGGGTTTGCCGGGATGAACATAATACGATGCACTTCAAGGCACCTTTGGTTTGCATGGGCTTTCTTCCTCTCTCTTTTACACTTCGGCGCGGGAGTTTATGGATGATGTTGTTTTAAGTTGAATTGCAGAACGTCCAGTGTCAAGGGTAACATCCATTGTATACACCTCTTCATTTGCCTCGGCCGGGGGTAAGACCTCCAAGCAAGTATATGGGGTCGGGGTCACGTTTCCTTGTTCGGCCGAGAGGAGCCGAGCGTGATTATACATGCCTGTGGTTTGGTGCTGTGTTAATTCAAGGCAAGCCCTTTCGTCAGGAAAACAGCCGATGGCAACAGCAAGAATATAATAACAGGTGGAGTTTTCGCGGAAATAGTTTCGTACCATGTACGTGAAGTGCATGTGTCATACAGAGTATCCCCTAAGAACATAGGTACGCGCAGAAAACGATACATATCACACCAACAAATGGAAAACCTGACTCAAAGCGTAATTGATTTCCTATCATTGAACCACGTGGTGCATAGCTATGACGGATAACTGCGGGTGGATAGGTCCTTATGCAGGGGAATCGTACACTACGATTTGCATCTACATCGAGCACCGGAGAGTGGTTACCGCCCAGGTGTATTCCACGATTAATACCAGTACCCGTGCCATCCTCAACAACGTGTAGCATGAGTTATGATATTGATCACTCAGCACTCTGAAAGAAGAAGACCACAGAGACAAAGAGAGCTCTCTACACAAAACAAAACTCCTTTCTGCACAAACTTGCGGCTTGAGTTTCGTCTATTCGTGGTCTTTACTCCGTCCTTCTCATCATGTACTCATATTTAGTGCTTTCAAAATTATGTTGTACCAAAGTTCCACCAGACCCCATCGGTGTGGGTCTGTCATTCCCCCCGTGAGTTCCTTCGTATATTTTCGCGGTCCCTAAGCTGATAAAGTTTACTGACCATATCAATTGAGCAATAATTAACAGGGGAATCCGCCTATTAGGTATAGTACGTCGTCTGAACACGCCAGGATGTAAAACCCGTACGACAACCAACTGAACAAGCCCATTCTCAACAGTGAAAAACCGACGCTACGGGCTCTTAGTCCGCAGCATCCCAGCGGGCAGGTCTCCACGACCACTAATACTAAGTGCTGCAAGGACGTGATGCACCCGTAAATCTCTAACAAGAACAAATACAGACTTTGTCGGTGGACTGACGTCCACCTGCGGCTTCGCGCATGCCCGTAATGCCGAAGAGAAATATGGTGATATAAGTTAAGCCGAGGCCGCACAAAGTCGACTGTACTGCCAAGCGGTGTACTTCAACAGTAAAGCACGGTTATTAACATCAATAGGGAAAACAGATTGACGGTATAGTATACTGTATAAGTAACAGCTTGGGTGACAGATGTACAACCGCGTGCACCAGCAGCAACCCATAAAGTACATACACAGAGCACCATATCATATATATATACCTGACAAGTATATATATAGTACCGAAATAAGGGCATAGCAGTGACAATACCACTACTACCATTACGTATGGTACGAACAACAACACACATCAGTACTATATTGCAGTACAGCGTATATACCCCACATCTCATAAATATGATACTCTGTTATAGCTGTATGTGTGGTCTTATAGTTCTGGTAGGTGTATACGTGTATCAGTACGCGTGGCGAAACCAATGGCATAATAATCCTTGTTTCGGTCGTCTACACACGAAACCTAATGTTGGATCATGCTTGTAAATCACGGGAGAACATGTTTTGCAAAAAACGAATGCTTGCGGTCACTACATTGTGTGTGAACAATGCAGCGACCATCGCCCACATCATGATGATGACACGAGCGCATGCGAGGGCGATTCCAGGCCACACCATGAGGCAGGCACGATAGCGGATAATTCGATGGCAACCCCTCAAAAACCTCCTGAGGGGTGCATAACGTATACATGTGTTGACCACGAGATTCAGACAGGAGACTATCCCCCACATGGCTGCCGTAATCGTATTTGATGAGCCTGTCAGAAAGGCATAACATTGTAAAAATAGCGCACGCCCGTGAAACACGGCTTGTGCAAATCCGCTGTCGTCCTTTATAGAGTAAGCAGAGTAAGGGCCGCCGAGCATGGTGAGGAATAAGAGGAACGAGAAATGGACCTCATCGCGAGGTGTCGCGAAACTGGCTCATCAGTAGCGCTATGGAATCTTGAGGAGTTATCGCATTTCAACACCAACGATATCATACTTGTATATCATATATCGCATGCCATCAACAGCCCCAAACACCCGAGCCCGGCAACCCCCGGCATTTGTTCCTTTTCATCTGCAACCCGCATGTGGTTCATTTCCCTCCTGATTCGTTGTAGAAGGGGCAAAACATAGAAAAGTATTAAACACTATGGTTCGGCAGCACCAGGAAGGTGGGTCTAGACCACCCTATTACAAGCGAATATACAACCTGGTTAGACTGGTACAAGTGCCCCCTTACAACATGTTTAACGAATCTGCGGTAACAGAACGGCCATATATACGTACGAAAAAACTAATGTTCTCAGGGAAGATAAACGTATCGTCGGGTGTCCGTACACAAATAACGGTTGTGAAATTCACCTGCACTATCGTACAGTACCCCGGCAGTGATTGGACACCATTCCGTCTTTTGCCGTGATTAATTGTTCCCCTAAGGGGATACTAAAGCGCATTAAAGAAAACTCTCGCGAATCAGTTCATAAGCGTTTCTTTGTTCAGGGACACATTTCTTTGGATCTGGTTGGTTGGCGGCTTTGAGCGAGTGGTGCGGACTCGTGCTACGGTAGAGGTAGCACGTTTTATCCGAAACGTTCTCTGGATGACCGGAGCTCCTAATCCAAAAAACGTCGGAATTCCATTTTTGTGTCGGCATATCTTTTGGTTGTCTCGTTCGGCCATGAGATTATTCATCTTGTACTGCATCTGTTTTCCTCCGAAATAAGTTTTCGGGTGGCGTATAAAGGTTCTCAAATCACCACCCTGAGAATGAACATGGCGTACCTCTATCGTAGCATGCGTCTGTGATCTCTCGTGATATCCGTCCAGTAGACTTGCTCTACACTGGAAGGGTTCGTGAAGCCAGCGTGAACGTGGGCGGGTCGAATGCCGATTTCTGTGTCTCCTGCATTCAGGTCAGTATTGTGCGCTTTGCAGTTATCGCAACGTATGCCTTCGGCCGTTGTTCAGTTCGGTGTGTGTTGGACAATTTCTGTTTTGCTCTAGTTGAAGTTCACACACAGACCTTACACAATGCGCATTTCCTGTATCATCTACTAATCTCACTGTTTATATTAATGTTACTACTACTACTACTACTACTACTACTACGACTACTACTACTACTACTAGTACTACTACTGCTGCTACTACTACTGCTGCTACTACTACTACTACTGCTTCTACTACTATTTGTACTACTACTACTATACTCTTACTAATACTACTACTCCTACCAATACTACTACTGCTACAACAACAACTACTACGACTGCTGCTGGTGCTTCCACTTTTGCGTGTTTGTTACCGGCTGCTATTTAATATTATCGCTTCTCATACAGACTAGGTAATATCACTACCGTCAATGCTACGCGTAGTACTACATTTAGTTTTACTGCCGCCCAATCGAAAACGAAACAGTAGGATGTCGATCATGGTATCAAGAGTGGGCCAATGTGCTGCAGTTCCAGGTTGTATATATATTACGGTATGTATTCACCCCGGAGCAATAATTCGAACAATAAGAAACCTAGCAACGGTTTTACCGTTGGTGATATAGGGTTTGGGCCATTAGCCCTGTGCAAGAGCTGTGTACCGCATTGTTACCCGGTCGTTTGTGGGCTTACGATTAGTAGAGCGAATGTCGCTTTTTAGCTAAAAGATCGCGACTACCTCCCGGGATGTATGTTGCCCTTGGGCCCTGGGTACATCGACCGACACGACGATGAGTAGGGTCGTACTGAAACGATTGTTACGATGCTGCAAGCGTGTGGCTCAATAGCTCGTGGATGATTTGGTCACCTGATGAATCCATAAGCCTGGTTACTTCGGGTGGCTCAAGGAGCATGATTGCCCTTGCTTGGACGCCTTCTACCTTGGAATTCGCAAACCGCCAACCCATAGAAGCTACGCACTATTCCCGTTGCCCCATCAAGTCGTCCAGAATATTAAAAGGCCATAATATTTCCCTTCGACACGAGATTGTAGGGATAAGCTCGAGGTGCTTACTAGTAATGGCCATGTTGACAATGTTTTTGTCGTCTCTAAGCTACTGATTCAGAGCGTTCGTGATAATTGTGATTAAAAATCGAATATTTGAAACTAGTCTCGCCGTTCCTGCGTGTGTTCGCATTGTGCATATTTCGGACCTTCGGACTTGTGTCGTGTACTTAATGACAGCAGCAAGTAGGCATCTGAAATTGCGAGGAGTATATTCCTGGACAGTTTCACGCTTAGGGAGGATTGGCTACGATTGCATACAGGACGTAAGTTAAACAAACGTCGACGAAAGGACCATTTTGTGAGCCGAGCTACCCCGTGGGCATTGAGTCATGCCACTTCAAAAAGCGCCAACCAGGACGGATGTTTAGGTTTTTGCTTACCACCCGTGGTATCTCAGGATTAGGCCAATCAAATGGACAGGTTTCGTTCACTACTACGATTCAGCGACAAATGTCAAGACGGGAAAGACGCTCAAATCGTCTTGACCCGCTCGAACAATGCGCGACATGCAAATGAGTTCAAGTCGTACTTCTTGGAGAATAAATAAAGTAGCCAAATTTTGATAAGTCATACCATCCTTTATTGAGGATAAACAAACTCCAACTGGCCCCAAACTTTTCAGTACACGTACAGCTGCTCCTCGCTTCATTATTGACTTTGTCGGTGTACCCCAAACACTCATGTTGCGGTGGACACTATGCTCCCTTCAGTTTCGACACATCAACAGATGTATCAAAACCAGTACAAATCAGCTGTCGCAACATAGGCACCCGGCGGAAACGATACACGACGACCTGCGGCTCATATTTGTATGAAAATCGACAAGAAGGGTGTATTTACGCTACGGGTCGGGGGCAGGATGCCCGTTTCATCAGACGCCTTGGGTTTTTTTGATCTGGAGAAACATTAGTGCGACCTAGGGGGTATGTTCAGTCCCGCAGTTCATGCCGTGTCGACATTTAGCGCCTGCGGTGATACACATTGCGTTTATGTTCTCACCTCCGTTCTCGGCCGAATTGTTCACAAACGTTGATGTGCCTACCATTTCGACGATCCCATTGAAGGCACGAATACCACCTGTAGGATTGTATTTAAACAGCCGGTATATTTGAGGCAAAGCCCCAAGTCATATATTGAAGCACACATTCAGGGCGAAACAGGGCTTCGACAAACGATTGTCATATGGCACATACATATACGGGGTAGGCTGTAGAAGAACAACTTCGTCGGTTGCACAACTTACTAGATATGTACTGGACGACCCAAAAGGCTGGGGAATACATAAAATATGAAGATTCCCCCCCAGGGTAAGGAAGGTAATAATGGTGACATGCAAATCAGGCGTGTCTATCGTGGGTATTGACGAAAACAATAGTTTAACGCACAGCATCCAACAACATATTTCGACGAGCGGAATCTGCCATTAATATTTCCTGAAGGGTAGTTTCGTAATTACGCTGAATACCGTTTCGAACGATAATGCTCCTATTCAAAACAAACGGTTCACAAGTGGTTTACCACCAACCGACAAAGATCGTTGGAGAAACCTCAAGTTCTAGAACTTTGGTAAAACATATGTCAGGTAACAGGAACAATATATGCCACTTGTGTGCTCGAAGCTTGGTCGCGAACGCTTGTAGTAGGTGCTTATACGGTTCGCCGCATATAAAGGGTATGTCGCAAGTACCGAGTAGTTTATTGGTTGTTCTTATCGTATTACTTCTATTATGGAAATAATATATAATTTCAACGCGAATCAGTAAACGTGTTCGTGACACACACACTCTACTCGCCTCGCCTTAGCTATGCCTTGAGGAATGCGTTGCACATTAATCATAGCAATGATCCGTTACGTTGTGATTTGGTCACGAAGCCCACATGCAGATATGGGCAGCCGTGTTTTACTTAATATGGGCTTCCCTGGACGGCAACGGCAACGAAACTTCACAAAATGTGAACCTAATGTAATGGCGACAGTCTCACCCCGGTTGTCTACGCGTTGCGTGAGGCCCCCTGGACATCTACTAGCGGCCCCTCAACCGCACACATAGACAAAACGCTCGACAGTACGTCATTCCTATATGATACAGCAAATATGTATATTGCCAGGTGTCTGACATACAATGAATAACACGCTTATCGGGGCACGTGACACGAGCTACTGAATTAGAAGTTGGCACTTCTTTGCTCGTGCCATCGCTCTCGCGGGTCAATAAACGACTTCCTTAGTGTACAGGAGGAATCCTGCATCGGTACAGACGCGGGAAGCAAACTACCACTACTAACATAGATGTAATGCGGGCTGTAATCCGACCATTACACCTGAATGTGTACCTAAGGCCGTAGTAGAAAGGAGCGTGATCTTTTATACTGTGACTCGCCTGATTTGTTACATGCACTTGCTCACCTCCATTCCCCCTCGCTTTGTTGGAGCAGAAATATATTTCACCGTCAATATAGATCGAACTCTCGGAAAATATATAAATGGCACCTGCCGGAATTCAAAGGGGAAAACGCGAAGCACAGTCCATCACATTATGTAACACCAGGAGGCGCTGTAGTTACAATATTTGGCGAATACGGCGAGCGAAACACCTTTGGACCACAATGTGGCCGAGGGGTGGGGGGGTCAACGCATCAAGTTCTAATGAATATAATACTACTCGCATTGACAAGGTATGGATAGCACCGGTGCTACAAAGAGCAGCTGATGAATTTCCCCTGACACGACCGTCGAGCGCCTGTCAGTAGGCGATTTTGACACCGACGTTTCGGTATTACTATTATCTTGCGATACGAGCCAGTCCATCAAGATGCGACTAAATCCTGCGCGCAGAAGACACGGAGGCGTTCAAAAGAACGCCTCCACTATTTACGCGTCTATCAACCGAGCTTCGTTTGTACACAGAGTAGTGGAGTCAGAAGTAAGAACAATGGTCGCTGAGTATCAGTATGCACGTTTGGAACACACCATGAAACCAATGCATATGTCGAAACGCAAACTACAACGTGGCCAACTGTGCAGCAACATAGACTATTGTAAGCTGTTGGGGTGGTTGCGACGCGCGGTATGGTAGAGGAAGCACTTTTGGCTGAAACCGTTTCTGAATGACCTATGAAAGGCTCCTTAACCCAAACTCGTCGGAAGTCCGTTTTAGGCTTGCAATATGTTTCGTTGGATAGTCAGGCTCAGTAGCCTTTACCGCACCACTGAATTATTATCTAGGATAAAGTATGGAAATCGGGGAATATTTTATTATATACATTTTAGTGTGGTCGACCAATTTTTCAAAAAAAAAAAAACGCCTGATTTTTTCGAGACAAAGCTCATAAGGGTCGGGGCGGGGACGGGGTTGGGGTTAGGGTTAGGGTTAGGGTTAGGGTCTAAAGTAGTGTTTTCGGCGTTTTTCTCAATATTCGGTCTCATAACACTGGAACCACATGCGGGCCACAACCAAGTCCCCGATTTCTATACTGTATCCTATATAATAATTTAGAATTGTGGTAAAGGCGACTCGTCAGGCTAGCGGGTTTCTCATCGGGTAACACTTTTGTTTTCACCCAAAATCATTGTATGGGTGGGGTGTGGAGCTCCTGAAGCCAAAAGCCCTAGACAAAAACGTGGTATGCCTCTACCGTAGCAGGCGTCTTGCACAGGGTTGTACGGTATGGGTTGGTTTATTCACGCAGAACATACAATTCAAAACACCACAACCATTCAGTATGGCGTGTTTAGCGCGGTCAGAAACCGTCCCCTCGCGATACCTTACATGAAGGGCGAAACAGGTTCATGGCGGCCTGCACATTGGCAGACAACAACTCGATCGGGACATCGACGGCATCACGACAGGCGCTCACGCGCCTCGGAGGGCCTACCCGGAAACTAGTAAGAACCATAACCTACCTTTGTTTACCCTAACATAGGAAACTAATTGCCGGAGCCAGACTCAGCACCACCTCACTCAGCAAAAACGGGTATTAAAAAAAGGATTCGATTAAACGCAACACCAGCAGCGCCGGAGGATTAACGTTTTTCTATACCCCAAAGCTTGTCATACATGAATATACGTGGCCTTGAAGCTTTGTGCTCTTGGGAGCGGAAATTGTCAGCCGCAGGGAGAGAGCCACGTGGCCAACAACAGCATCGCTACGAGCTACGGTACTGACCGGTCGATCGCATACAATTTTTATGTTAATTTGTTGACCGTTATATAGTATCTAATATATCTTCACGATATATAGAGGGCAACCCACCGACATGCACTGGGCGTGAAGTTTGGTAGCAGAGGAAAGCGATCCCGATAACGAAGTATAGAGTTTGTTATCTTCGCTCCCTGTGTATTTAACATATTTTCATTATTTCCATGTTAGTATGATCAGTTGCCTACGACTTTTTGGTGCCCCGTATTGCAGAGAACTTTGTTGCTTTTGAATGGCGACATGGTACTGAATGCAATTCATGTATCATTATCTATGATGCTGTCACATTGCTCGTGTGAAAACACACCACTACTCTTGGTATACGGATTATGCGGCTAGCTATAGGCTTGGGTTTGGTAACAACGTTCAAGCCTAACCCGAACGCCATCGGGAGCGACGGCTTGAATTGGCGCATGACACACGTTATCTGTATGGGAGTGTGGTGAGCTCAAGCGTTATGTTTATCAATACACCGGAGGTCAATCGTGTATATCGAGAAGTCCAGAATCAATATGCAGAGTTTGGGACTCTCTTGAGGAACCACCAAGTTTTGAAAACCGGCTGTAAATCCGAGTCGCTTGTTCAATTGCCGGTATTTTTCCCGGCTGTATACACACCATGTAGACATCCGGGAAGCGTTCAGGCGCATGTCAATCGTCGTCGTTCATATCGGTCTGCACAGTGTAGTCATAGTCGCCACCGGAATGCGTGACGATGGCTGCGGAGAGTGTCGTAGTCGGCAGCGCTGTAAAGAGTATAATTAGTGTAGGTAAATGGGTTCTACTCGGTCGCAGCCTGTGGAGCTGGTTCGTGTTCATAATACAGTGATGTACACTGGTTGCACGTCGTACTTGTCTCGCCCATACATTGAAGGCCGTTACTCTGATGTCGTCTGATTTAACGGGCTTTGGACGCATGGTTTGGCAACAAGCTGGGGATGGAACCACAACGACATCGACAGGAGAGTTTCACTTGAGCTTAGTGGTTTAGAGCCAAAATGTCGATCATAACATCGTTCAGCTGACTCTGACAGTACCCTGCGCCGAAGGAACGGCCTCGAGGCGGAAAAGGGGCCATCGATAGCACTTTGCTTCGTGTCATGTTAGACGACGTTCGTTTCATCCTAACTACCGCCTCGTAATCGAAGATACCACTGTAAGAACGAGATTCAACAAAGAGGTGTTTTTCCCTTGCCTACAGCATACCAGGTATATGTGTACGGTACACGTACATCCTTGATGAAGTGTGTACTGTTCCTTAGTCGACTGAATATGCGCACCTACTGGTGACAGCTCCCCCCAATTGCGCAACAGTGAGACCTATTGAAGATTTCAATAGGCTAGGTGGAAGTGTTTGTCTAATGCGTATACTAGAACGAGTAACGACTGCAGGTAATTGATTGCACGGCATAGATATTCATATATTCATAATATCCTTTACTAATTCATGGTTATACCTTGGAGCGCTTGCTGGGCTTTGTGTCACACTGGCCGTTGCGATGAGGTTTTTCCTCTTTTTAAACATGGATTTTTGCTGGGTCATTGAGCGACGTTCTGAATTTGTTTCCCTGGGGCAGGACTGCAGTCTATTGTACACCGTGGGGCGCTGTTGACATCGCCACGTCCGTGTTGCCTTCAAGTTTCGATGGCGAACTTGCAAGTTTATGGTCATATGTTGACAACTTGGGGGTGGACGTCAATGCACTAGTGGGAATCGCCTCAGTTCGTTAAGACCTGTGGAAACGTGATGGGGGAAGACAAAAACGTGCCCCCATGCTACGCCCACGAGTACGCTAAAAACAAAATTAACGTAGAATACGCTGACGCTGTCGTTTTGTTGATGTGGAACTTAAGTGCGATCCAGATATCGGAAAAACCGGAACCATCACATGCACTGGTGTTCAGGTCCTCGTTGATGTATTTCCGTCCGCCTCCAAAACGTTAAGACTCAAAACACTTGCGAGTTCGTCATCGACATTCGAGAGGAATGCTAACACAGTGTTGCAACAACGCCCACCTACCAACTTGATCACCAATCGCGGGAAATATTTATGTGCAGTTCGAGTCGGCGCGGAAATATGGCAACGACTCGCCCACGACATACTGCGTCAGCGGCCAATGGATAGAGGGTTCGATTCTAGACAAACGATGAGCATATTAGGGGTGTGGGTGCATATATATATATATACAAGGCTTTGCTACGAAGTGATCTAGTAAGGGCGACGCAAGCAATACCGGTTACCAACAACAACAGCAGCAAAACCTACAACAGCAACTACACTGAGCATCTTCAACTAAAACCGACGAGTGTGGACGAAACGTTTAGGCGAAGAAGGAAGCTAGGGTAAACAACATGTACGTATGAACTCTCGCCTTCTTGGTATCATGCTGCCACTTGCTGGTAAAATATGTACGTTAGTACCTCCTACATTAGTACGTACTGCTGTTTTATACGAGAATATGCCAGCCACAAAAATAGGCGTTTGCTTTGGGCCTTATTGCATGTTTTTGTAGACAACAAAAATGTACCACGGATCCTGGTATACCTGTACTGCTGTACTACAGTAGTAGCCTACAAACCAGAGGAGCAACTGAAAACTACAAACCAGAGGAGCAACTGAAAACTGGGACGGATGCACAGTTTTGTGGGTTGTGACTGGTGTCGAGACCATGCAGGCATGTCGTGTTTTCTTGTTGGTAGGCTCAACGAGCCAGGAAAAGTATCAACCTCTCCTGCTCTAACTCCTATAGAAATCTCGATATCTCCCTATCTCATTCCGATGTCGAAACCTAGTTACTTTCCTCGTTTGGATACCACGGTGCGGGCAACCTCTAGCCCTCTAGAGCACGGGTACAAATGATAACTACGAGGCCGTTGTCTGTATATACTGGCCATACCCAACACGAAGCGGGTTGACCGTGGCTTGGTTTTATGTCGAGAGTCGAGTCCAAAGTCCTGTTGCCGTTCAAAAGTCTGTCGTCGTACGTATGAGCTCATGCGTATCAGCGTGTTGATACGTTGATACTACTGTTGCTGTGTGTAGTCTATCGAGGAAAAAGCAAATTACTCAGCCTGAAACAAATATTTATGTGTTCGTACTGCGGCAAAATAATTTGACAAAACAATGTGTTTACTTAGCCCCCGCTTTTCCTACATCGATCGATGTACATGAAGGGGCAGCCGCAGCACCACCAACAACAACAACATACGGAACAACAGCAGTAGCAACATCACAGGAGTACACACATACCCACCGCGCGCTGAATCTGGTGCGCGTTCTCTCCTGTTCCGTTTTTGTTTTTGTGTCATGTTGTTGAATTGATCTTGCGATGCTATTTTTGACTGCTAATAATATGTACAGCTACACATACGTTGCAGGCCAAAGACTAGCCTTTCGTGAGTGTTGAGAACGAAGCATATCTATATATAGCTACAAGGGCTCCGCTGCGCGGGCGGCTAACGCCGCCCGCTACGCTCGCGGAAGGAATAATAGAACCAAATGTGAAAAGGGTAAAAGAGGAGCATATATTATTGTAGCTGCAACTGGCGACTTGATAATGCTAAGAGCTCCATATGTATGACGGCAAATACAGGACAAAAACGATAGTGGTGAACAACACGAAAACATATCGCTAAAAGAAAGCAAAGCTTCGCTCCGAGGGCGGTTGACGCCGCCCGCTACGCTCGCGCAAGGAAAGGGGCAGAAGAAGTCCACTATGTGTAAAGACCGACTTGAAAAGGCCAAAGAGATTCATGGTGCAATGCAACGAAATACTTATTGCTATACGCAACTGAACGTACAGTATACCCGTCTACTACTGCTGTATTGTGGTGCATGAGTACTGGTATGCGGCATGTATGTGGCAAAGCAACTATCATACCTGTACGGCGACAGCAGTTGTACACCACAAACAAAGCAAAAAACACAAAGAACAAACGAACGTACAGGCGACTTGCAAAAGTATACGACAGTAGATCTCCATACTCCAGGACAACAAAGCTGTATGTTCGAAAGGAAGAGAAAGCACAGCAACATGGCTCGCAGGACGGCGCTGCGCTGGCTGCTAGGGGTGTGAATTGTGCCTTTTTCGTGACTGCTATGTGTGGTAGTACAACAACAGCAGTAGTAGTAGTACCTTCTCGAACACCTTCGATCTTTATATATATAGAGAGAGTATGGAAGAGAAAGCACAGCATAGCACGAGCGTCAATCAAGTTGTACAAAAATCCACAAAACTGAGAAAGACGTACATTACGTACTCGTACTCGAACAAAACGCTCCCCGCCCACCCGCGATCACCTCGCCATCGATTCGGTCCGGGTCGAGCTCTACTGCGTCTCTGCCCCAGTGAGCCCCGTGGCCCACCTCGCGTGATCCCCGGTACTCACAGTGGCTCTCGTTCGCCCGCTCGAGGTTGTTGATGCCTCTGTAAAAACAATATTTGTTCGATAAATAAAGCACCGCTTGAACTTGGCTTAAATGTTCTTTTATTACAGACAAAACGATCATTATAATGTCGGACATACTGGATTCATTGCAGCAGCAGCAACAGCAAGGACCTTCATGCTCCCCTCGTGTCTCGATGGAGACGCCACGCCTAGCCACGAAAAAGCGACCGCGCTCCTTCTGACCCCACCTCTACTGGCCAGCGCCCTCCCATACCCGCGATAGTGCCGGGCTCGCACGCGCTGTCGTGCTCACTGGGTACACGCAGGAACCCGAAACCGGAAGAAAAGGGAAACATGATCTCGCCGACAAAGTAAAAACTGGTACCATAGGAAACAGGAAGCAGCAAGTAACGAAAATAGGAGAAAACAAAGAAAGCCAAGAACCTCCGGAAGGCAAGTAACTTCTGCTTCGGCAATTAGAGGCTGAGAGTGGCTGTGAGGTGCCAAGATATGCCGAGGAAAGCTTCCGAACCAAAGAAGATAAAGCTATGTATGTCTATTATTGCAGACAACTTCAGCTGGCGTAATATACGCACGCTCGACTGACGGCCATACTGCCGAATGTTGTATGGTGCTGCTGTAGAGCGTGTAGGCGCAAGGTGTAGGAATAGGGGCCAGGGGTTGATCGTACTGGCTGAAGTCTTGTACTGACTGGCTGAAGTCTTGCTGCTCGTACGCAAGGATGAACAACATCGCCAACTGAAAGTTGTGGCGGACGTGTTGTGGGATTTTGAAGTGCGTGTGGCATATAGTATGGCAACCCATGCGTTGTTTGCTTGTGCTGACGAGATTCAGGTTATTTCCTGTGTATTGCACTTGCCCGTCGACAAAGTACGGGCTCTTGTTTCGTTGGCTACTCAATTGTACTGACGACGAAGGCCTGGTCGAAAGCTGAAGAAAAAAAAGGAAGAAACTCTTGAAAGTACGGCTAAAAAGAAACTCGTGAAAGTGCTGGAGGAAGAACGGCTCTCTGTTCGGTAGAAGACTTCCCTTTGGAGTTATTGTAAGAGGGGAGTTGGTTGTGTGTTTGTAGTTGGGTTTGGACTAGTTCGCTAAAAATTACAGTTGTTTAGGGGATTAGTGTGGCCCCAGTGAGTTGCAACTGTACAGTAAATTGAAAGCTAGCCTACAGCAAACTGTCCAATTGCGGTCGACGCAAGGTACGTATAGGAGTAAGATTATGCCCCCGCCGCACGTAGTACCTCAGCAGAAGCAGAGCAGCGACAAACAATACACAGCGGCAGCCTAGACTGTGGTCTATGCTGGTCCATGGACAGGTCGCACCTGCTTTTTTCATCAGACCCGAAGACAGGTGTACGTATGAGTATCATTTACGAGTATTAAATTAAATTATTATAAATACGTCAGCTGTGAGTTCAACCGATTGAATAGTAGATACTCAACTTTGCGAGCTGCGTAGAATTTTTGTTCTATATGTAGTATTGTATGATACCCGTACCCTGGAACGTACTTCGTATATACGGGCACGACTGGTTTACGTTTTATAAGGACCTATTAATATGTAAATTCCCGGGGATTTCCAGTGAAATGTAAATATAAAAGCGTGCCTCTCGTGTAGATGTACAGCAGTACATAAAAAAGGTATTCGCCGGGCAAGTAACTACGTACGCTACAGCACCACCTGGTGGTCTGTGATCCGCACAGCAGCAGCAAGGTAAAATAAACGCATGCGATTATCAAGGAATACAGCAGTGCCGTCCGAGCAGCCACACTCCTCCCGCGTGAGCTACCGTCGCAGAAGCCGTTTGATTACTGCTTGCTGTGCTGCAGTATTATACAGCAGTACATCATGAGCCCTACCTGATAGTCTGTATTATCGTCGCTCTCTCTACGCCCACAGAATGCCGTTTGTACAACAGTACACCATGAGCTCTTCTACCTGATCGTTTGCATTCTGGCATCTCTCCCTGGTGCTGTATATACATGCCGGCAGTAGAGCAACTACGTCGTTATGGTGGTTGCGCACCAAGGCGTCCACTACTCTCGCCCGTAGCTGCTGCTGCTGCATGTAGCTCCCGCACCCGCAGCCACATTACTTAGGCATGCGCTATCGTAGCAGTTGATCGTGTGCTGCTGATGTACATGCGATGTATGACGATGTCTTCAGCAACGCAGTAGGCGACGAAACTGCTGGTGTCTAAATGCCGGCCATGCTTTGCCTTGCGTTGTTGCTTACAATCTAAAGTACGGACAGACTACTCGTACAGCAGTCGTGCTGCTACCAGCAAAAAGTAGAAAACAAGAAGTAGTTCGACGAGCTGTCTATCGAAAGTTGGGCCGTTCGTCACGAAGAAAAGAGGTGTATTACGGTGCGCTCGTAACGACCGACCCCAGATAACGTAAATGTCACGTTATCTATCTCTGTATAAGTAATTTAGAATGATGTAGGGCGTAGGGCGTAGGGTGTAGGGTGGTGTAGGGTGTCGTAGGGTGTCGTAGGTATTTTTTCACTTGGAATTAGTGTGGAGGAGCACCTGCTGTGGCCGGTGCCGGAAGCGCCCCGGGCCGTCTCGGCCCCGGATTTCGACGAGGGAGTGTGTGCTGGGGTGCGCGAGGGGCGAAACCGGCCCGCGGGTGGCGCGGCGGCCCCCGCTTGCCCCGGCACGACCGGCGCCCCGACCTCCCTGCTGCTGCTGTACTTTCGCATGCGGGGTATCTGTGTGTGGCTGTATATAAGGGCGGTTCCGGCTCAAAAACGAAGACATGATCGGGTATTATCATCTTCGCGGACAGTGAATTTTTGCTGAGGAACGTGCTGGTGCTCCCTCGACGACCCTGATCGAGCGTGAGAACGGCCGCCAACAGGAGCGGCGCGCAAAACGCGAGGCGGGCACCGGGGGACATGGGGTCGGAGAGCGGCTCTGGCCTCGAACGGGCGGAGTCGGGGTCGGGGTGGCGGAGAGAGCAGCGTCGAGCGTTCCGGGACGCAAGCACGAAACCCTCTCAATTTTTTTAACGGAGTTCACAGTTTTTACGGAAACAATTACTGCCAAGGGTGCGGGGACAGTTTTTTTCGTTTTCTTGCCAAAAATAGGTACACCTACGCACTTTGAGCCATTTAAAGGTACATTTTTTTGCCATCCGCACAATTTTTGTGCCCGTTTCGTATTCCGGGACTGTCACGTCCAGGAGGCAGCATCTCGCCGCACTACTCACTATACTTCTACTACTGTAAGTATACTACACTGCTGTACTACTACTACTACTACTACTACTACTACTACTACTACTACTACTACTACTACTACTACTACTACTACTACTACTACTACTACTACTACTACTACTCCTACTCCTCCTCCTCCTCCTCCTCCTCCTACTACTACTACTACTACTACTACTACTACTACTACTACTACTACTACTACTACGACTACAACTACTTCTACTATATACCACTACTACTACTACTGCTGTACGTACTGCTGTGCTGCTGTGTAATGATTTCGAATTATGTACGAAGGGCGTGTATATATATGGGGCGTAGGGTGCTGTAAGGCGTAAGGTGTTGTACGGCGTAGTAGTGTGTTGTAGGCCGTAGTATGTATTTTCAGTTGGAATTAGAGTGGAGGAACGTCTGCTGTGGGCGGTGCCGAGGGAGGGTGTGCTGGGGTGCGCAAGGGACGAAACCGGCCCTCGGGTGACTACTACTACTACTACTACTACTACTACTACTATACTACTATACGTACTACTACTACTTCTACTACTACTATATACTACTACACTACTACTACTACTACTACTACTACTATTACTACTACTACTTACTACTACTACTACTACTACTACTACTACTACTACTACTACTACTACTACTTACTACTACTACTATACTACTACTACTACTGCTGCTGCTGCTGCTGTACGTACTGCTGTGCTGCTGTGTAATGATATGGAATTATGTAGGCCGTATATAGGTCGTAGGGTGTTGTAGGCCGTAGTATGTCTTTTCAGTTGGAATTTGTGTGGGGAAACGTCTGCTGTGGGCGGTGCTGGGAGCGCCCTTGGCGGTCTCGGCCACGGATTTCGACGAGGGAGGGTTTGCTGGGGTGCGCAAGGGGCGAGACCGGCCCTCGGGTGGCGCGGCGGCCCGCGCTCGCCCGGGCACGACGGACGCCCCAACCTCCCTGCGGCTGCTGTACTTTCGTCGGAGGGGGGGGGGGGGGGGGGTGGTCGTAGCACACAACATGTTACTGTTGCATACACAACCAGGTACCACATATAAACGCTGTGTATACCATACAGCACTGTGTACCGTACTGCTGTACACAATAACCACTCCGCACCATCGACCGCGCGCCCGCCGCTCGGTCATCCGCGCGCCCGCCGCCGCTCGGTCGACCGCGCGCCCGCCGTCGCCCGGTCGACCGCGCGCCCCACGCCGCTCGGTCGACCGTGGCGGCCTTGCGCCGCCTTCGTCGATCGCCCGCCGCCGCCGCTCGCTCGGTCGCTCGCCTGCCGTCGCCCTTGTATATACTACTAGAGTTTTAAATATGGCCGCACTCGTTGTTGTGTGTACGAACATATTCGAACAACATCGGAGAGATGTAACAGTAAAGAATGCTTAATACAAAAAACAGTACAGGAATTTGAGGAGTTATGTATGAGCGAATTGTGTTATACTTCGGTTAAACATTTACGGGTGTCGGGGATGTTTTTGGAGCATGCTGCCTGAGCACTCTACGAATTTCTCCTCTCTTTTGTACTTGGCTCCACATTCTGGGGCAACGCAGTACAATGGTTTATGCCTCTGTCGGGCTTCGTTTACCAAGCTCGCCAGTGCTGAGATTATCCTTACGAGATAGCGTCTCACGGGTTGGGAGCTCGCACGCAAACGCTCGCGACGATGGAGCATCCGTGTTAATGCAGGATATGTGAGGTTTTGTTTGTTGGGTACGATGCCGGTTGTGGTAGAGGCTGGTAGAGCACAATTGCCTTGGGTCAATGCCATACTCGCGAAGGAAGCCGTACTCGCGAACAAGCTTGAGAGCATTGAGGTGGTGCCTACAGTAGGGTAACACAATAATGTCATAAGCTGTAAGCTAGCCCGTGTTGGCGCAACCAGGAGCAGCAGCATCGAAAGACGACGTAGTGTCGGCTTACCTGAACCTTCTTCTGGGAGAGCAGGAGACCTATACATTAACTTTATGCACGGACAAAACCTGGAAAGCTATAAAAACTTTCCCCAGCAGTGCACAACCTAAGTCGGCTATGAGCAGCTGGTCGAAGAAACGTTCGTGAGAACATATGAATAAGCGACTGTAACCAAGAATGCCGTCATCGCGGCAGCAACCGTATTGAGCGCAGAGACGAAAAGCGAACTGAATGTAAGGAGCCACATCATACCCCCAGGCAACACACACGTGAGTGAAAGGCTTCAGGTACCACCGGACATGTTCGGCTCGTATTCCAAACCGGAACACTCTCGGACAGACCAGAGGGGAAACTGTAGGTGGAGCACAGTAGCATAATGCCCGAGCTCTTGAGGAAAACCTTTGTTGGACATGTCCCATGTCTGTCCTATTCGGTCGGGGTGGATATGATCATTGACAACTAGAGGATAAATACTTTGATCTGAATTGCCAGGAAATTTCAAGGACCTTTACGCAAATAGTAGCATAGCGTGAGCGGTGCAGTTTGCGTATCCAGCACAATACCCTTTCCTTACTAAATTAAACACGTTACCATAAACACGACCGTGGCGTCAACAACATGTGCGCCGAAAATGCATTCGGGAGAAGCGACCGAGACAGACTGGGGCAAGAAGAGAGGCGGTTCAAGATTGATTGTGCTCACCCTTTCAGAAATATCACTTACCTCAAAATTACTCTTCTGCCCGTTCTCACCTCCACTTTCTTCCGCTGAGTTATGAGAGAACAGCGTGTTGCCGCTGATGCTGGTGTTCGATTTGGAGGTAGCGGTAATGGCACCTGTGAATGCAGGAAGCGAGACATAACGTATTATGTTGTCAGTATGCCCAGACGAGTTTTGTTTTCGGGTCAAGTCTTACTCTGCTAATATGGTTTAACCCCTGGGACGAGTGCGGGAGGATCCGAAAGATTCGCCGCATTTTGTCGGTGGCAGGTAAAACTTCCGCACATATAGTATTTCGGTACAACTATCATATGAAACTCTATACTTTACCGGTATCATAAACAAGGATGTGCGCTCTATTTGTGTTGACGTGTCGAAACATCAATGTCAAATGCCGGGGAAGGAAAACAAAAACAAAACCGGGCCCAAGCCACACCCTCTGGTTTCCTCAGTAGGTAGAGCTTGTATAAATGTTAAAACACTCCATGGAAAATATTCGAATTCAGCAAAAACAGTGGAACCAAACCTAACTCGTTCGGTATCTGCTGTGATTCTTTTTCAGGAGAACGTTTGATACCTTCATACTTGATACGGTCGACGGCAACGTTCTACTCCACACCAAGCCTGACTAGTTTGTACTACTCAATGCCCTTCGGTTGTGTACGTTAGATCTTGCTAAGGCCGTACATTTCCTGACGGTCTGGTCGCAAAAGGAGCTTCCTCCTGTCTATATACCTCGGCAATCGACACCTGGAGGCGGCACGTATGTGAACAACTCCCCCCCGTGTATTCGGCACTGTACAAAGATCTTACAACGTCGAAACGCCAGCACAGGAGCTTGGTTCGGTTCCTTATGACATAATATCTTGCGTGCACGTTCTCACCTCCGTCATCAACCGCTGAGTTATATTCGAAAGAGGCATTTCCTATGATGTTAATGGTCGATGAAGAGGCAGAAATTGCACCTGCGAGCGGGTAAAACAAACGCCATCAGAGTGTATCGTCAATTTAACTTTACCTCCTTCACTAAAATGTTTGACAACACTGACAACTATCCACGTGAAACTTTTCCCGGGACCCTAAGGGCTTGAACAAGGGTGCTGAGATATGGCCGGCGAATTCGGTATGGCATTGTGGATTCCACGGGGCCTATTGGTGGTAATTACAGGACGTACGTACACCCGGGCCGGCAAGCTCCGTCGTTCGCTGATTCAATTCATGACACTTACCTCCATATTCTACGGGGCATATTGATGGAAATTGCAGGACGTACGTAAACCCGGGCCGGCAAGCTCCGTCGTTCGCTGATTCAATCCATGAAACTTACCTCCATATTCTTCTCCCCTCTTTCGTGAAATTAATTAATTATTATTACACACATACACACTATAAATGTACTATATATGACAAGGTTCTCCTTCGGGATGTTGGTCACTTGAAATCGCGGGGGTGTCGCAAGTTGAAAATAGATCGCACATGCTTCATAGTTTCCTTTTTGGAGCAAAAATGTGGCATACACTGCTCTTCTGTCTTGTTTGTAGCGAGAGCCATTCCTAACGAAACAAATGTCACGAGATGATATTATATCTGAGGTACAGTTTAGTGGGCTCCCGGAGTTGAAAAACATCAGTTAAGTATTATGCCTTACTAACTACTATTACTAATTCCACGTCACACTACAGTAAATACTTACTGCTACAAACTCCCATAGCTGCTCGCTACAGCAACGAACTACTACTACTGTAGTGCTGCTGGTGCTTCCACTTTTGCGTGTTTGTTACCGGCTGCTATTTAATATTATCGCTTCTCATACAGACTAGGTAATATCACTACCGTCAATGCTACGCGTAGTACTACATTTAGTTTCACTGCCGCCCAATCGAAAACGAAACAGTAGGATGTCGATCATGGTATCAAGAGTGGGCCAATGTGCTGCAGTTCCAGGTTGTATATATATTACGGTATTTATTCACCCCGGAGCAATAACTCGAACAATAAGAAACCTAGCAACGGTTTTACCGTTGGTTATATAGGGTTTGGGCCATTAGCCCTGTGCAAGAGCTGTGTACCGCATTGTTACCCGGTCGTTTGTGGGCTTACGATTAGTAGAGCGAATGTCGCTTTTTAGCTAAAAGATCGCCACTACCTCCCGGGATGTATGTTGCCCTTGGGCCCTGGGTACATCGACTGACACGACGATGAGTAGGGTCGTACTGAAACGATTGTTACGATGCTGCAAGCGTGTGGCTCAATAGCTCGTGGATGATTTGGTCACCTGATGAATCCATAAGCCTGGTTACTTCGGGTGGCTCAAGGAGCATGATTGCCCTTGCTTGGACGCCTTCTACCTTGAAATTCGCAAAACGCCAACCCATAGAAGCTACGCACTATTCCCGTTGCCCCATCAAGTCGTCCAGAATATTAAAAGGCCATAATATTTCCCTTCGACACGAGATTGTAGGGATAAGCTCGAGGTGCTTACTAGTAATGGCCATGTTGACAATGTTGTTGTCGTCTCTAAGCTACTGATTCAGAGCGTTCGTGATAATTGTGATTAAAAATCGAATATTTGAAACTAGTCTCGCCGTTCCTGCGTGTGTTCGCGTTGTGCATATTTCGGACCTTTCGGACTTGTGTCGTGTACTTAATGACAGCAGCAAGTAGGCATCTGAAATTGCGAGGAGTATATTCCTGGACAGTTTCACGCTTGGGGAGGATTGGCTACGATTGCATACAGGACGTAAGCTAAACAAACGTCGACGAAAGGACCATTTTGTGAGCCGAGCTACCCCGTGGGCATTGAGTCATGCCACTTCAAAAAGCGCCAACCAGGACGGATGTTTAGGTTTTTGGTTACCACCCGTGGTATCTCAGGATTAGACCAATCAAATGGACAGGTTTCGTTCACTACTACGATTCAGCGACAAATGTCAAGACGGGAATGACGCTCAAATCGTCTTGACCCGCTCGAACAATGCGCGACATGCAAATGAGTTCAAGTCGTACTTCTTCGAGAATAAATAAAGTAGCCAAATTTTGATAAGTCATACCATCCTTTATTGAGGATAAACAAACTCCAACTGGCCCCAAACTTTTCAGTACACGTACAGCTGCTCCTCGCTTCATGATTGACTTTGTGGGTGTACCCCAAACACTCATGTTGCGGTGGACACTATGCTCCCTTCAGTTTCGATACATCAACAGATGTATCAAAACCAGTACAAATCAGCTGTCGCAACATAGGCACCCGGCGGAAACGATACACGACGACCTGCGGCTCATATTTGTATGAAAATCGACAAGAAGGGTGTATTTATGCTACGGGTCGGGGGCAGGATGCCCGTTTCATCAGACGCCTTGGGTTTTTTTGAGCTGGAGAAACATTAGTGCGACCTAGGGGGTATGTTCAGTCCCGCAGTTCATGCCGTGTCGACATTTAGCGCCTGCGATGATACACATTGCGTTTATGTTCTCACCTCCGTTCTCGGCCGAATTGTTCACAAACGTTGATGTGCCTACCATTTCGACGATCCCATTGAAGGCACGAATACCACCTGTAGGATTGTATTTAAACAGCCGGTATATTTGAGGCAAAGCCCCAAGTCATATATTGAAGCACACATTCAGGGCGAAACAGGGCTTCGACAAACGATTGTCATATGGCACATACATATACGGGGTAGGCTGTAGAAGAACAACTGCGTCGGTTGCACAACTTACTAGATATGTACTGGATGACGACCCAAAAGGCTGGGGAATATATCAAAGTGGAAGATTCTCCCCCAGGGTGTGGCAGGTAATAATGGTGACATGCAAATCAGGCGTGTCTATCGTGGGTATTGACGAAAACAATAGTTTAACGCGCAGCATCCAACAACATATTTCGACGAGCGGAATCTGCCATTAATATTTCCTGAAGGGTAGTTTCGTAATTACGCTGAATACCGTTTCGAACGACAATGCTCCTATTCAAAACAAACGGTTCACAAGTGGTTTACCACCAACCGACAAAGATCGATGGAGAAACCTCAAGTTCTAGAACTTTGGTAAAACATATGTCAGGTAACAGGAACAATATATGCCACTTGTGTGCTCGAAGCTTGGTCGCGAACGCTTGTAGGTGCTTATACGGTTCGCCGCATATAAAGGGTATTTCGCAAGCACCGAGTAGTTTATTGGTTGTTCTTATCGTATTACTTCTATTATGGAAATAATTTGTAATTTCAACGCGAATCAGTAAACGTGTTCGTGACACACACACTCTACTCGCCTCGCCTTAGCTATGCCTTGAGGAATTCGTTGCACATTAATCATAGCAATGATCCGTTACGTTGTGATGTGGTCACGAACCCCACATGCAGATATGGGCAGCCGTGGTTTACTTAATATGGGCTTCCCTGGACGGCAACGGCAACGAAACTTCACAAAACGTGAACCTAGTGTAATGGCGACAGTCTCACCCCGGTTGTCTGCGCGTTGCGTGAGGCCCCCTGGACATCTACTAGCGGCCCCTCAACCGCACACATAGACAAAACGCTCGACAGTACGTCATTCCTATATGATACAGCAAATATGTATATTGCCAGGTGTCTGACATACAATGAATAACACGCTTATCGGGGCACGTGACACGAGCTACTGAATTAGAAGTTGGCACTTCTTTGCTCGTGCCATCGCTCTCGCGGGTCAATAAACGACTTCCTTAGTGTACGGGAGGAATCCTGCATCGGTACAGACGTGGGAAGCAAACTACCACTACTAACATAGATGTAATGCGGGCTGTAATCCGACCATTACACCTGAATGTGTACCTAAGGCCGTAGTAGAAAGGAGCGTGATCTTTTATACTGTTACTCGCCTGATTTGTTACATGCACTTGCTCACCTCCATTCCCCCTCGCTTTGTTGGAGCAGAAATATATTTCACCGTCAATATAGATCGAACTCTCGGAAAATATATAAATGGCACCTGCCGGAATTCAAAGGGGAGAACGCGAAGCACAGTCCATCACATTATGTGACACCAGGAGGCGCTATAGTTACAATATTTGGCGAATACGGTGAGCGAAACACCTTTGGACCACAATGTGGCCGAGGGGTGGGGGGGTCAACGCATCAAGTTATAATGAATATAATACTACTCGCATTGACAAGGTATGGATAGCACTGGTGCTACAAAGGGCAGCTGATGACTTTCCCCTGACACGACCGTCACAACTCCGAGCGCCTGTCAGTAGGCGATTTTGACACCGACGTTTCGGTATTACTATTATCTTGCGATACGAGTCAGTCCATCAAGATGCGACTAAATCCTGCGCGCAGAAGACACGGAGGCGGTCAAAAGAACGCCTCCACTATTTACGCGTCTATCAACCGAGCTTCGTTTGTACACAGAGTAGTGGAGTCAGAAGTGAGAAAAATGGTCGCTGAGTATCAGTATGCACGTTTGGAACACACCATGAAACCTATGCATATGTCGAAACGCAAACTACAACGTGGCCAACTGTGCAGCAACATAGACTATTGTAAGCTGTTGGGGTGGTTGCGACGCGCGGTATGATAGAGGAAGCACTTTTGGCTGAAACCGTTTCTGAATGACCTATGAAAGGCTCCTTAACCCAAAATCGTCGGAAGTCCGTTTTCGGCTTGCAATATGTTTCGTTGGATAGTCAGGCTCAGTAGCCTTTACCGCACCGCTGAATTTTTATCTAGGATAAAGTATGGAAATCGGGGAATATTTTATTATATACCTTTTAGTGTGGTCGACCAATTTTTCAAAAAAACAAAAAACGCCTGATTTTTTCGAGACAAAGCTCACAAGGGTCGGGGCGGGGACGGGGTTGGGGTTAGGGTTAGGGTTAGGGTTAGGGTCTAAAGTAGTGTTTTCGGCGTTTTTCTCAACATTCGGTCTCATAACACTGGAACCACACGCGGGCCACAACCAAGTCCCCGATTTCTATACTGTATCCTATATAATAATTTAGAATTGTGGTAAAGGCGACTCGTCAGGCTAGCGGGTTTCTCATCGGGTAACACTTTTATTTTCACCCAAAATAATTGTCTGGGTGGGGTGTGGAGCTCCTGAAGCCAAAAGCCCTAGACAAAAACGTGGTATGCCTCTACCGTAGCAGGCGTCTTGCACAGGGTTGTGCGGTATGGGTTGGTGTATTCACGCAGAACATACACTTCAAAACACCACAACCATTCAGTATGGTGTGTTTAGCGCGGTCAGAAACCGTCCCCTCGCGATACCTTACATGAAGGGCGAAACAGGTTCATGGCGGCCTGCACATTGGCAGACAACAACTCGATCGGGACATCGACGGCATCACGACAGGCGCTCACGCACCTCGGAGGGCCTACCCGGAAACTAGTAAGAACCATAACCTACCTTTGTTTACCCTAACATAGGAAACTAATTGCCGGAGCCAGACTCAGCACCACCTCACTCAGCAAAAACGCGTATTAAAAATACGGATTCGATTAAACGCAACACCAGCAGCGCCGGAGGATTACCGTTTTTCTATACCCCAAAGCTTGTCATACATGAATATACGTGGCCTTGAAGCTTTGTGCTCTTGGGAGCGGAAATTGTCAGCCGCAGGGAGAGAGCCACGTGGCCAACAACAGCATCGCTACGAGCTACGGTACTGACCGGTCGATCGCATACAAATTTTATGTTCATTTGTTGACCGTTATATATTATCTAATATATCTTCACGATATATAGAGGGCAACCCACCGACATGCACTGGGCGTGAAGTTTGGTAGCAGAGGAAAGCGATCCCGATAACGAAGTATAGAGTTTGTTATCTTCGCTCCCTGTGTATTTAACATATTTTCATTATTTCCATGATAGTATGATCAGTTGCCTACGACTTTTTGGTGCCCCGTATTGCAGAGAACTTTGTTGCTTTTGAATGGCGACATGGTACTGAATGCAATTCATGTATCATTATCTATGATGCTGTCATATTGCTCGTGTGAAAACACACCACTACTCTTGGTATACGGATTATGCGGCTAGCTATAGGCTTGGGTTTCGTAACAACGTTCAAGCCTAACCCGAACGCCATCGGGAGCGACGGCTTGAATTGGCGCATGACACACGTTATCTGTATGGGAGTGTGGTGAGCTCAAGCGTTATGTTTATCAATACACCGGAGGTCAATCGTGTATATCGAGAAGTCCAGAATCAATATGTAGAGTTTGGGACTCTCTTGAGGAACCACCACGTTTTGAAAACCGGCTGTAAATCCGAGTCGCTTGTTCCATTGCCGGCATTTTTCCCGGCTGTATACACACCATGTAGACATCCGGGAAGCGTTCAGGCGCATGTCAATCGTCGTCGTTCATATCGGTCTGCACAGTGTAGTCATAGTCGCCACCGGAATGCGTGACGATGGCTGCGGAGAGTGTCGTAGTCGTCAGCGCTGTAAAGAGTATCATTAGTGTAGATAAATGGGTTCTACTCGGTCGCAGCCTGTGGAGCTAGTTCGTGTTCATAATACAGTGATGTAAACTGGTTGCACGTGGTACTTGTCTCGCCCATACATTGAAGGCCGCTACTCTGGTGTGGTCTGATTCAATGGGCTTTGGACGCATGGTTTGGCAACAAGCTGGCAATGGAACCACAACGACACCGACATGAGAGTTTCACTTGCGTCAGTGGTTTAGAGCCAAAAATTTGATCATACCATCGTTCAGCTGACTCTGACAGTACCCTGCGCCGAAGGAACGCCCTCGAGGCGGAAAAGGGGCTATCGATAGCACTTTGCTTCGTGTCATGTTAGACGACGTTCGTTTTATCCTAACTACCGCCTCGTAATCGAAGATGCCACTGTAAGAAGGAGATTCAACAAAGAGGTGTTTTTCCCTTGCCTACAATATACCAGGTATATGTGTACGGTACACGTACATCCTTGATGAATTGTGTACTGTTCCTTAGTCGACTGAATGTGCGCACCTACTGGTGACAGCTCCCCCAAATTGCGCAACAGTGAGACCTCTTGAAGACTTCAATAAGCTAGGTGGAAGTGTTTGTCTAATGCATATACTAGAACGTGTAACGACTGCAGGTGATTGATTTCACGGCATAGATATTCATATATTCATACTATCCTTACTAATTCATGGTGATACCTTGGAGCGCTTGCTGGGCTTTGTGTCACGTTGGGACGAGGTTTTTCCTCTTCTTCAACATGGATTTTTGCTTGGTCATTTAGCGACGTTCTGATTTTTGTTTTACTGGGGCAGGACTGCCATCTATTGTACACCGTGGGGCGTCTGTGTTGCTCTCGAGTTTCGATGGCGAACTTGCAAGTTTATGGTCATGTGTTGACATCTTGGGGGTAGACGTCAATGCACCAGTGGGAACCGCCTCAGTTCGTTAAGACCTGTCGAAACGTGATGGGGGAAGATGAAAACGTGCCCCCATGTTACGCCCACGAGTAGGCTAAAAACAAAGATAACTTAAAATACGCTGACGCTCTCGTTTTGTTGATGTGGAACTTATGTGCGATCCAGATATCTGAAAAACCGGAACCATCTCATACACTGACTGGTGTTTAGGTCATCGTTGATGTATTTTCGTCCGCCTCCAAAACGTTAAGACGCAAAACACTTGCGAGTTTGTCATCAACATTTGAGAGGAATGCTAACACAGTGTTGCAACAACGCCCACCTACCAACTTGATCACCAATCGCGGGAAATAATTAGGTGCACTTCGAGTCGGCGCGGAAATATGGCAACGACTCGCCCACGATATACTGCGTCAGCGGCCAATGGATAGAGGGTTCGATTCTAGACAAACGATGAGCATATTAGGGGTGTGGGTGCATATATATATACAAGGCTTTGCTACGAAGTGATCTAGTAAGGGCGACGCAAGCAATACCGGTTACCAACAACAACAGCAGCAAAACCCACAACAGCAACTACACTGGTGCATCGTCAACTAAAACCGAGGAGTGTGGACGAAACGTTTAGGCGAAAAAGGAAGCTAGGGTAAACAACATGTACGTACGAACTCTCGCCTTCTTGGTATCATGCTGCCACTTGCTGGTAAAATATGTACGTTAGTACCTCCTACATTAGTACGTACTGCTGTTTTATACGAGAATATGCCAGCCACAAAAATAGGCGTTTGCTTTGGGCCTTATTGCATGTTTTTGTAGACAACAAAAATGTAACACGGCTCCTGGTATACCTGTACTGCTGTACTACAGTAGTAGCCTACAAACCAGAGGAGCAACTGAAAACTGGGACGGATGCACAGTTTTGTGGGTTGTGACTGGTGTCGAGACCATGCAGGCATGTCGTGTTTTCTTGTTGGTAGGCTCAACGAGCCAGGAAACGTATCAACCTCTCCTGCTCTATCTCCTATAAAAATCTCGATCTCTCCCTACCTCATTCCGATGTCAAAACCTAGTTACTTTCCTCGTTTGGATACCACGGTGCGGGCAACCTCTAGCCCCCTAGAGCACGGGTACAAATGATAACTTCGAGGCCGTCGTCTGTATGTACTGGCCATACCCAACACGAAGCGGGTTGACCGTGGCTTGGTTTTATGTCGAGAGTCGAGTCCAAAGTCCTGTTGCCGTTCAAAAGTCTGTCGTCGTACGTATGAGCTCATGCGTATCAGCGTGTTGATACGTTGATACTACTGTTGCTGTGTGTAGTCGATCGAGGAAAAAGCAAATTCCACAGCCTGAAACAAATATTTATGTGTTCGTACTGCTGCAAAATAATATGACAAAACAATATGTTTAGCCCCCGCTTTTCCTACATCGATCGATGTACATGAAGGAGCAGCCGCAGCACCACCAACAACAACAACATACGGAACAACAGCAGTAGCAACATCACAGGAGTACACACACCCACCGCGCGCTGAATCTGGTGCGCGTTCTCTCCTGTTCCGTTTTTGTTTTTGTGTCATGTTGTTGAATTGATCTCGCGATGCTATTTTTGACTGCTAATAATATGTACCAGGTACAGCTACAGTACCTTATTTGTATGTACACATGTACACATACGTTGCAGGCAAAAGACTAGCCTTTCGTGAGTGTTGAGAACGAAGCATATCTATATATAGCTATTATTGCAGACAACTTCAGCTGGCGTAATATACGCACGCTCGACTGACGGCCATACTGCCGAATGTTGTATGGTGCTGCTGTAGAGCGTGTAGGCGCAAGGTGTAGGAATAGGGGCCAGGGGTTGATCGTACTGGCTGAAGTCTTGTACTGACTGGCTGAAGTCTTGCTGCTCGTACGCAAGGATGAACAACATCGCCAACTGAAAGTTGTGGCGGACGTGTTGTGGGATTTTGAAGTGCGTGTGGCATATAGTATGGCAACCCATGCGTTGTTTGCTTGTGCTGACGAGATTCGGGTTATTTCCTGTGTATTGCACTTGCCCGTTGACAAAGTATGGGCTCTTATTTCGTTGGCTACTCAATTGTACTGACGACGAAGGCCTGGTCGAAAGCTGAAGAAAAAAAAGGAAGAAACTCTTGAAAGCACGGCTAAAAAGAAACTCGTGAAAGTGCTGGAGGAAGAACGGCTCTCTGTTCGGTAGAATACTTCCCTTTGGAGTTATTGTAAGAGGGGAGTTGGTTGTGTGTTTGTAGTTGGGTTTGGACTAGTTCGCTAAAAATTACAGTTGTATAGGGGATTAGTGTGGCCCCAGTGAGTTGCAACTGTACAGTACATTGAAAGTGAGCCTACAGCAAACTGTCCAATTGCGGTCGACGCAATGTACGTATAGGAGTAAGATTGTGCCCCCGCCGCACGTAGTTCCTCAGCAGAAGCAGAGCAGCGACAAACAATACACAGCGGCAGCCTAGACTGTGGTCTATGCTGGTCCATGGACAGGTCGACAATATGCACCTGCTTTTTTCATCAGACCCAAAGACAGGTGTACGTATGAGTATCATTCATGAGTATTAAATTATAATATTATAACTACGTCAGCTGTGAGTTCAACCGATTGAATAGTAGATACTCAACTTTGCGAGCTGCGTAGCATTTTTGTTCTATGTGTAGTATTGTATGATACCCGTACCCTGGAACGTACTTCGTATATACGGGCACGACTGGTTTCCGTTTTAAGGACCAATTAATAGGTAAATTCCTGGGGATTTCCTGTGAAATATAAATATAAAAGCGTGCCTCTCGTGTAGATGTACAGCAGTACACAAAAAAGGTATTCGCCGGGCAAGTAACTACGTACGCTACAGCACCACCTGATGGTCTGTGATCCGCACAGCAGCAGCAAGGTAAAATAAGCGCATGCGATTATCAAGGAATACAGCAGTGCCGTCCGAGCAGCCACACTCCTCCCACGTGAGCTACCGTCGCAGAAGCCGTTTGATTACTGCTTGCTGTGCTGCAGTATCATACAGCAGTACATCATGAGCCCTACCTGATAGTCTGTATTATCGTCGCTCTCTCTACGCCCACAGAATGCCGTTTGTACAACAGTACACCATGAGCTCTTCTACCTGATCGTTTGCATTCTGGCATCTCTCCCTGGTGCTGTATATACATGCCGGCAGTAGAGCAACTACGTCGTTATGGTGGTTGCGCACCAAGGCGTCCACTACTCTCGCCCGTAGCTGCTGCTGCTGCATGTAGCTCCCGCACCCGCAGCCACATTACTTAGGCATGCGCTGTCGTAGCAGTTGATCGTGTGCTGCTGATGTACATGCGATTACCTGTATGACGATGTCTTCAGCAACGCAGTAGGCGACGAAACTGCTGGTGTCTAAATGCCGGCCATGCTTTGCCTTGCGTTGTTGCTTACAATCTAAAGTACGGACAGACTACTCGTACAGCATTCGTGCTTCTGCCAGCAAAAAGTAGAAAACAAGAAGTAGTTGGACGAGCTGTCTATCGAAAGTTGGGCCGTTAGTCACGAAGAAAAGAGGTGTATTACGGTGCGCTCGTAACGACCGACCCCAGATAACGTAAATGTCACGTTATCTATATATACTGCTAGAGTTTTAAATATGGCCGCACTCGTTGTTGTGTGTGCGAACATATTCGAACAACATCGGAGAGATGTAACAGTAAAGAATGCTTAATACAAACAACAGTACAGGTATTTGAGGAGTTATGTATGAGCGAATTGTGTTATACTTCGGTTAAACATTTAGGGGTGTCGGGGATGTTTTTGGAATAACGAGCATGCTGCCTGAGCACTCTACGAATTTCTCCTCTCTTTTGTACTTGGCTCCACATTCGGGGGCAACGCAGTACAATGGTTTATGCCTCTGTCGGGCTTCGTTTACCAAGCTCGCCAGTGCTGATATTATCCTTACGAGCTAGCGTCTCACGGGTTGGGAGCTCGCACGGAAACGCTCGCGACGATGGAGCATCCGTGTTAATGCAGGATATGTGAGGTTTTGTTTGTTGGGTACGATGCCGGTTGTGGTAGAGGCTGGTAGAGCACAATTGCCTTGGGTCAATGCCATACTCGCGAAGGAAGCCGTACTCGCGAACAAGCTTGAGAGCATTGAGGTGGTGCCTACAGTAGGGTAACACAATTATGTCATAAGCTGTAAGCTAGCCCGTGTTGGCGCAACCAGGAGCAGCAGCATCGAAAGACGACGTAGTGTCGGCTTACCTGAACCTTCTTCTGGGAGAGCAGGAAACCTATACATTAACTTTATGCACGGACAAAACCTGGAAAGCTATAAATACTTTCACCAGCAGTGACAACCTAAGTCGGCTATGAGCAGCTGGTCGAAGAAACGTTCGTGAGAGCATATGAATAAGCGACTGTAACCAAGAATGCCGTCTTCGCGGCAGCAACCGTATTGAGCGCAGAGAGGAAAAGCGAACTGAATGTAAGGAGCCACATCATACCCCCAGGCAATACACACGTGAGTGAAAGGCTTCAGGTACCACCGGACATGTTCGGCTCGTATTCCAAACCGGAACACTCTCGGACAGACCAGAGGGGAAACTGTAGGTGGAGCGCAGTAGCATAATGCCCGAGCTCTTGAGGAAAACCTTTGTTGGACATGTCTCATGTCTGTCCTATTCGGTCGGGGTGGATATGATGATTGACAACTAGAGGATAAATACTTTGATCTGAATTGCCAGGAAATTTCAAGGACCTTTAGGCAAACAATAGCATAGCGTGAGCGGTGCAGTTTGCGTATCCAGCACAATACCCTTTCCTCACTAAATTAAACACGTTGCCATAAACACGACCGTGGCGTCAACAACATTTGCGCCGAAAATGCATTCGGGAGAAGCGACCGAGACAGACTGGGGCCAGAAGAGAGGCGGTTCAAGATTGATTGTGCTCACCCTTTCAGAAATATCATTTAACGCAAAATTCCTCTTCTGCCCGTTCTCACCTCCACTTTCTTCCGCTGAGTTATGAGAGAACAGCGTGTTGCCGCTGATGCTGGTGTTCGAATTGGAGGTAGCGGTAATGGCACCTGTGAATGCAGGAAGCGAGACATAACGTATTCTGTTGTCAGTATGCCCAGACAAGTTTTGTTATCGGGTCAAGTCTTGCTCTGCTAATATGGTTTAACCCCTGGGACGAGTGCGGGGGGATCCGAAAGATTCGCCGCATTTTGTCGGTGGCAGTTAAAACTTCCGCACATATAGTATTTCGGTACAACTATTATATGAAACTCTATACTTTACCGGTATCATAAACAAGGATGTGCGCTCTATTTGTGTTGACGTGTCGAAACATCAATGTCAAATGCCGGGGAAGGAAACCAAAACAAAACCGGGCCCAAGCCACACCCTCTGGTTTCCTCAGTAGGTAGAGCTTGTATAAATGTTAAAACACTCCATGGAAAATATTCGAATTTAGCAAAAACAGTGGAACCAATCCTAACTCGTTCGGTACCTGCTGTAATTATTTTTCAGGAGAACCTTTGATACCTTCATACTTGATACGGTCGACGGCAACGTTCTACTCCACACCAAGCCTGACAGGTTTGTACTACTCAATGCCCTTCGGTTGTCTACGTTAGATCTTGCTAAGGGCGTACATGTCCTGACAGTCTGGTCGCAAAAGGAACTCCCTCCTGTCTATATACCTCGGCAATCGACACATGGAGGCGGCACGTATGTGAACAACTCCCCCCCGTGTATTCGGCACTGTACAAATATCTTACAACGTCGAAACGCCAGCACAGGAGCTTGGTTCGGTTCCTTATGACATAATATCTTGCGTGCACGTTCTCACCTCCGTCATCAACCGCTGAGTTATATTCGAAAGAGGCATTTCCTATGATGTTAATGGTCGATGAAGAGGCAGAAATTGCACCTGCGAGCGGGTAAAACAAACGCCATCAGAGTGTATCGTCAATTTAACTTAACCTCCTTCACTAAAATATTTGACAACACTGACAACTATCCACGTGAAACTTTTCCCGGGACCCTAAGGGCTTGAACAAGGGTGCTGAGATATGGCCGGCGAATTCGGTATGGCATACAAGGTTCCCCTTCGGGATGTTGGTCACTTGAAATCCCGGGGGTGTCGCAAGGTGAAATACTCAATAGTTTAATTTTTGGAGAAAACCTGTGGCATAGACTGTAAAAGTACTAGCGATGGCATTTCCTAACAGAACAACTGTCACAAGATGATATCGTATGTGAGGTACAGTGGGCTCCCGGTGTTGAGAAACTTCAGTTTGGTGTCCAGGCTCGACGGCTTGTTTTTTTTCTGAAGTCGATCTAACTATGTTTCGTAGGATTTCGAGTCGATCCCACAGTGGTGCTGTAGGTATCACGGCTGTTGTGCGCTGTACAGCTGAGTATACAGAAGATATATATGACATAGCTGTTGCACGACGAGTCACGCCCCGGTCTTACAGTAAATGAGATGATTCCCTCTTAAGTTATACCTTTTGGGCGGGTACCCTGGTACGCGTTTGGCAGCCGAGTACTCGTCTAAGGGTGCCCGTCGAACAGCTGGATACCCGGGTGCCCTGGGCCCGAATTATCGGCGAGTATGAAGTGTTATCCATACCCGTGGCGGGTATCAGCGGTTTTGCCGTTTTGAATCGCTGCTGTAAGTCGCGGGTGATATTCAAATCAGAGGGGGAGGCTTTGCTGGAATCGCATACATCAAACAAACATCACTGTACCTCGAATACGATATCATCTCGTCACATTAAATTCGTTAGGAATGGCCGTCGCTACTACTTTTCCTTTAAACAATACAGCAGTCTATGCCACGGTTTGCTCCAAATTTTGCCGGAATTCGCAACTTTGAAGGCCCAGAGCACGCCCCAGTGCTGTACGTACGTACTGCTGTATGTACGTACGTACAACTGAACGTATGTATTGCTGTACGTACGTACAACTGAACGTACAGTACCTGCCTACCACTTTCTATCTCGTACTGCAGAAGTATTGGTATGTGGCATGTGGCAAAGCACCTACAACACGGATATATTAGATCGGCATATCGTTTACTACGTAGATAGAGGTACTGTAGATATGATATGCACACCTGCCCACTCGTAGATCTTGTGTACATACGCCACGTAGATTCCAAAATATTGGAACCAAACTTTAAACTTTTACATAAAATGCGCATGTATTTTTCAATCGTCTCGTACAACTGCTACTTTACTGCTCTGCGTACCCAGCCTAGAGAGAGCAGACGCATGTAACATAGAATCAACTACTGCTGCACGACGCTTGATGTGTGCCTCGTCAATTTTAAGTAGGTGTGGTCCTTGGTGTCTCGTGCGTGGTGTGTGCTGTGGGTGTTCCGTTCTCATGCGGAAAACAAACAGTCGTACTCCGCACGACAGGTTTTGCAGAGTGTCGCGAGGTGGTGTCAACTCGGAACGTCTGTGTGTCACCCAGTCATATATCATAGCACACCGCTATTACTGGAGAGTGACCGCTTTTAATGACGAGGGATAGTTTTGTCCCTGTCTCATGCCAGCTTGCGTCGCCCCACGGGGACCACCCCACTCCCCGAAGGGGAGCCTTGTATGTGTAGGTACCAAATGGACATTTTCCAGGAATACTTCCACTTTTCACCTCCGGCCGCGGGTCATTTCTCGCGCTATCGGCTGCGGGGCACGCAGGGGGCGCGCATGTGCACCACGGTAGCAAGTGCGGGTCCAGCCCGAGGCCCGTGGGGCGGCGCAGGGCCTTCGAAGTCGAACATTTTGGCAAATAACTCACGGGAGAGTATCCCCTTGCAGGTTTATATATTAGGCATCCTTGGTGCTAGTCACTTTCCGTGGAATCAAGCGTAGGCGAGAAGCAGCTTTTATGAATGCCCGAGCCATATGACATCTGCCCCGGGACGGGCTTCAAGTATAGCCCTTCGATCTTATAAATACCGCGAATACGAATGCCATCCAAATTATACGAAAACGGACCAATTACCTATATGAGGTAATTACCGGCCTTTCAAGCTCATACCATTACAGGTAGTCGTAATTGCGGGATTTTTCCAAACAAACGCTACACGATTCCATAAATTGGGCGTATATGTCTAGGTACCAAATGGACATTTTCCCGGAATACTTTCACTTTTCATCTCCGGCTGCGGATCTTTTCTCGCGCTGTCGGCTGCGGGGCACGCAGGGGGGCCGCATGCACACCACGGCGCAAGTGCGGGTCCCGGCCGAGGCCCGTGGGGCGTGCTCTGGGCCTTCAAAGTCGCAAATCCTGGCAAATAACTCCGCGGAGGCATTCCGACTTGACAACGCCTCGCAACTACCCTGAAAAACCTGTCATACGATTTGTTTTTTCATCCCCGGATATGAACTTTGATGGTTCATTTTTGACCCGTCGCATGAACGAAACACACAAAGCACGCACCACGCACGAGAAAACAAGGACCACACCGACATCGAACGAGGCACGCATCAAGCGTCGTGCAGCAGTAGTTGATACCATGTTGCATGCGTCTGCTCTGCCTGGGCTGCGTACAGCAGTAGTAGCAGTTGTACGATACGCTTGATAGTTTTGTGTAAATTTGTAATTTGGTCCCAATATTTGGGAATCTACGTAGAGTACAAATACACAGATCTACGAGCACGTATGTATGTATGATACCAGCATGCAGACTTCGAAGTATCATATCTACGACCTCTCTCTATTTTCCAACGATAGGCCGATCTACATACATAGGAACACGAGTATTTTGGTACTGCTGTACTTTACGGATACATGTCTCCACAGCAGTCTAGGCTACTAACTGCGAAGCAGCCAAGGCGCCGTTTGTCGAACAGCACAGCACAGCACTACTACTACAGCAGAAGAAGCTGCAGACCCCGCAGTGTGTGCGGGACAGCTACGAGTAGCAGGGGGGACCCAGCAGGCTAGTTATGACAGCTACGAAGCACTGTTTAGCTGTGTTTTGTCTCTCATTGTGTATGCGTGTGTGTATGTTTGATGTATGCCATTCCACCAAAACCTCTTAGGTCGTTTGTCCGGCCTCGCCCGGATTTTCAGGATATTTTGCTGGGTTTGTTTTGCGCTGTGCCGCCTCCTCCTCGAGGTTTCGAGGTCACCATGTACTGTTCGTTCGCCAGCGGCCAGCGGATGCCTTGGGGAGCCACGTGCTGGCCACAGTCGGTGTACGCAGCAGTGTCAGCTGTATATAGGCCCTTGGACATGCCGTTGGGTTGCGTGCGGATTACACACGAACGAAGTACCTTTATCAGGCGCATTTACTACAAAACAGTGTAGAATAGCCACGACGAAAAAAATGTCGCAGATCGTGATTTGGATGTTTGCTCCAAAAAGGGAACTATGAAGCATGTGCGATCTATTTTCAACTTGCGACACCCCCGGGATTTCAAGTGACCAACATCCCGAAGGGGGACCTTTTATCATCATACAAAACCCAAATATGTTTGTCACGAATCATCACGTCGATGTTGCTGAAGTTTGTAAAAACAATTGCAATGTCAACATTCGCGAAGGTGTCAGTTTTTTTCGTCGCGATTTAATGATTTGTTTTTGTTCGTGACGAATGACAGCACTTAGGTGCCACGGCAAACAGCGTATACGTATACGTACAGCAAGCCCTGTATACAGTAGCAGTAAGAAGTAGTAAACATTGACGTACGAGTACTTACTGTAGTAATTTGTGAGCAATGCCAGGATTCGCGAAAGTGACTGTTGAATTTTGTCACGGGTCGTGGTTTGTATGTTTTCGCAATACCCGTATGAATGATATTATTTTTAAGCACCACCGCAAGCAAACAGTATGTGTACATGTAGAAATTACAGCAAGCACAGTGATATTAATAGTACAGCAGTATGAGTGGAAAGCGCAACAACTAGTTTTGTTTTACAGAGCAGTAGAAAAAGCAAGCATTGCAGCAGGCGGCACTTCTTGTACCTACAGCAAACAGCAGAGAGACACTCTCCTTGACTTTATCTGCTGTGTTTAGCTTCCACCAAGCATTGCCAACACAGCAAGCAGCTCTACTACTGTGCTTGTTGCTGCAGTTGGTTGCTGTATGCAAACTCTCTTTTTATGCATATCACAACAATATGTGCAGCAGCAGTAAATACACCAGTACCCAGCAGCAGCGACAGCGGTAAAAACAATGGACAGCTGCAGCAGCCAGTATTCTTCTTGTTTACGCACTCTATACATACAGCAGCAGAATTAGCTGCTAAGCTATGCTTGTCGAATGTCGTACGCAGACTAACTACTTACAGCAGTAGAATGCTATACCGACAAACCCATGATACGTGCGTATGCCAAATCTAAAAAACACTTGTAGAATATATGATCTTGATATGATATACGTGCCGTCGTGCTTTGCATGATTTGATATGAAACAAAACATCGTACACCCAAGTTGACCAAGAGTAATGACAAAAACCAGATCACCATGAAAAATACCCGATATCGTGTCAGAAGAGACACTCGAAATTCGCAAAAAAACGAGGGAACGAAGCATGAAGAGGGAACGCGAGCCCCGAGCGCCTGACTCACGAGCACACGCGAGTCGCTGTCCGGTACAAACTCACAAATAAAACTGCAAGCAGCAACACTGTGATGTTGGTGCTACTGCCGCTGCCATTGTTGTTGTATCATAGTTTGGCTCGTCAATATGTACCAGCCATGCAGGTACATACGTATAAGTGTTGCGTGCGTCTGGTCATATTATTCTGGCCGCACATGTAAAGAACGTTTGGATATCAATGTAAATATATAACAGGTTCTTACATTTCCGAACAGAGTGGATAATGTAAAGAAATCCGAGCATTCTGACGAAAGAGTGCGATCGTTTCGTGCACCCACATACCTACTGTGCTGTGCTGTACCCAACACGAGAGCCGCGCGTCCTGTATGTAAACGTATGTATGATACTACACAGCAGCAAGCAGCGGAACCGAAAGACTACGAGCACTGCTGTTGCTGTCGCTGTTGTATCACGACCTGTGGTACGTACGAGTACGAAGAGCATAATAATATGCATGATACATAGCTGGTATACTTCAACACGTACGTAAATGTTTGTATTTCGAAAAGTATGATCTACGAGTACAGCAGCGCGTGAGCAAACGAGCTTTGCGCGGGGAGATAAAAGCGTACGTATCCGCATGCAGATGGTGACGATGTACCAGTATGCCATGATACACACATCAGGCCACCCTGCTGCACAATGAAAATAACAGGTATGCCCCAACGGTGTCACGCTGTGCTGCTGTTGTATGAACGTATGTTCGAAGTATGCTCGACGTGTCGTCCGATCAATACCTTCCTTGAGGCGTGCGCGGGTGCTCTCTTGCTCCATCTGCTCTATTCGAAGCCTATACAGGCTGAAGAAATCACGTCATTCATAGGGCTACAGGTGTTATTTTGCCCTCTGCATCTGCACTACCGGTACTCTGCGGGGCATTTTCCACCAGTACACGCAGGGTATTTTTTCAAAATTCGTAAAGCGGGTTCCACGTTGTCCTGGTAGGCTCGGCCGAGTGGGACGGGGTACCCCGTGAAACGAACTCTGTTTTTTTCGGCTAGGCTCCCCTTCGGGGAGTGGGGTGTTTCCCGTGGGGTGACGCAATCTAGCATGTGACAGGGACAAAACTATCACTCGTTGTTAATAGCGGTCACACGCCAATAATAGCGGTAGTCGTTATTTAGGGGTTTTTCCTGACAAACGCAACCTGATTCCTAACCCGACGACTTTCGTCGTGAAACGTGACGTCGATATTGCTGAAGTTTGTAAAAAAAAAAAAGTCAACATGCGCGAAGGTGTCAGCTTTTCTCGTCGCAAATTAATGGTTTTTTTGTGTTCGTGAGAAATGAAAGTACTTGAGTGTCACAATCAAACAGCGTATACGTATACATGAAGCAAGCCCTATGCACAGTAGCAGTAAGAAGTAGCAAACACTGTACGTACGAGTACTGTAGTAATTGGTGACCAATGCCAGGATTCGCGAAAGTGCCAGTTGTTTTTTGTCACGGGTCGTGGTTTGTATGTTTTCGCAATACTCGTATGGTTGATCTTATTTGAAGTACCACAGCAAGCAAACAGTGCGTATACATGTTCCTACAGCAAGCACAGTAGGTATTATAGTACAGTAGGAGTGTAAAGCGCAACACATAGTTTTGTTTTGCAACAGTAGTAAATGCAAGCAGTGAAGCAGGCGGCACTTCTTGTGCCTACAGCAAGCAACAGCAAGAAACTCCTCCTATACTATATGTGATGTATTCAACATACATCAAGCATTGCCAACACAGCAAGCAGCTCTACTAGTGATATTGCTGCTGTAGTTGGTTGCTGTATGCAAAATCTCATCCTATGCATGTCATTACAATATGTGCATCATCGGCAGTAAATACACCAGACCAGCATCCAGCAGCAGCAACAGCGGCGAAAACAATATATAGCTGCAGCAGTCACTCTTCTTCGTGTTTACTCATACATACAGCAGCAATAATAGCTGCTAAAGTGAAGTTGTAATTTGTGACCAATGCCATCAGGATTCGCGAAAGTGCTAGTTGTTTTTAGTCACGGTTCGTGGTTTGTATGTTTTCGCAATACTCGTAGGATTGATCTTAAGCACCACAGCAAGCAAACACAGTATAATACGTATATACATTTGCGTACAGCAAGCACAGTTAATATAGTACAGTAGGAACGAAAAGCGCAACAAACAGTTTTGTTACACAGCAGTAGTAGTGAGTCATCCCACGGTAGGGGGGCAGCAGGGTTTGTTTAGCTCCTCACATGAGGAGCTCAATATGTCACCCGAAACATGACTTCAAAAACATCCGTTCGCGCAACCCGACCACACCTCCTAATGCGGTAATCCAAAACAACTATACCAGTAAATTAATAACAGTATCCGTTGGTTACTCACGTGAGGAGCACAACCGGTCGGAGAATATTGAGCCCAAAAGTGGTACCCCTACCGTGCGATTGCTCTAGTAGTAAAAGCAAGCAGTGCGCAGGCGGCACTTCGTGTACCTACTGAAATCAGCAGCAAGACACTCCTCCTATACTATGATATACGTATCTGCTGTATACCAACTCGAAGAAACACGTTTGTATAATACAGTCCAGGACACCTAATAAGGAACAGGCTAATAAGAAAGCCAGGCTGAGATTTAAGGAAAAAATGAAATTCTGGAGTCGTTATCTTTAAATTAGTGTAGAGAGCATCCTCACTCAAAAAGGAAATCCGGCCTGAACCAGATTTACTGATTCTTATTAGGTGTCCTGTACTGTATGTGATCCCGATATGATACGTGTGCTATCGTGTTTTGCTTGAGTTTATACGCAAAAAATCGTTGTTCACCCAAGTTGACCAAAAAGAAAAACAGAAACCAGATCACCATGAAAAATACCCGTTATCGTATCAGAAGAGAGACTCGAAATTCGCACCGAACGAAGGAACGAAGCCAGAGGGTACGCGAGCCTCGAGCCCCTGGCTCACGAGCACACGCGAGTCTCTGTCCGTTGCAAACTCACAAACAAAGCAGCAAACAGCTACACTGTCATATTGGTTCTACTGCCGCTGCCATTGTTGGTGTATCATAGTCTTTGGCCGGGAGATATGTACCAAGCATGTAGGTTTATAACGGAGTGTTGCGCGCGTGTGGCCATACCATTCTGGCCGGAAATGTGGTTTGGAACTTTACATAAAAATATTTACAAAGAAAAACCAAACTCAGCTACGCGTTCTTGCTGTGCTAATGGGATCAGTGATAAGGCGATAATTCAAGCCCGTATCGAAGCCTGTGCACATTTTGTTTAAGGTTTGGACGGAATTGATATATATTTGGTGCACTCGGGAGCCGAAGTAGATGTTATTTCAGTCGAAAGGATGGAAGCAGCAGTATCATGATGATTGTACGACAATACGTTCCACGATTCGACTCGGTAGACTGTCGTCAGCACACCGTAAAATGGAATGCGATCGTTGTTAAATGTCGCAAAGGAACCAATAGGGGGATACCAGCCTCTCGGGACTGATTCCGGACCACTGCGGTAGGGAACGTAGCCGCAACCACTGTTCTAATGGCTACCCCTTACCAGCACTTCAAGACAAGAAAAAATGTTCCCCGGCTGGGTTGGTTTTCACGTCTCATCCGTCATTGATCACTAAGGGCTTGTAATATGATACATATTACCCTGGTGAAATCCAAGGAGAGTGCTCGAGATCCATTAGTGGCCGTGTCGGTGATGTATCGAAGCTCCAAACCAAAAAGGAATCTCGCTCTCACATGATTATAGTGCGCCACGCTTGAAATACTCTTGAGAGGGGTGTTTGTCGGTACACGGCAGTTGGATGGATATTCCTGCATTGTTTTCATAACAAACTACCAGATCCTGGCAGAGGTTAGTTGAGCCCGTTATGTGGTGTGTGCTGTGCTTCGCTTCATGGGATGCGTGTGGATGGAAACGACTGTATTCGTCATTATGCGGGTAATATTCCGACGATAGTGTCGCTAGAAATAACAAATCAGATACGTTTTATTCACATGCCCATTCTGAAGTTTCAACAAATCCTGAGACGAAGCATCTTCTGACATAGTGTAGACGCGGTAAGTAATTGGCGCCAAAGAATACAACAGTGGCCACAACTTCAGGGGTAATTACCTGGGCACACTGTTGCCGCTAAACGGCATTGTGTTGACCCTTTCATGAATGCAACGTTAGACATAATCAATTTCCATAGTGTTCCAAACTCTTGTTTCGCCTGATTGCAACGATAGTGGTGGCACGTTTTCGTCCGAAACATTTGTGGCTGACGAGGCTCCCGAGATTGAGAACTGCTCAATACCCCTGGATTACTTCACATTTGGCTGTTGATGGTATCTAGTCCTTGGGGTCGTTCATCAAGGTCCACGTTCGGTTCTTGATATGTGCAGGTTTCGGACGAGAAGTAAAAAGCTCCTCAAGTGAGGAGCCTCGGAAAATGTTTGGTGCGATCCTATCGCAGCATGAGTCCATGGAGCCGGCGCAAAGGTTAAAGGCTAAAGGTGTGTGCCTTGTTAATACTATACCAGACAGATAAAGTGACTCCGACGTGCTAATCTGATCATCTTGCTACCCAATAGGAAGGATGCCTGCCGTAATGCCGAAAAAATGACCCTTTGAAAGATCCTCGAAGACGATAAGTAGGTATGTATATGCATGAAACGCACGGGTTTGGGTATTCGCAAGCCTTGCTTTACCGACCGCGGTTCAGTTACAAACGTCAGGCGGGAGGTGCCCCCCGCCTGCTGACTACGTATTTTCGTCCGTTTGCTAAATCTTCCAACTAGTTACTCTGCCCGCATCCTCCGACTTCACCATACGTCTTGCGTTCCTCGCTTAGTTGCAGCAGAACCAACGCCCCCACCAGCGGCGCACCCATCAGTGGGTGGAATATTTCAGTTACGCATGATATGCTAGTTCAAGGTGCACACGACGATAACGGTACAAATTCGAAGTCGGCTTGAGCAATCCCACGGTAGGTGTACCACTTTTGGGCTCAATATTGCCTAACCGGTTGTGACCCTCACGTGAGTAACCACCGGATACTAGTACTGTTTTCCTGGTGTATTTGTTTTTTTACTACCGCATTGGAAGTTTCGTGGGATTGCGCGAACGAATGTCCCCGAAGTCATGTTGCGGGTGAGATATTGAGCTCTCCATGTCAGGAGCTCATAAAAGTCTGCTGCGTCCCTACCGTGGGATGACGGGCTTCTGGTTCTAGCATGTGATCCATCCATACAAAGTTGTAAGTCTCACTACCCTACCACCCAAGGTAATCAACGACCAAAACAAGCGAAGGCTCTCAAATATTGCGACACTAAGGAAGCGGCCTTTGATGGCAAGCCTGTTGCGAAGCTCGAAGGGATACGGAAGACTCCCGCCATAACAAAAATATTTCGACGAACCACCCGTGACTGGGACCCCTCCTCCGTGCGCCGTGTGCGCGTAAATCAAGCCCTGTGGAAACAGTGACTGTGTAGCAAACCCCACAAGGTGTAGATAACCTTTTGTTTCAGGGCCCTAAATTATGTGGTATGCTACTAACGATACGCTGTTTGTTGGCTCCTCAACGGTTGTTTCACGCCCACACTTTGGAGGGGGAGGCGTACCCGCCACTTGTGATTGCAGTCAGGTCCGGAAAGCCATTAGAGAGACCCATTACCGCGAACCCAGATCAACAAAAAAACGCCACGATGCCGTGCAGGCTGTTATCCACCGCTGCTCCACTACAACGAAATATGTACGATATAACGTGTTGCGTGTTGCAGTATGGGTCGTTTGGCTTACGGATGGGGGGAATTTCTGGGACGCAGGATTGCTTTTGTTTTGTGTCTTGGTCGGTTTTATATGTCAAGCATTAGTGACTTAAACAAACGTAACGCGAGTTTGAGCTTGTAAAGGGGTCAACTTTGTTCGGTACCTGATGCAACCTTGGCAGCTGTTTGGGCAGTTCAGTAATATTCTGAGCTGCAGAGTGTTCTTGATGGCCGACCCCCTTGCACTTCCCGATTTTATATGTTTTTATTCAACTCGAGTGTAGCACAAATACCTAGGCACAACGGTTTACAAACAAAAAAATTGAGCCTTATAGTATGAACACCCAGGCTATTAAGCGTTGTCGTACTGAACTCGTATCACTTGCATTGCATTGGCACGCCTGCGGCATGTTTGGACCGCTACTATAAACCCTGTTCAGTTATAGATATTTTACCTCGACGACCGTTCGTAGTTAGACTCGCAGTCGAAAAAAACACACATTGGGGCATTTCCATAAAAACGATAACACATACTATGTCTTACTATGTTTACTTGAATGAAGCATGTTCACCCAGAAACATCGTGGATTCCGCTGCTTCAAAAGTACTTTAATTTAGTTTAATGGGGGTCATTGCAGTTTCGGGCTTCACACACAGAACACCAATACTGGGCCATCCTTTGCTGGCAGAAGCGCGAGAACTAGAGCAGAAAGTACATTCCATTTCGAGTATCTGGTTCTCATTGATCCTCAAACCTCGTGTTTTGAGACGGTATAGAGCTTCCCGTTTCAGGAATTAAAGAAGCATAAGGTATTCATGTCCCCTGGTACCGTGGAACCCCTCCACAGCCAGGCAAATATACCTATGCCACCCCTACAATCTGCGCAACGTGAATATTGTGGAGAAATGTACAATCTGTCGCGGGGTCGGACGTACCGTCACAAACTTCCCGCCTGATCCCGAAGCCATAGTGTTACAGACTTTCCCACACAAAGGATCGTTGTGTATTAAATCGAGACCTATATATACGTAGACTGTCTTGATACACCATTGGCGGTTGCAGCCACAGTACGGACCCGTCGCATCGGCAAGGTGACGGAATCAGTGACATGGTGTTTCTGTCCTGATGTTACAGCCGTCGACCATTGTCTTCAGTGGTGCGTTCACATACCACGTTTGGAGCATACATGGTATTTCCGATCGTTGTGTGAAACCGATACACAGTACAGTAGGACAACACGTAGGCTACAACAATGTCAGCCAAGGCGACGATTTCCAGGTTGATCGATGTCTTACTTAGGAAAGTGTGCGTTCTGCACTAGCTTCAGTACAACAGCTCTCTAATTGGTTGTTTCTCTGCCCAACTCGTGATGCTATTCTTGACCATCGTTTGGGTGAATGGTGTCCTGTACTGTACCGTGGCAGTGGTCTGCGGTATTTTGCACCCGTTGTTTATTGCGTGTTGTTTTGTTTTTCATGGCATATGCGGGATACTACATGGACCAAATATGTCGCCCATTCCGCGTCTCAAAATCCGGCATGGTGGTTCCGTCTAAACCATACCGTACTATGTGTGACAAATTGCACTAAGATGTGAGTTTGATAGTGTGATACCCCTATAGACAAAACTTTTATAAACACAACTACAGTAGTGTAGATGTGGAAACCAAGAGGCGTCAACAACTACTGCTCTGCTAGAACATTTGGGAGAAATCACCGAGACATGCTCGTGCTAAAAGGGTTCCGTTTCAAGGTTGATTGTGCTCACCCTTTCAGTAATCTCACTCAACGCAAAATTCCCCCTCTGCCCGCTCTCACCTCCGTCGTTTATAGCTGAGTTATGAGAGAACAGCGTGTTGCCGCTGATGCTGATTATCGAATTGGAGGAAGCCGTAATGCCACCTGTGAATGGAGGAAGCGAGACATAACGCATTTCATTTGTTGTCAGTATGGCTATTGCCCATATATGTTTTATTCTCGGTCCAAGTCTCACTCTGGTAATATGTTTCAGCCACTTGGACGAGAGGGGAGGGGTACGAATCATTCATCGCATGTTGCCGGTGGGGTTTGAAGGTTTCGCACAAATATGAGTTCGGTAAACTGCACATGTACCACGAACAATGGTGAACGTTTGTGGTTGTCTACGTGTCGACCACAAAAACCAAGGGAAAACGGTCACGAATAAGAAACGAAATGAATACCGGGGCGCCAGTCACAGTGTCTGGATACCTAAGTGAATATACAGTAGTTTTGATTTGGGTTAAGACACTGCATCAAGATCGCCACAAATTTTCAGGTACAATGGAACTGAACTCATCTAGTTGGGTACTTGCCGTCAAAACTGATCAGGACAAACTTTGATATTTGATATTTTAATACGCTCCCAGCAACGTTTTAGTGTAAACCGCCGTAAAATGGGTGTACTCCATATGGCCAGTCGGATTGATTATGTTGGATCTTGATATGTTCGTACATCTCCTGCCAGTCTGGTCGCAAAAGGAGCTTTTTCGTGTCTGCATACCTCGGCAATCGACACCTGAACGCGGGAATTGCGTGGTCAACTCTCCGCCTATAGTGGGTACTGCAAGCTGATATTACAGCGTCGCTAGGTAAGCGGCTCTCTAGGAGCTTTGTTGGTCTGTGGCGTACGCTCTTGCATGCTCGTTCTCACCTCCTTCATCGGCCGCTGAGTTATTAGTGAAAGACGTATTCCCCTCGATGTTTATGCCTGAAAAAGAGGCAACGATTGCACCTGCGAGGGTGTACACAAAAGGAATAAGAGTGTGTCGTCACTATACCTGCTTAAACAAAGCATGTGACGATCCTGAGACAGTCCACGCCGAAGCATGTCCCGAACATTAATGGCATGAACAAGGGTGCCGAGCCAAGCCCGGCGTAGTCGTTAAGGGATATGAAGTAACACAAAGTTATCACATGATATTGATCAAGGAGGTATATCTAGATACCGCACGCCTGCATGGTCGACACGAGTTGATCTCTTTAATAGGCTACTCGTACAGCAGTACAGGTATTATACACCGTGATACATTTTAGTTGCCTACACGTTGCCCACCAAACAACTGGACCATAAGGCCCAAAGCCAACGCAATTATTCATGACTATCTTATTCAATGATGTACGTAAAAAAACCGCTATAGCACGTAGCAATGAAGGAGCTACCGCTGTAAATTAACATTTTACCAGCAGGCGGCAGCATGATAAACAAAAAATCGAGAGTTCGTACGTACACGTTGTTTACTCTAGTTTCCTTCTTCGTCTAAAAGCTTTGTCCGCACTCCTGCGTTTTAGGCGAAAATGCATTAGCCTAGTCGCTTCTGTCGTTTTGCTGTTGTTGTTGTTGTTGTCGTTGTTGTCGTTGTTTTTGTTGCTTCTGCTGCTATGCTTTGTTTTTTATGCTCTGCTGCGGTAGACGTATCCCATATTTCTTGCGTCGCCCTTACTATCACCACTCCGTAGGAAAGCCTTGTAAATGCAGCAAGAGTACGAGCCCTAACATCGGGGCGATGCTTGAGTACGAACCTATAACATCGGGGCGATGCTTGCTGAAACAATTGTTTGCACGTGCTCTTCATCACCACATTGCGGGTATGCGTTAGTGCGTACACCGTCCGCGTGTTTACGAAACTAAAGCACCCTAGGACCTGCCAAGTGCGATACGACTCAGTAGACTGTTGTCAGCCCACTTTCATAGAGAAAGCAATCGCATTTGGATGTTCCCGAATAAAACAAGTAGGGGATATTGGCCTCTCTGGACTGAGTTTTGGCCCGTCTGCTAAACCCCCCAACAAGCTGTTCTGCCCGCCACTTCGAGCTGCACGTCCGTCTTGTCTTCCTCATTGGCTTCGAACATAACCGACGCACTCACCAGTGAGTGAAGTTGTCATGCTAGGCATGGGTTCGGTAGTACTCAAGGCACACACGAGGATAACCTTTCATGCTTAAAGTCTTCTTCTGTCTCTGGCAACGGATAACTACCCAGGAAATGCGGCAGCCTCACTGCTGTACTACCCATGGTCGTCAGCGACTACGGCAAGTTAAAGCCTTCGAAATAGTGACGCTCTTCATGGAAAGCCTGTTGAGAAGCTCGAGATAAAACTGAAGAATCCCGTTAATGAAATCCCCAACTCTACAAATCACCCGTACCGGGACCCCCCTCTTGCACAAGTTGGGCGTATATCAGCCCTGTGGAGGCAACGAACTGTGTAGTCCCATGCGTTATCGACAGCCTCGTGTTTTGTTACGCCAGATAATGTGCTGTGGTATGTATGACACGCTGTTCAATTACTCCGAAATGGCTAGTTTACGCCTACCCATTGCGCGGGGCGCACCCACAGCAACACATATCGATAGCCACGACGCAGTGCGGGCTGTTGTCCTCCGCCGCACCTCATCAACATTAAATGTGTCATATGAGGTGTTGCGTGTTGCAGTATGGGACGTTTAGCTACTGGGTGGGGGGACATTGTGAGGCAAAGGATTCGATACTTTTGGTGTTGGTCAGGTTTAGTAACCTCGCGTTTGTGAATTAAACAGACACCAGCCGCGAGATCGGGTTGGGGGGAGGGCAACTTCGTTCGGTGCCTGACGCAGCCTTGGGTGATGCTTAGGTTTGGACATTTTGTTTTATATTGGGCCGCAGAGTATTCTTGGTGTCCGATTCGCTAGACGTTAATTTTAGTTTTGAACTCGAGTGTAGCTCTATTGCTTAGCTGTCACGTTTTCCGTTCATAACCAAACAAGTTAAGACATTAAATTATTAACTCCCAGTTTTTAAGCTGCTGCCGCGTACTGCACTCGTGTCACTTGTAGTGGACGCGAAACACGACATACTTCCTCGATATTTTGGGACTGCTCCTATAGCCTCTCTCCAGCTACACTATGGTTCGTATACAGACGGACGTAGTTTGAATCGCAGTCCCACCGAGAACGCAAAATTGAGTTTTTCCCATGACAACAGAAACACAGACTACACCTCACTATGTATACTTGATTGAATCATGTTCGGCCGGAAACATCGTGGATTCAGTCGCTTCAAAGGAGTATGCATTTATTCGAAGCGGAATAATGGAGTGCCGAATTCCACCCACAGAACAAAAACGTGGGTCATACTTTGCTCGCAGGGGGCAATGCATAACTACACATGCAAGTACAAAAATTCAGCATTCGATCCTCGTTGCTCCTAAAACAAAGATGTTTGAGACGGTATGGAGCTTCTTTTGTCAGGAGATTAGGAAGGGAACATACCCGTATCCCCTGTTACCGTAGCATTCCTCCACAGCACAGTGGATATATATATACACTTCGAAGTATATATATATATCACCCCGGCCTGTTGCGCTCCATGGATACAGTCAAAATACTATGCAATACGTCACGGGGTAGCAAGTACGGTCCCACAATGTCTGCAGTATCCCGAAACCACAGTATTAACCATTTTTTCCATATACAGTTGTGTTCTTTGGAAAAACGATATGAATAAATAATCTAGCCCGTCTGCATAACACATTGGGGGTTTCCGCTGCAGTGTGGACCCGTCGGGTTTGGAAGGTGACGGCATCAGTGACATTTCTTTTCCGAGGGGAAATTATCGGAGTAGTATTATTACGACCATTACATTGGAATTAACATCTCGAATAGATGGGTACAAGCCCACTGCAACGACGTGAGTAGCATCGGCAGCTACTGCTTCAATGGAAACATAACCGGCGAAATATTGCAAGGAAAACTACCAATACTGGGTTGCAGGGTAGACCTACCACTGACGAGGCATGCGTATCCCACGGCGGGCTTTCAGCCTTGTAACTTATATCCTCGTTGACGGAGAGTTGTGTGTAGTTGTCCAACCAAAACGGAACCTCGCTATCAAACTCTCCTGATGCGTCAGGCATCGACCACTGTTTGATGTGGCCGGTTCGTTTACGTTGTTTAGAGCATGTCTGGTATATTTTTGTGTTGATCAAAGACGGTACACAATACAGTACGACTGAATCTGCGGAAACGGAATTCCAGCCTAGCAAAGATTGCCAGATTGAACGATGTCGTTTTGATAAAAGGGTGTGTCCTACACTAACAACGCGATTGAGTGCAGGCTCCCATATA
>MEHQ01002743.1:10265-95754 GCA_008828725.1 Saccharina japonica
AGACAAACCTCAATATTAAGGATTCTTTAAATAAAGCCACGCTGCGGCAGCTTTCAGAACTGTTTTTTGTCCGTTTGTGTCCGTTCGCGACCAGGGGGGTACACCCCCACGGGCACATACCCAACCATTATGAGGAACATCTATTGATGCTTCGAAGCATCAAATATCTCCTCATTACAAGAGTACCGGTGACACTTTATGGGTTTTCTTAGAGACCGAACACTTTTACAAACCCAATTGTTCGTGCTCGAATTCTCCCCGACAAAGTTATCATGGGTAGGGTAGGGTAGAGTAGGGGCAGGGGCATATGGGTTGGGGTTTCTTCAAGAGGCCGATCTCGTTATGGGGCCATCGAAAACGCCTCCACCGCCTCCACCCAGTAGTATATTGCGCAACGTACAAAGTATGCCCAGTAGTGTATATTGCGCAACGCAAGACCAAGCGGTCCTCCCAGTGGTATATTGCGCAACGCAAAAACCGAGCAGTACGCCCAGGAGTATATTGCGCAACGCAAAAACCAAGCAGTACGCCCAGTAGTACATTGCGCAACGCAAAAACCAAGCAGTACGCCCGCCAGCATCTTGCGCAACGGAAAACCAAGTAGCAAGCTCAGAGCCTATGTAAGTCTCCCACCACAAGCATATACCAGGTAAGGATTATGTAGCGTGGAATACTAACACACTTCGCACAGATCATCTACAGATCATACAGATCATCCCCACTTCATGGTCTATAAGCAGTATAAGCAGTAGACCTTTCAAGGCAGATACATTCCCGACCTAGTATGATACCAGTATGATCTACTGTAGCTCATGTTGCTGGGTGGGACCCGTACAACCCGCATGCTCTCCAGTAGTAGTAGCACATGTTTCCTGGTTTGGATCTGCACTATTGCAGATCCTGCACCAATCTCTCACAACAGCAGGTGAGGAACTAGATGATCTAGATCAGGATCTATCTGTAGATGATCTATCTGTCCGAGGTGTAAATGCTAATACCAAATCAAATTCCCCGGCCCCAGCACCGGCTATACGAAGAACTGTTAGTCATAGGCTAGGAGGAGGCTACGCGTGCTGGGTTATTCACAAATGTCTGGGCCCAAAAACTCCCCCCGACGTGCATTGTAGGGATGCGAGGGTCTATGGTCATACAACTACGGCCATGCATGATATGAATATACCCCCCTCTTTGGAAGTGGCCACACCGGAAATGAAATGAACCCATTGAAGCTGTCATCAATATGCAAGTCCGCCTCACAAGCGGTTTGTAGTAGGATGCAGCTCACCCTTCATGCGACTCGCCGAACACCTCACGGCGCTTCGCGCTTGGTGCTAGCAACCTCTGCCTGGTCGATGAAAACCCGACATGCTCCGTCCCGCATTGTAGGGATGCGAGCGTCTATGGTTGTACGATTACGGCCATGCATGATATCAATATACCCCCCTCCCTATAAATATGTGATATATTTATAGGTTGGGTTGGCGTCGGTTGGCAACGACGCTGTAAAACACGCCTCTCACTGCGTGAGCTCGACAACCAGGGTACCGTTTTTTATTGTTTTTTTTGGCGGTTACCCAAGGCTGGCGGTCGAGTAGATCATTTGTGCGGGGTTGATAACCTCATCTCCGCACAAAGGGAATGGTCGTATCACGTAGTGTGTATATGGTAAGGCACCCAGAGGCAGATACATAGTAATACCCATTGCTGTCTCTGGAAGTGACTACACCAGGTATTAAATTAATTAATTGGAGGCTGTCGTCCATATGCAAGTCCGCCTCAGAGGCGGTTCTTAGCAGGATGCAGCTCACCCTCCATGCGACTCGCCCAATACCTCACGGCGTTTCGCGCTTGGTGCAAGCAATGTCTGCCTGGTTGGTGAAAACCCAACGCGCTCCGTCCCGGCATTGTAGGGATGCGAGGGTCTATGGTCATATGACTACGGCCGTGCCCAACATGAGTCCCCCCCCCCCCCCCGCCTCAACTTTGACATGGCTTACTCACCTGTTCAGCACTTCCCGGTAGAGCCTCGAGTACATCCCCTTACCCGGGCCACCCGCCGAAAAGGAGTCGCCACCGCCGAGTAATACCTAGCGTCGAGGAAGCCGAAACATGGACCAGTCCAGGTCACCGAGTCAAGCTTTACAATTTCTAGTCATCGAGATTTTGTTTTTTTAGCATTCCCGGTGTTACAACTATGGTTGATTTTGTTCAAGCAATACGTATTAAGCGTCTATGCAACCGAAACAAGGAACAGTCCAGGGTAGCAGGTTAAGTTTTCAACTTAGGCTTTCCCTTCCTCCTATTATAGTCGTAACTCAGATCCGGGATTACATAGCAGCCTCTCCTCCCACCCCTCCCCGCTACGGTTCGTGCCTTTCTTTTTTATCTCGAGAAGGCTTCCGCCCTGCCTTCCCTCGTCGACTCGCGTCGAGTAAAGGTGTAAAGGAATGATATTGTGCAATAATAAGGCATTCTTCAGTTGAGGAGTATACTAATAGTCAGTAATAGTCAGTAATAGTCAGTGATAGTCAGTAATAGTCAGTAATAGTCCCTAATAGTCCCTAATAGTCATAAGGCATGCCTTATTGGATAGTTCCCCAGCTGAGGGGTATACTAATAGCCAGTAATAGTCATAAGGCGTACCAGGTATGCCTTATTGGGCAGTTCTTCAGTTGAGGAGTATACTAATAGTCAGTAATAGTCAGTAATAGTCATGAGGCATGCCTTATTGGGTAGTTTCTGGGTTGAGGAGTATAATAATAGCCAATAATAGTCATAAGGCATGCTTTATTCCGCAGTTCCTCAGTCGAGGGGCATACTAATAGTCAGTAATAGTAATAAGGCATGCCTTATTGGATAGTTCCTCAGCTGAGGGGTATACTAATAGCCAGTAATAGTCATAAGGCGTATGCCTTATTGGGCAGTTCTTCAGTTGAGGAGTATACTAATAGTCACTAATAGTCGGTAATAGTCATTAATAGTCCGTGATAGTCAGTAATACCCAGTTATAGTCCGTAATAGTCAGGTAGTCAGTCATAAATATTTTGGCCAAAAAGTGCTCGCCCCATCGTAGTACGCGTCGCGCTGCTGTACCTGAAGGACACAAGTGGCCACGAGCAGGTCGTCGTGCCAACCACCGACCTTGAACGCTACGGACACTCTCGTCAGCTTGTCCTGCAAGACAAGCGGCAAACGGGCGGCGGGTGGCAAAGCTGTGATAAGCCGAAGGGTTTTATATATACCTGGCAGGTCTGTTTTTTTAAAATCGACCGAAGATTGTATAATAGGGAAGTTTTCTCTCTTCTTTTTGTTTTTCAAAATCCAGACCGAACCGAAACCGATTATTTTTCTGCTTGTTGGCAGGTAGGTCGGTTACCCTGCGAAAAACAACACACACCTGGTATAATACTCGTGCCATACCTGTTGCGTGTACTTTAAGATATCTGGTGTACCTGGTAAGCAGTACTGCAAGCAACGCTTTCCTCACGCATAAATAGCACAGGGAATCGGTGTGCTGGAATGTCGATGGGCACTTTAGACACAACGCGCGATGCGCCCTCCAAGGCTGACTACTTGCAATACCACCGTTTCTGCCCTTTCCTTAGTCTGACCCAGATCCCCGACAGAGACACGCCTATTTTTCTCTTACCAATTAACCGTATTTTGTCCGTCACTGTGTATATACACTGTCCGGGAATGTAATAACCGTTTTGGTATTCATATAAGTAACCAAATGGCCCTTATATTTCCGTCCACAGAGGTATGCGGAGGCCGATACTGCGTCTACGGATGAACCTTCGTATCGTCTTTTTTCTGTGTACAAGCGGGAGAATCCGTGCCCACCCCCCTCTACCCCCCGCTGTAAATGTATTGGGAAAACGAGTACGTGAACAGACGCCCCAGAACGTCTGAGAGGATGTATCTATACTAAGCGGTAGGCCAATGGGTGCCAGAGCATGACTAAGGGCAAGCAACAATTTTGAGTACGGTCACCCCCCACCGCCCCCCCTCGGCACGGCCTGTCTGACGCACACGCACACATTGACTAAAACAAGTCCTCATTTCATGATCTACTGTATAGACCTTTCGGGGGCAGATGCATTCCCGATTCATAAGTTTTCCGCACGATCTAGATATTCTATTCCGGGTGGGATCTGCGCAACATCGCTCTTGCGCAACATCTCATGACGAGCAACTACGTACAGGATCGATTTTTTCGGGGGGGGCATAGCACTGTAGTCCGAACCCATGAAGGATGAATCTATTAGGGCTGGGCACTGGCACAGTATGCACTGGCAGTAGTAATCTACTGGCAGTAGTAATCTACTGGTTGACCCGGCCAGTGTGTTCGCCAATAGGTTTTTAATACGTACATCCACGAAACACGCCATATCATAGTACGGAAACGCACCAAAAGCGTTTCGGAAGGAGAGGAGAAAGGGAAGAGAGGAGAAAGGAGAGACAGTATACTGCTGCAATCCAGTATACTGAATAATTTTGACGACAGTATAATGGCTACTGACTGAGTCAGCCAGTGCCCAGCCCTAAAAAAAACATGCACATCCCCCCTAGATTAATAACAAATCAATTTTAGCTACTGCAGTTATGATTTCTTTTCACATGTTCCCCTGTAATCGAGTTGTCACACACAGCTCGCAAATATGAGTTTCGACGAAAATCCTCGGATCTCACAGCCGATATTATATATATATATATATTTAACCGTTACAAAGTAGACGTCCTCGGATTTCAAAGCTGATTATGTTTTCAATTGTTATGATAGATATTTGGTCTACCTACTGCAGATCATTGTCTGTCCAACGTGTGGGCTGTTGTTTTCATCTCTCACCTTTTCAGCCGCGATGACAATGCGCGATTCGCCCCCGTGGTACTGGGACTCTGTCACCCCAGCAGCGCTCTCGCTTGCCCAGGCGCCCCCTCCCTCCGCCGCCGTCTCGAGCCCCCCGAAGTACTTCTCGCCCAAGCGCACGAGCTCCTCGTGGTCCACTCCCGCCCCGGCAAGTACAATGTTCCCCGGTGTGAAATGCCTGGTGCATAATTTTCACAGATAGACACACGTTCGATGAATTCTACAGCCTCAGATTATGTTATCCTGATACACAGCATGTACTTACATCCTGCATGGGGACATACGAAACCCGTAAGTACGCGCGATCAAAGTATCACACTCAGCTAGCAAAGATGAGTTTCGACGAAATCCTAGTCCTCGATCTCATCACAGCTGTTGTTCTTAATTTTGTATAAATAAATAGTAAGATTGGAACACATCGGACAGATAGATCACGACCTAGGTCCTATTTTTTTTGCCGTGTTCCCCCGACGTGAAACGCCTGTTTTAAGAGCGACATTCGAGAGATAAAATTATAGGGCTGTTCGTACAGACCTCTGCCCATTTTCAACAAAAACGGTTGAAATATACTTGACTAAAAATACCTAACCCTTAACCCCGACCGCTCAGGAATGTTCTTGGAATAATCGTCCCCTCCTCCTCCTCCTCCTCCCGAAACCTTGCACCATGGACGCCGCTCATATAACAGGCGGCATCTCATGACGGGGCAAACCCACGAAGTATTCATATTACGAAGGACCATACAGTAGTAAATAAACCCAAATGCTGTTAGTAAAAATAGGGTGTACCGTAGGTCCCGTATTTACTGCGGTCCTCCGTACTAGATTATCCACCGTAGATAAGTGATCCGTCCAACGAGAGCAAGGTTCCCATCTCCACAAAAAAAACGCCTCATTACACAAGTCGGCGTCGATAAGGCAAGGACGCATGCTACGATAGAGGTGCACCATATTTTTTCTGAGCTCCTCACTTAAGGAGCGTCATACCTCACCGAAAAAATGATTTTGGAGGGAAAGAAAAGTGCTGCCGGATGCGAAATCTCATGACCGAAGTATACTCTGATACATTAGTCGTCACAAAAATGAAAGTCCGACGAATTTAGGGTAAGGAGCCCGATTGTTCAGAAAACGATTCGGTCAAAAAGTACTACCTCTACCGTAGCACGCGTCCAGAGGAAGGCGTGGTGGTGGGGCCGAAACGAGAACAGGACGTGACCATCACCTCCTCCTGAAGCCTTGCACCATGGACGCCGCCAGCCTTGGTACGGCAGCCGGTGGGCACCAGTAAGGGCGCCCGAGAGGCTCCCCAGAAAAAGCGGCCGTCATGAGAGACTCGCGCATCACCACCTCCGGCATCGTGTCTTCCAGCTGGAAGCCTATCACCTGAACCAAGAGCAACAGAAGGGTGCCCGGGAAAATTTACCAGGGATCAGGTTTGTGGTGATGATGATGATGATGATCATCATGTTCTCACTTTAGCTCATTTCCCTGAAATCTCGTCGGTGGTCACAAAATAGGCTTATTTAATAGCAAAAAAAAAGCGTCCCCATGGGAGAAAAACAACGGCTTCCAGTGTATTTGGTACCAGCTTCGTCCCGGCCGGCGTTGACATTTTCGTAACCCCTGTAAAAAAAAAACGCGCACACACAAATTCCAAGCAGTCTGTCCAATTCTACACGGCTACTGCGTGTAGAACCTTGGTTACTCTTTACGGAACCGTGACCTTCTTTACCTTCTATGGAACCTTCCAGTAGTTTCCGCGGGACATTCTTTACTTTTTTGTGGAACCTTCTTACTTGTTTTTGCGGGACCTTCCTTTATACGTTGTGCGGAACCTTATGCCCTTTCTGCGGAACGTTCTTTTACTTTCAGCGGAACCTCAAAGTTCTCACCGCCTTTTGCTTCTCCACCTCTTCGTTTGCTTTTTGCGGCACCTTCCTCTACTTTCTGCGGAACCTTCTGTACTTTCTGCGGAACCTTCACTTACTTTCTGCGGAACCTTCTAAAACTTTCTTTCGCAGCCTTCTTTACTTTCTGCGGAATCTTCTTTTTGGGGTTCTCACCGCCTTTTGCTCCTCCACTTCTTCCACGGTATCTCGGGGGTTGATCAGCGTGTCGGCCAGGAGCTCAACGGCCCGCTCAAGGTTATCCCGGAGAACATCCTGCGCCGGAAAAAAAAAAAAAACGTGGGCGCGATAGAGCGACGACGGGCGGCGGGATATGTATGCGCGTGCCGTGCCCCCCCCCCGATCGACATGAGCAGCGTGTCGCACACGACACTCCCTGCACAATCGAGATCAGAAGAATATGTTCCAGACATTTTACGCCCCGCAAAACAAAAAGCGCCGCAAATATTTTACGATTTGGCCCACAGCTTCGACAATGGTTGGTAGTCCACACGATAACGGGGCAGCATAAGTAGTACCCAGAACCCGCGATGGACCCATCAAACCAGGTATTCCCCCATGTTTTCACGCCATGTTTGGTTCTGATTACTACAGTATGTTCCCCCGCATTAAGTCATTATCGCTTTTGCTCGATCCGAGAATTTCCCGAGAATTTCCCGAGAATTTTCTCTGCCGGTCTGGGTTATAGGGTGTATTTAGTCCCCCCCCGCCTCATATAATGTCCTATTTTTGCACTGCAATACTTCCATCGTGCCTCCCCCTTTCGTAACTCAGATCCGGGGTTACGTAACAGGCATCCCCCCCCCCCCTCGCCCACTCGTTTCTCTCCACCACGTTGCATTCCCTTCGTTCTTATCGCAAAAAAAAGTGCAGCAGTTTCTTCGCTCGACCCCCCACGAGCATCGAATTGTGCATACGAACACACGCTGGGCGCTTTCTGCGTCCATTTTGGCACAAGAAAAATTAACTCGGGAGAGGGGGGAGAGGGGGGGTGTACTCAAGTCGTGCACGGCTGTAGTCGTATGACTATAGACCCTCGCATCCCTACAATGCCGGGTTGGGTTTTCACCAACCAGGCAGACATTAGGGGCGGGGAGGCTCGAACTCGCGAAGTCGACCTTAGTAGTGACCACTCTGAACATAAATGTAAGGACCGTCTTGTCTTGATGTTAATGTACAAACGGTCCTTATATTTACGACCAGGGTGGTACCTGGTACGAGGTTTACCACTAGACCACCGGGGACGCTTAGAAGAGGTTCAAGTCCAGTATTAGGGTTTAAAGTGTGGTACATGTCAAGCCTTTCACACGTAGGACAGATAGATCAACTACAGATAGATCATCTCAGCTAGATCATCTACAGATATATAATCTACAGATAGATCATCTTCAGATATATCATCTACAGACAGATCGTCTCAGATAGATCATCCACAGATAGATCATCTAAGATAGACCATCTACAGATATATCATCCACAGATAGATCCTCTACTGATATATCGTTTACAGATACATCATCCACAGATACATCATCTACAGATAGAACATCTACAGATAAATCATACAGATAGATCATCTCAGATAGACCATCTACAGATATATCCTCTACAGATAGATCCTCTACTGATATATCATCTACAGATACATCATCTACAGATACATCATCTACAGATACATCATCTACAGATACATCATCTACAGATACATCATCTACAGATACATCATCTACAGATAGAACATCTACATATAAACAATCTACAGGTACATCATCTATACTCGTAGATGATCTAGATCCTAGCCTGCCGTTCTGAAACGTTGTGAACGATCTGTGCAGTACAAACCCAACGCAAGAAACACGTCCTAAACCACGCAGGGTAATCGGGGTCCCACCTCGAAAGATAACCTACAGATCATGCAAATCAGGAGTCTATCTGCCCTGAAAGGCCTAGATCATCAGATGATCTATCTATAATCTATCTGTAGATGATCTGCCCGAGGTGCGAAGTTCTATTTTGATTATGTTCATAAAAACCTGGCCCAAGGTCTATAATACATACAGCTCTCGAATAACCCCGTAATGAACACTTTTTTTTGTGAAAAAAATACTTGGAATTAGTGTAGGATACTTTTATTTTATTTTGCAGTATGTAGCAACACAGGGATAAGGGCGGGCCGGCGGCGCACTCAAAACTCACCACGCAGTACAGCATCTGGTCTCGAGATCCGTGGGTGGACGTCGTCCCTCCCATCTCCTCGAACTCGCTCACAACCTAAAAGGCGAAACAGCGTCGGGGCGAGGTTTTAAAGAAAAAAATCAGGGCTGTTCACGGATCAGGAGGTCTTCAAAATCTAACAGGTCGCGCCGGGTCGGGTCGGGTCGGGAGGAATTCGAAATATCACGGGTCGAGCCGGGTCGGGTCGGATTGAGTGAACTGATTCGAAATATAACCCGACCCGCAAGTTTTGACCCGACGCGTGAACAGCAGACCTGGATGATACTACAGTAGCAACTGTAGCCTACTGCTGTGTGCGCTGGCGGAAGGCATAAAAACAAGAAAAAGAAAAAAAAAAGAAGAAGTATTTTTGGAAATATTTTCGGACGGAGGTGAGCGGATCTCCTTCGGCTCCTCCGGCTCCTCCGGCTTCAGAACATTCTGTACCAGGTACAGTTACGATAACCTTCGAGGCTTTCAGATGTTCTAGAGGACCTCCGGCTACACCCCGCTCGAATGCAACGCACGCCCTAGACTTTAGGCGGCTGTGCAGACATCTTTACACACCTCGGGCAGATGAGACAGGTCATTCTCACTGAATGATCTAGATCTTTCAGGTCAGATAGATTCCTGATCTGTATGATCTGCATGATCTGTATGATCTGTATGCGCTAGCTCATGTTTCCGGGTGGGAGCCGTGTATTCTGCACAATCTAAGGACGCATGCTACGATAGAGGTGCACCATGTTTTTTCTGAGCTCCTCACTCAAGGAGCGTCATACCTCACCGAACAAAATGATTTTGGAGGAAAATGAAAGTGCTGCGGGATGAGAAATCTCATGACGGAAGTATTTCTGAAACATATTTCGTCACAAGAATGAAAGTCCGACGAATTTGGGTTAAGGAGCCCGATCGTTCAGAAAAAAAATCAGCCAAAAAGTGCTACCTCTACCGTAGCACGCGTCTAAGACGTAGTTTCCTGGGTTGGATATGTACTTCGTATACAGATCCTGCACACCATCTCATAACGTCAGATTAGGATCTAGATGATCTAGATGATCTATCTGTAGATGATCTATCTGCAGATGCTATATCTGCAGATGATCTAGATCTGTCCAACGTGCGGAGTATTAGCAAATCACTTCGCTCGTATAATACGAAGTACTAAATCAGCAACCCGCTTCGCTCGCGATCAATTTCGGAAATGTCAAACGATTGACGCCATCCCGACCTGTTGGTGAGTACGCGAGGTGGTACTCTTGAACGCCATGAGCTCTAGCAGGTGGCAGGTCCCCGTGTTCACTTCGGTTTCCAAGCGGCTGGAAGCGGTACCAGAGCACGCGCACGGGAAAGGGGGGGGGGGGGGGGACGAAGACACGCGTATTTCAACAAACAATGCGCGCAAGGCTCGGTGGAACTCCCCCTTCTACAGGCCTTAGCGGGGGGTACATCTTACGTGAATCGCTCGGCAACCGTAATTTGTATACTATATATTACGTCAATACAGCGGCAGAACAACGTGGAGCAGGGATTGGATTTTTGCGAGATGTCCTTATTACGTAATGCACATATCTTGAAAAAAATAGTACGCGCTATCGAAGTATCATATGTTATCACACACAGCTTGCAAAGACGAGTTTCGACGACATCCTCTGTCTCTCAGCTGGTGTTTTTTTCAAGTTTACAAATATTGAAACCGCGAGGCCTTGCGAGATAGAAGCTGCGGGTATAGGGGTTAACTGGAATGCCCATTTGGGTCCAGGGATGATGGCGATGAGGCCTGTCCACAGGTTTCCACAATGTCGTGAGGAGGCATTGCTATAGTTTGGGGGGGGGGGGGGGGGGGGGGTGTACTCATGTCGTGCACGGCCGTAGTCATATGACCATAGACCCTCGCATCCCTACAATGCCGGGACGGAGCACGTTGGGTTTTCACCAACCAGGCAGACATTGCTTGCACCAAGCGCGAAGCGCCGTGAGGTATTGGGCGAGTCGCATGGAGGGTGAGCTGCATCCTGCTAAGAACCGCCTCTGAGGCGGACTTGCATATGGACGACAGCCTCCAATGAATTAATTTAATATCTGGTGTGGTCACTTCCAGAGACAGCAATGGGTATTACTATGTACCTGCCTCTGGGTGCCTTACCATATACACACTACGTGATACGATCATTCCCCTTGTGCGGATATGAGGTTATCAACCCCGCACAAAAGATCTACTCGACCACTAGCCTTGGGTAACCGCCAAACAAAACAAGAAAACAAAACGGCACCCTGGTTGTCTAGCTCACGCAGTGAGAGGCATGTTTTACAGCGTCGTCGCCAGGCGACGCCAACCCAACCCATAAATATATAATATATTGTGGGGGGGGGGGGTGTACTCATGTTGTGCACGGCCGTAGTCATATGACCATAGACCCTCGCATCCCTACAATGCCGGGACGGAGCGCGTTGGGTTTTCACCAACCAGGCAGACATTGCTTGCACCAAGCGCGAAACGCCGTGAGGTATTGGGCGAGTCGCATGGAGGGTGAGCTGCATCCTGCTAAGAACCGCCTCTGAGGTGGACTTGCATATGGACGACAGCTTCAATGAGTTAATTTAATTTCTGGTGTGGCCACTTCCGGAGACAGCAATGGGTTTTACTATGTAACTGCCTCGCGGACGCCTTACCATATTAACACTACGTGATACGACCATTCCCCTTGTGCGGAACAAAGGTTCTCCACCCCGCACAAATGATCTACTCGACCGCCAGCTTTGGTGACCGCCAAAAAAAAAAAAAAAAAAAAAACGGCACCCTGGTTGTCTAGCTCACGCAGCGAGTGGCGTGTTTTACAGCGTCGTTGCCAACCGACGCCAACCCAACCTATAAATATATCATATATTTAAGCACGGAGTTGGGGGGTGGGGGGGGGTTGCACGAGAGACCTCGTCTCGCACGGTCCACTCCGTACACCGCACCGTCCTATCTCGGTGTGTTCTCGTAGATCTGCCCGTTCAACAAAACTTCCTTACATGCGCCCGAACAGCAAACAGACCCTTTCCAATTACAACAACCAGGTGGCACACCAACCAGGCATGCATGCCTCTGGTTAGAGCTAGGGTTAGGGTTAGAGTTCCGGGGTCGGAGTGGTGGCCGCCGTTAGCCGACGCCGAAAAAAATAAGCTCACCCTCGGGAACGAAAGCCTTCCAGCTTCGTGACAAAACCCTTCCTCATTAGAACAGCATAATTTTTACACGTCTGAGGAATTTCGTCTATTGAGCAGCAGATTTACGTCAGCTGGATCTCAGTTGCTTCGTGGGCGGCACATACAGCCCGGCCTTTCCGGGCGAGGGCCGCAGCGGCACCAGCGATTTCGCTATCTATTATTTGTATTGAAATTTTAAGTACTAGAATCTCACCGTTCAGTATGTTGCTCTTGAAAACTACACGCAGGAGCACACACAAAAATTACACACACACAAAAGAAAAAGAAAAAGAAAAAGAAGCTGTATCATACTCGTATGTACCTTCCCGCGTTGATGATAATCCCGAAAGTGCAAAGCGCCCCGTACGTCTCCTGCGAGGCCACCCTCAGACCGTTGGGGAGCGTTGATGTCAACGTCTCCGGTCGCTGCAGGCAAACAAAAAAAACAGACGGGTATGTGTCATAATCGGTGGCCGATACTGGTCTACGGAGATTCGGGGTTTATTCAAACTTTGAAGAAAAAAAAAGTTGTGAGATCGAAATTTCCTCAAAAATCGTTTATGTACGTGGAGCAACGAGGCATTATAGATCTGGGTGACGTGTCCCCGTATGAGCCTGGTATTATCTCTACCATGGCCTTAAACCGGATGGTCTTGAAATGGATACGTAGTGGCCCCCCTATAGTGCCGGTTGAGTAGTGCCGGTTGCCCGCTATAGTGCCTGTATAATCGCTTGGGAGCAATTCCACGGTAGGGGTACCACTTTTGTGCTCAACATTTTCTGACCGGTTGTGCTTCCCGCGTGAGTAACCACCGGATACTAATATTATTTTACTGGTATATTTGTTTTTGGACTAGCGCATTGGAAGGTTTGGTCGGATTGCGCGAACGAATGTTTCCGAAGTCATGTTTCGGGTGAGATATTGTCAGAAACAATATGCTGCGCCCCTACCGTGGGATGACTCTTGGCACAGATGGGAGTGACAGTGAGCGGAGTAGTGCCGGTTGCCGCCGCTATATTGCCGGTATTGTTGCCTGGCGCATACCGGCACTATTATAGAGGGGTCATTACTGTACTGCCCCTCTGCCCCGATCTATAAGGACCATTTGTATTGAATGTTAGTATACAAACGGTCCTTATATTCCGAGTCAGAGTGCTACTACACCATTGCCCCGGTAGCCTAGTGGTCAGCTTCAAAGGCTACTAGCATTGGTACCCAGGTTCGAATCCCAATCCCACCGTGGTGAGATTTTGACTTTACTTGAAAATATAAAAAGGAACCAATTGCTGAGAGCACCTACGTGGCGTGGGTAGGCGGAATCCGACGCAAGTTGACGAGGGAAGAAAGTGCTGAAATCTTCTCGCGATAAAAATACAAGGCACGTGCCGTAGTGGGGAGGGGGGAGAAGAGCCTACTTAGTGACCCCGGATCTGAGTTACGACTAAAGAGGGAGAGAGAAAAGAACGGCGAAGATAATAAATGGGATGCACAAAAAAAAAAAAATGCTCAGTCCCTTTATCTCGTACGCACCACCACACCTCAACCATCATCTCGAAGTACAGTAGTGGGGCCTATATAAGGCGACATGAATAAGGCGACCACTCAAGATAAGGCGGTCAAAATCGGCTGGCACGGCTGTAACTTTGAATACAACTGACTATACTAATAAGGTGACTACTCGAGATAAGGCGGTAAAAATGTCTTGGTACGGGGTCGCCTTATATAGGCCCCCACTACTGTAAGTGGTAACTTCCACCGACAAAAAAATAACAGCTGGCTTATCTCCGAGCGCTCACCTTGAGTTCCCCGGGCGGCTTCAAGGCGGGGACACCCGGGAACGGCTTATCCATGGGAAACCTCCCCTTCCTAGCCTCGATCATGGCAGATTTGTCTACGGTCTTGGTGGCCTTCGACGAAGACAGAATCACCAGCTTTAGCGTTGCGCCGTGGGGGGGGAAGGGGCGAGTGGTAGTGGTTCGGAGCGGAAACGTGGGGGTGAACAAGTAGGAGGTGGCGGTCAGTCGAGCGGCATCAAGCATATTATGGCTGCGCTTTCTCTCGTCATACTTCCTTCTCGCATCGNGGGGGGGCGTACTCATTTGTGGCTTGCCTCAGTCATTTGACCATTGACCACGCATACCTTTCGAGACGGAGCATCGTTCCTACCCCTAATAGAGACACCTCCAACACTTGGGCGCTCATTACGTTGTTTCCATATATAACAAAGAAACGTTTTGCACGCCCTTACAGCCGCCGCCGAGAGACCTCGTCCTCGCCCACGTCCACTCCGTACACCGCACCGTCCTATCTCGGTGTGTTCTCGTAGATCTGCCCGTTCAACAAAACTTCCTTACATGCGCCCGAACAGCAAACAGACCCTTTCCAATTACAACAACCAGGTGGCACACCAACCAGGCATGCATGCCTCTGGTTAGAGCTAGGGTTAGGGTTAGAGTTCCGGGGTCGGAGTGGTGGCCGCCGTTAGCCGACGCCGAAAAAAATAAGCTCACCCTCGGGAACGAAAGCCTTCCAGCTTCGTGACTAAACCCTTCCTCATTAGAACAGCATAATTTGTACACGTCTGAGGAATTTCGTCTAATGAGCAGCAGATTTACGTCAGCTGAATCTCGGTTGCTTCGTGGGCGGCACATACAGCCCGGCCTTTCCGGGCGAGGGCCGCAGCGGCACCAGCGATTTCGCTATCTAGTATTTGTCTTGAAATCTAAGTACTAGAATCTCACCGTTTAGTGTGTTGCTCTTGAAAACTACACGCAGGAGCAAACACAAAAATTACACACACACAAAAGAAAAAGAAAAAGAAAAAGAAGCTGTATCATACTCGTATGTACCTTCCCGCGTTGATGATAATCCCGAAAGTGCAAAGCGCCCCGTACGTCTCCTGCGAGGCCACCCTCAGACCGTTGGGGAGCGTTGATGTCAACGTCTCCGGTCGCTGCAGGCAAACAAAAAAAACAGACGGGTATGTGTCATAATCGGTGGCCGATACTGGTCTACGGAGATTCGGGGTTTATTCAAACTTTGAAGAAAAAAAAAGTTGTGAGATCGAAATTTCCTCAAAAATCGTTTATGTACGTGGAGCAACGAGGCATTATAGATCTGGGTGACGTGTCCCCGTATGAGCCTGGTATTATCTCTACCATGGCCTTAAACCGGATGGTCTTGAAATGGATACGTAGTGGCCCCCCTATAGTGCCGGTTGAGTAGTGCCGGTTGCCCGCTATAGTGCCTGTATAATCGCTTGGGAGCAATTCCACGGTAGGGGTACCACTTTTGTGCTCAACATTTTCTGACCGGTTGTGCTTCCCGCGTGAGTAACCACCGGATACTAATATTATTGTACTGGTATATTTGTTTTTGGACTAGCGCATTGGAAGGTTTGGTCGGATTGCGCGAACGAATGTTTCCGAAGTCATGTTCCGGGTGAGATATTGTCAGAAGCAATCTGCTGCGCCCCTACCGTGGGATGACTCTTGACACAGATGGGAGTGACAGTGAGCGGAGTAGTGCCGGTTGCCGCCGCTATATTGCCGGTATTGTTGCCTGGCGCATACCGGCACTATTATAGAGGGGTCATTACTGTACTGCCCCTCTGCCCCGATCTATAAGGACCATTTGTATTGAATGTTAGTATACAAACGGTCCTTATATTCCGAGTCAGAGTGCTACTACACCATTGCCCCGGTAGCCTAGTGGTCAGCTTCAAAGGCTACTAGCATTGGTACCCAGGTTCGAATCCCACCGTGGTGAGATTTTGACTTTACTTGAAAAAATAAAAAGGAACCAATTGCTGAGAGCACCTACGTGGCGTGGGTAGGCGGAATCCGACGCAAGTCGACGAGGGAAGAAAGTGCTGAAATCTTCTCGCGATAAAAATACAAGGCACGTACCGTAGTGGGGAGGGGGGAGAAGAGCCTACTTAGTGACCCCGGATCTGAGTTACGACTAAAGAGGGAGAGAGAAAAGAAGGGCGAAGATAATAAATGGGATGCACAAAAAAAAAAATGCTCAGTCCCTTTATCTCGTACGCACCACCACACCTCAACCATCATCTCGAAGTACAGTAGTGGCGCCTATATAAGGCGACATGAATAAGGCGACCACTCAAGATAAGGCGGTCAAAATCGGCTGGCACGGCTGTAACTTTGAATACAACTGACTATACTAATAAGGCGACTACTCGAGATAAGGCGGTAAAAATGTCTTGGTACGGGGTCGCCTTATATAGGCCCCCACTACTGTAAGTGGTAACTTCCACCGACAAAAAAATAACAGCTGGCTTATCTCCGAGCGCTCACCTTGAGTTCCCCGGGCGGCTTCAAGGCGGGGACACCCGGGAACGGCTTATCCATGGGAAACCTCCCCTTCCTAGCCTCGATCATGGCAGATTTGTCTACGGTCTTGGTGGCCTTCGACGAAGACAGAATCACCAGCTTTAGCGTTGCGCCGTGGGGGGGGAAGGGGCGAGTGGTAGTGGTTCGGAGCGGAAACGTGGGGGTGAACAAGTAGGAGGTGGCGGTCAGTCGAGCGGCATCAAGCATATTATGGCTGCGCTTTCTCTCGTCATACTTCCTTCTCGCATCGGTTCGACGCAGGAAGAATGGGTTCAAAGCCTTCTCACGACAAAAAAAAACACCACCAGCTTTAGCGTTGCGCCGTGGGGGGGAGGGGGGTGGTAGTGGTTCGGAGCGGAAACGTGGGGGTGGACAAGTAGGAGGTGGTGGTCAGTCGAGCGGCATCAAGCATATTATGGTTGCGCTCTCTGGAAATAGTTCCTTGTCGCATCGAGCGTCGACACCTTTTGACTGCAAGAGCTACTCGTAGAGTCAGTATTATAGTGTCTCCAGCTTAAAACACATGGTTGATCGTGTACGCAAACTCCTCAATTGATTTTCCCAGCCGGTCGGTGTCGGGAGGTAGGGGCTACTTTGTTTTTTTTTCCGGTTTCAAGCCAAGCATATTTTACGTTTTTTTTTACCATTTTGTCGAAGCTGGGGTGAGTCGTAAACACGGCTCTGTACAGCTAGTAGTGGTTCAAACACCAGTACAACAGCAGTGGTCCCTCTATAGTGCCGGCAACCCGCTATAGTGCCTGTGAAATCGCTTGGCACATATGGGATAAACCAGTGTAGCAGTGTACGGAGTAGTGCCGGTCGCCGCTATATAGTGCCGGTATTGATGGCTGGCGCATACCGGCACTATAGACGGACCATTAACTATTAAATAACAACGTTCGTATCACATACCAGTAGGCAATACCCCCCCCCTAAAAAAAACCGACGTGCTCTGTCCCGGCATTGCAGGGATGCGAGGGTCTATGGTCATACGACTACGGCCATGCATGGCATGAGGACACCCGAACGTTCAGCAGGAGTATTCCAATGGTATGGACGGAATGGCTACTTCTCAGGCTCTCAGTGATCGTAACCTTCACACGTAGGACAGATCACGATCTATCTATCAATTTACAGATGATAATCTAGACCCTCACCTCCTGTTATGAGGTGCTGTGCAGGATCTGTACAGTACAGATCCCACCCAGAAAACATGTCCTACAGTAGATCATGCACATTGTACGGCTCCCACCCTGCAACATGAGCTAGAGTATACAGATCATACAGATCATACAGATCAGGAATCTGTCTGCCCTGAAAAACCTAGATCATGAAGTGGAAATCGATGATCTGTATGATATGTGTATTATGTTTTCTCTATCTCTAACCGCCAGCACATGCTCTTATTAATCCTTTAAGAACCGGTCCCACGTTTTGGAGGACAAACTACTTGGAATTTGTGTGGGGTGAGTTTTGCAGTTCTGAAAGTTAAGGCCGCGGGTCGGATTTTTCTCCCCTATCCCCTCCTTTGTGGTGATCGAGGTTATAGAAGTAGGGCTGTTTAAGCCCCGATTGGTGCAAGTTTATCGTATTGGACATGGGATGGAATGTTCATGGTTTTGTTAATAACAGAGTGGTTTTGTATTTCCGTAAGAAGGAAAACCTGTCGTTAAGGTGTCACCTAGAAAATAATAAACTGACGGAATCTTGGCATTCCGTGCGATGAACGCGAGCACCCCCCTAGCGGCAGTAGTAGTGAGCTGGAACGGTGTGGCTCGAGGTCGGCGCTTATAACAGCAAATCGATTGGTTTTCAGATTAATAAAACACCACACATAAGACATAAGCCTGTTGGAAGTTTTTAAAAACGGCTTGCTGTCACGGATGTCTTTCTTGCTCACAAGCCGCTGACAGCGACCAACAGCCGCGATTTCGAGCACCGACCTCTCTCTATACACTGCTATGCAGTACGAGGTGGTGTGTGAGAGGAGTGCTACGTACGCTCAAGACGTCCATCGCCGGCTAGAAATGGTCGAATCGCTGGTTGGTGTGTGGAAAGCTGGTCCAGGCTGGATTTCTTCCTGGAGAATGGGCACGCTCTACACTAAAATCAGTAGAATGGCCCCAGAATTTCGTGTGTTCCTGTACATTCTACGAGTAGCCTGCCTTTCTTTTCGTATTGCTCATTTTCTAGGCTACCTGAAATGTACTCCATCGTACACCAATACCTGGTACAGTTTAGCAGCAAGTATCAGCAGTACACACCTGGTACTTGGTACCTCGTGTATGATATCAATCTGGCCAAAAATGTAAGGACACCTTGGAAATACCCAACCGGTCCTTCCATTCACAGAAAGAGTGACACTGCTGTACCTCGTACCATATACCCGTTCCCAACCGGTCCCTACATTCGCAGAAAGAGCGGTTCTGGTGTAATTCGCATGATACCATACCCGCTATGTACCCGTGACTCAAAAGTGAAGATTGCAGTTTGTTTACAGCGAGAACCAACAAACAAGTGGCCCAAACCTTGCGCAGCCCAGCCTAAGTGTTTTGCTCCCGGCGCATGACACCATATGACAAAGCAAGACAGCACCAAGCTGCGAGTACAGCAATATGTAGCAGCAGCAACACAGCAAACAGCTCTACGAGAGTACCAAATGCAGGCTGCTGCTGCTGCTGCTGCTGTTACATACCTGGTACCTGGTACAGTACCATTTATGTCCGAATATGTAAGGATCGTATCGTCATTAACATTAATAACCAAACGCATCTTATACTTTCGGACAGAGTGGTAGGCAGCACAAGAGACAAATGCCACACAGCAGCGTCTGTGCTTTGAGTTTGAGGACTGACACTTGGCACTTGANAAAAACAGCATGGAATGGAACGAACGAACGCGAATAGTCTCGTTCCGTTCCAGCCATTCCAAGCTATCGAATGGAGTCAAGACACGGCCTGAAATGTACTCCATCGTACACCAATACAGTTTAGCAGCAACTATCAGCAGTACACACCTGATACTTGGTACCTCGTGTATGATATCAATCTGTCCAAAAATGTAAGGACAACCTGGAAATACCCAACCGGTCCTTACATTCACAGAGAGAGTGACACTGCTGTACCTCGTACCATATACCCGTTCCCAGCCGGTCCCTACATTCGCAGAAAGAGCGGTTCTGGTGTAATTCGCATGATACCATACCCGCTATGTACCCGTGACTCAAAAGTGAAGATTGCAGTTTGTTTACAGCGAGAACCAACAAACAAGTGGCCCAAACCTTGCGCAGCCCAGTCTAAGTGTTTTGCTCCAGGCGCATGACACCATATGACAAAGCAAGACAGCACCAAGCTGCGAGTACAGCAATATGTAGCAGCAGCAACACAGCACACAGTTCTACGAGAGTACCAAATGCAGGCTGCTGCTGCTGCTGCTGCTGCTGCTGCTACATACCTGGTACCTGGTACAGTACCATTTATGTCCGAATATGTAAGGATCGTATCGTCATTAACATTAATAACCAAACGCATCTTATATTTTCGGACAGAGTGGTAGGCAGCACAAGAGACAAATGCCACACAGCAGCGTCTGTGCTTTGAGTTTGAGGACTGACACTTGGCACTTGAGACACAAAAAGCAGCATATGTACAGCAGTAACAAAGGTATGATGCATATGATAGGTTACTGCACCTCTTCTGGTTCAGTCACGGCGGCGTTGTGCAGCAGTCTTCTCCCAGCAACCCCGCCAACCCCTCTACGCGGCACTGCTACACCCCTCCCTTGCCGAAGCAAACATCGATCAGCACCAATGGAGCAAGCCGCTGCTGATGATGTTGAGTTTGCTGTTGCTGCAGCTGTTGCTCTGTTGACCCAAGAACCCACTCCGTGCAAACCGGCAGTTGCCCGCACCAGGCCTCCGTAGTGTGGCCTCTTCGCTGCGGATAGCAGGAGTGGTCTCCCACCTTGAGCGAGCACCGAATTCATCACTCCTGCACGTCGGAGGTCGATGACGTCACGTGCCACCGGTGCTTGTGCTGCTAGCTGTAAGGCTTGTCGCTTGTCGCCGTCCGTATTGTGCTCGAAAAAGGTTTCATATGTATTGGTAGGCGTTTAATTCAGGGGCTTGTTTGGGTATCTCACCACACACACCGAAGACCTGGGCCGTCACCACACTGATACAGGGGCTGTGGGATTTTGGGTGGAAGTTCACAAGGCCTGCACCCAAGGCAAGGCGTGTGTTGGCTTTATCTCGAAGAGATAAGTGTTCGCTGATCAAGACATCACAAGGTATTCTCGAGTTTCCAGCCAATATATTTCAAATATCGATCGTAGATGATGCACCGCATTTCGTACCTGATACCTGAGCTATGATACTACACGCAGTACCGGTCTACCGCTTACTGCTGCTACTGCTGTACGAGTTACCAGCATGATACGACTCTATGAGTAGCTGCGTCTTGGGAAGCTAATACTTCAATGCATATGTATGTCTTCAGATCGCCTGCCTCTGGATACAACCATGGTGGTGAAGGGCTTAACCCAGTGCGGGAGGCGATGGCTAGGGCAAACCGAGACCCCGGTGGTGCCGTCCGTGGGCGAGACGGTGGAGACGTGCGCTTGGCTGAGCGAGGTCCTTGCCAAGGGGCTGCTAGAAGATATGGAGGAGGATCGGGACTTGCCTCTCCGAGAGGCTGACATCGAGTGAGCCACGTTTGTTTGTTTGTTTTTCGTTATCAAACAAAAGCGCATGCTTTACCGTCAGCAGTATACGTTTACTCGTATATATATAGGTGGGCGGCTGCCACAACCATTGCCGACTTATTAATACAGCAGTACAGGACACCTGATAAGAAACTGGTAAGAAACAGGCTAATAAGAAGGCCAGGCTGAGATTTGGAGGAAAATAACAAATTCGGGAGTCGTTATCTTGAAATAGTGTAGAAAGCACCCTCTCTCAAATAAGAAATCCAGCCTGAACCAGATTCCCTGTTTCTTATTAGGTGTCCTGTTCTGCTGTACGAAATAGGATTCGATGAAGCAGGCTATTATAGACACCTCCCAGTTGTGGCGGGTACAGACTCTATTAATAGTCGATACATATGCCGACACCGTACGTGGAGGTTGTGGCACCTGGTTGGTATTAATAGTAGTATACCAGGTAGGCATTACATGTCCTTGGCTAGATGCCAGATTGGGTGGATTGCTACGGCAAAGCTGTGTTTGTACTGCTGCAATTGTGGTTGCTTGCCGCTCGCTGTGCGAGGAGATATTGGGTTCGCCAAGTAACCGGAACCTCTTTTTATTATCAGTTACCTTGTTCTTCGTCCAAACCTGTCACGCATCCAATAGATCATGGTCTGCTTGACCTACAGTAGATCGTACAGATCATGGTCTGCCTGACCTAGATCGTACAGATCAGTGGATTGGTACGTATGAAGATCGGCGCACCCTGCTGATTATCGCGTGATGACGTGAACAGATCACTCAGATCGTAGCAGATCAGAGTACAATGCGCTTGCAAATTGCATATATACCCGGGCATACGCATCATGGCATGACATAGTTCTACGTATGCACTGCGGAAACATGTATGTTTACATTTGTACAGATCATCCAGATCCTGTAGGTCAGGCCCGTAGAAACTTTACCACGTACAGATGATGTAGATCTGTGAAAATGGTCTGTGTGATCTGTGTGTGTTCTTCACATTAAACCTTCCTTTCTACCCGTCGACATCCAGCACACCCAGTGTCCGTGCCGATTCTTCAGCCTAAAAAGGTACCAGTTCTGTGGTCACAAAATTGCGACACAGAGATACTACGCTCAGTGCAGTTAGCAGAGCAGAAAATGCAATGCCATATACGACAGGCAAGACCTATCCTGCTAGCAATCCAGGTGCATGAAAGAGAAAAAAGAGAAGAAAAAAGAAGAAAAAAAAGAGCGATTTGGTCTGACTGATGTGTGGACCCTATCGGTAAAGAGTTTCCCGTTGCAATCTACAATCTGCCAGCTAACGATGAGGTAGGGGAGGTTACTCGGGCTAATCGGGCGTAGTTGTTGTTATTGTTGTAGTTGTAGCTGTTGCTTGGTGTTGTTCTCGCATTAACTCGCCGTAGTGCTCTGCTCCCAGTGGGGTGCGCGCGCCGTGCCCCCATTTCGAGGGCGACGGTGTGGTCGCTCCATCGCTCGCTTGCCCACCCACCCACCCACCCACCCACACAGCCACCGGCACCGCACGCCATGCCACCAAGCAGACGAACCACGCAATCACGCCAAGCCACCGCACCACGTACCACCACTCCTGTTTGCTCGCTTTTGATGTTTCCTGTCCGCTTTTATTTCACTCGTCTCCCTTTCTGCCACCATTTGCCGCCGTCGCCGCCTCCACTCCAAGCGTGGCGCCTTTGAAAATAGAGACCAACCGCGACTTAGTCAAAGCCAAGATCACGGCAGCCGCCGCCTACTGGGAAGAGGTGAACATGGGGGGGGGGGGGTGGATGTAAGAAAACATGTATTTCTTATGAAAGGCCTGGGACAAAGATAAACAAAAAACCCCCGATAGGTGTCGGAGCACTCACTGCCTTTTAGGGGTGGTGCCTTATTGTTTTTTTAGCTCCAGTAGCTCCTCACATGGGGGAGCTCAATATCTCGCCCGAAAAAATGACTTTCGAAGAAGCGCAACTCGACCGTCTTTTCTACCCTGCTATTTACGGGGGGAGGCATAGTAAGTAGGCGGTGCACACAAAAAACTTACATGATTCCCTATTTTTACTAACAGTATTTGATCCTATTTACTATGGTCCCTCGTTATAGTAGTAAAAGTATCATACTAACCGGTATGGTTGCTCTCACTTGAGTATACTAATACGGGGGACCATAGTAAATAGGACCTACGGTAGACACAGAAACCTTTATAATTACCTGTTTTTACTAACAATATTTGGTCCTATTTACTATGGCCCTCCGTAATAAGAGTCAGTCAATCACAAAAATATTTGCCTCAGAAGGCAAACACTAACTGCAACATAGCCCTATATGGTATACCGTGGGATGGATGAGTCTCCAATGGTTGATCGCCGTGTGTGACGCTTCCTCCGCTCGGAGGGAGGCACAGTCGCACTTTCGCCTTTAGGGGCGCGGCAAGAAAACATGCTACCGCCCTGATTGGGGAATAGATTTCCCCGTTTGATTTTCACATCAGAGTACAAATGGCGAATACATTCCCGGTCAGAGTGGTATAGAAGGCACTGGCCTTTTGGGGCGCGTCACGGCCTCGTTTGGCCTTATTATGCTGGTTTGTGTGTAGGAGGCGGTCAGCCAAGGAACCAAACCAGGGTCTCCTATGTAGCACATTTGCTTGCCCATCAGGGGCACTATTAATCTGGTATCAATGGCCGCCCCAACGTACCTGTTCCGTCTTCCAACCCCCGATCGTCACGAGTTCAGCGTGTTCTGTGACCACAGAACTGATGACTCTCTGGGATGAAGAATCGGCACGGAGAACGGGTGTGTGTGCTGGACGTCGACGAGTAAAAATAACTGTTTAATATGAAGAACACACACACATCGCCGGCCTTCATATTGCCAGCGTGCTATACAGCGGAATAAGCAATCACAAATCAGCGTAATTTCAGATAGAAGCAACCCCCCCGCGCGGGGTGCCCTCGTACGCGATTCATTGTGAAGAGCCTGTTGGCTCGCGCTTCGCGCTCGCACGCCTCATTGTAAGACGCGTGTGATGGGGTAACACACCCCCTTGGGTTGACCCAATCATAATCGTTTTTCTCCAAAATCAGGGAGTCTCGCGGACAACGAAAATAGGAAATAGCGGCTTTCGGGGGAATGTCGTCGGGATCTTTCCATAGATAGATGCGACGCTGTGTTTTTGCACTCTCTTCGTTGTCGAGAAGCCCAGCATTTGAAATCAGTCCAAGGGGGTGTGGTGTGTTATCACCCAGGTGTGATACGGTATACCAGGCATCATGCTAATGCGGGGGGCCATATTAAGTAGAACCTGCGGTACACACAAAAACCTATATATTTACCCGTTTTTACTAAACAATATTTGGTCCTATTTACTATGGCACCCCGTACGTAGTACTGTCAACATAAGTGGGGCCATGCTACGAGTACGGTAAGGGGGGTACGTACTTTTGGGCCCTAAGATTTTCACAGATCAAACAGATCGTTCAGATCATCCCCACTTCGGGATCTAGATCCTTCCGGGAAGATGGATTCTAGAGATCTGCAGGATCTAGCTCTTGTTGTTGCTCGGTGGGAGCAGTATAATATGCATGATCTACTGTTGGACATGTTTCCTGGGTTGGATCTGTACATTCTGGATTGGATTCTGCTACTTTACAGATTCCTGCCACGGCCATATTCATAAACGGCAGCTGTAGGATCTAAATGCTACTAAATGACTCTTGATATAGGATAGTCTATCTGTAGATTATCTATGGGTAGATGAGCTGTCCTCAGATAGTGTTTCTTATCTAAATTCGGGACTAACGGGAGGAAATATGCCACTTCAACACTTCTGCTTCCACTCCGACATTGGCGTTTTACAAACTGTATCTATAGTAATTGTAAGAATAACGTTATGCTAGTTTATTAGCAAATCGCGGCGCTATCGAGTTTGAACTGATTGAGAGCCTTGATACCTCACTCTTCTGAAAAGCTAGCTGCGCGATAGCTTTTGTCGTATGGGCCTATATTCCACGTCCCGTACGATTGTGTTTTGAATGTATTTGTAATGTGCCCAGGAGTACACGAAAAAAAAGACAATAAGCGACCTGCGACGCTCCCCTCCACGGGTCAGTACCATGAGAAAACACACGCAACCCAGAAGACCGAACGATCAGAATGGAAGACGCCAAACCAGAATGGTCAGATTTCTGGACGGAATATAACAACAAATGGACATTTTTTTGAGAATATGCTTCGCCCTTGACATCGTCTCCCTTACACTTTAAGTCTTTTTCGTACCGAGTTATCACTCCCCGCTTCCTGTCTGGCGAGACCCAAAAAACACAAGTTGGGTGTGTCGATTTTTTTGTTTCCGATGCTGACCCCTGAACCGTACTACTATAGGTGGCGCTCGGAAGGTGGAAGAGCGTGCACTGCGTCCAGAATCGGGTTAAATGTGCATTAACTTTGGTGCGCAAAATTTACACATTTTTGCTGGGCTAGGTGTTAGATCAAACCCCCGGGCCTTTCTCCCATTGTGCCGCCCCCCGCCGTCCCCTGGGAGGTCTGCCGTCTGATTAGGGATAGCGACAACGTGTGCTCCCGTTCTCGAAAGGGACTGCTTATTGTAAGTGTCGCAATGTGGTCAATATGAGCTAAGGCAGAAGCAACAAATGATACGCCCCCCCCCGCCCTCCCTCAGGTTTCTATGGCCAGTTACAATACGGGCGTGCCACGATATGAGTTACAACCCCACGACTCGCCCCAATATCTCACGGCGCTTTCGCGCTTGTGCAAGCATGTTTCTGCCTGTGGTTGCGTGAAAACCCAACGTTGCTCACGTCCCAGGCATGGTAGCGGATGCGAGGGTCTCGATGGTCACTCCATGCTCACGGCCCCCGTTGCACGGAATGAATAGCCCCCACCACAAAGTGGCCCGGCCTCCCCCCCCTACCCCACCCCACCCCACCCCATTCCCGCGAAGCTGTCGGAGCGCATCCCAGTGCGCCTACAAAGGGAGACGGGGATCGGAAGACTTGCGGGGTCCGAGGAGATGTACGTCGACTTTGACATGGACGAGAGGAACCTGCGACCCGAGCCCCCGGACATGTCCGACCCGTCGACGGACGAGGTCAGCCTCTACCGCTACTACGTGCAGCGGATCATGTGCTCCGTGCCCCGAGCGGAGGCGTTACGCGGTCGAATGGCGGCGGGCACCGACTCCCTGAGAACGCTACGGTGAGTGACCGTTGGTGTTGGGGTGCATCGCGCCCAACGGATCTGTCGCTCATTCTGTCGAACACGGTGATCTCCGTGAATCTCTCCGGGCGCTTTTTTTTTTCTTTGGTTCAGTACTCATAGCTCAGACGCGTACGACGTAGCTATTTTCTATAGTGAACGTGAATGTCTTAGCGAACCTCTCGCGGACGCTGTTCAATAGTTTTCCTGCGCTGCGCTGCCTGCCTGCTTGCATGCCTGCCTGCCTGCTTGGCGTTAAGTTTCGTGTCTTCTTCTCCACAGTGTTCCCGCTCCTTTTTCTCTGTGCGAAGCAGTTTGCTTGCAAACCCGACATTCTCCGTCCCGGCACTGTAGGGATGCGAGGGTCTCTGGTCATACGACTACGGCCATGCATGAAAATGAAGTACACCCCCCCTCGCAACTCTTCTCTGCAGGAGAGCTTACCTGACACCACTTACTCGACACTACCCATTCAGTGGTCAAATACTTACACTTGTTTCGGGATGTTTCGTGGGTCAACACACACCTACATACACAGATTTGCACCCTTCTCCCTCTTGGCACCCTTATCCCACCCCTGCCTGATCCCACCGTGACCTGAACCCTCTCAAAATGGACCTTGGGTGTATAATTAGTAGGGCTGGGCACTGCCTGACTCAGTCAGTAGCGATTGTACTGTCGTCAAAATCAATCAGTATACTGGGTTGCAGCAGTAAGTTTTCTCTTTTCTCTCCTCTTTCCTCCCGAAACGCAGTTGGTGGGTTTTCGTGCTATATCATGGCGTGTTTCTTGAGCGCACGTACGTACGACAAAACAAATACTGGCGAATGTACTGGCCAGGTCAATCAGTAGACTACTACTGCCAGTATATTACTACTGCCAGTACATACTGTGCCAGTGCCCAGCCCTATTAATTTGCCGCCGGCAGCGCCCACCAAGCAACAAAGCACCCTGAACCCACGCCGATCTAGATCGAGGGTTGGCCACAACCCAGAACAGCCCAGCCAGCAAAAACAAATTGTGGAGAAGGGCCCACACATGGGGCAGATCGTCGAACGATCCCCAGTTCATGATCGAGACCTTTCAGGGCAGATGCTTTCCTGATCTGTATGATCTGTATGATCTGTATGATCTGTATGATCTGTATGATCTGCATGATCTGTATGATCTGTGTGATATAGCTCATTCATGTTGCCGGGTGGGAGCTGTATAATCTGTGCAATGATCTACTGTATGTAGAAAATGTTTTTTTTTTCCTTTGTTGGATCTGTACTTTGAATACAGATCACATGCACAACGTATCGTACAACGGCAGGTAAGGATCTAAATCGTGATCTGTGAAGGATCTCGATGATCTCGATCGTGATCTGTTAAGGATGTAAATGGTCTAGATCATGATCTGCTAAGGGTCTAGATGATCTAGATCGTGATCTGCTAAGGATCTAGACGATCTAGACCGTGATCTGTTAAGGATCTAGATGGATCTACTGTAGATCGTGATACGTCCGATGATGTGTAAATAAAGTCGAAAACTTATTTTTTCCCTCGTTCGTCCATCCGTCCGTCCATGCAGAGTGAAGAAACAACTCGACCTGAACCATAGCAAGAAGCCCTACGGAGACACCCACCTCGTCCGGGAGAACAACTACGCGAATCAGGTTCGGCCGCCGCTTGATTCTTAACCGATTTTAGTTTTTTTATGTGTCTTTTCGTCGGGCGGACGGGGTAAAAAATAAATCAAGGCTTAAACCCTTTTACTATTAATACTGCAAAATGTATCCACACTATTTCTAAGTACTTTTTTTTCTTCTCTTCCAAAAAACGTGGGTGTACTTCTCAAGGGGATAAAAGCTCACCACACGTCCACCACGTCTAGGTATTGTCGTGTGTCAATTGTATCTCGATTGTTTGGCGCGTGCTATATACGATAGATAGAGAGGTACATCCCCACGACTAACAACTAATCGTTAGGTTAGTGCCGTTAGCTAACTAACTAACCGGCTTTGGTCGGGAAGTCGGCTGTCGAAGCCAGCTGATGGCCACAGCCGACTTGCCGACTTGAGCCAGCCGAGTGAAGCTAGCCAAATTAACCCTCCCCGACCGAGGGGGCTCCACCCAAAAAAATGACTTGTACCCCACATTCAACAATCCTTCCTACAAGTGTGGAAACCCAATGAGTCGGATAATCGGCACCTTCGGAAAACGACTATTACTAACTATTAGTCCGACTAATAACTAGTTGGCGACTTAAGTCGTGTCGGCTCACAGCTCTAACGATAGGGGTGGGCGCTTTTTGGCGAGAATGTGGCTGACTATTAATTGCGGGGCCTTCTCTGAGGAACTTCAGTACGTGCGATCGAAGTATGCACACACAGCTTGCTTATGAGCATGAGCTTCGACTAAGTCCTCGATCTCAGAGCTGATATTTTTTTGTTTTTTTTTGCAATAAACATGTGACATTGGATACTGATACCTACGTACCCGTAGGCCATGAGATTATTCGTCGGCTTAAGCGTACCATGTTTCTGAAAAAAAAAGTCAGTTAGTTGGTGAAGTTCAGAGCTCGTCAAGCTCAAGATCTTCAGAAAATGTGGGCGCTATGTACCCCTCTTCTCATAGCATGCGTCGTATGTAGAACACACAGAGTTGCTGTGCCCGTGGCACACAGCTGCCGTTTTTCAGAGCAGGAGTTGTAATAAACACGACCGACCGCAAAGCGTAGCATGCCTGGTCCGCGCAAAGTGCATGTGCGATGCACACTTCAAACTTCCCCTTCCAGCGCCCGCCGTCTGTACACCCCTTGGTGTTCCTTTCAAACCGGCGTTTTTGTTTTTTGTTTCGTAGTGGTTTTCCTTTCGAACCGGCGGGTTTTTTTGCTTCTTATTGATTTTCCGTTCGGGCAGGTCATACGTTCGTCGCGGTTTTACGTTCGACCCGGCGTGTTTTTCGTATCATAATTGGTTTTCCTTTCAAACCGGCGTGTTTTTCGTTTCATAGTGATTTTCCTTTCAGACAGGTCATACGTCGTAGTGATTTTGTTTTCGAACCGGCGTGTTGTTTTTATTCAGAGTGGTTTTCCTTTCGGGCAGGCGTGTTTTCGCTACCATATTTATAGTTGCTTTTCGGCATTCTTCTATATATATATAGCAGTTCGTGTTTCCTTGCTGTGGTTGGCCGATACACAGGCGGTAGGGATCCCCCCCCTCCTGCACAATGCGAGCGTAAAAAAGCCTCCTTGTGGAGACTTTGAATAATATAGCACACCACTACGTAGGCATAACGAGTCGAGAGGTTGTCGACAACCTTCTGCGGTCTGCTACGTTGTTCAATGTCTTCACAGGGATGTTTTTCAGCTCATACTGTGCAGGGGGGGGGGGGGTGATCCCAGCCACCTGTGTACCGTAGGCCACTCTGTCCGGGCGTACAAGAAGTAATAAACGTTTTGTGGCGTACCTGGTGTATATACTTGTGTGTGTTTTTCCCCTTCCTCCATCCCCTGGCCCCTTCCGCAACACGCCCTTCCCGACGCCCCAGGAGGAAGACGCGGAGGCCGCCGCAGACGAGCTTTTTCGATTTTGCGACGGATCGAGCGCGGCAACGCCAGCGCCAGCAGCGAAAGCGGGAGGAAGACGAACGGAGGCGAAGGGCACACCCGGAGCGAGGACCATCTCGTCATTTTTTCGACCCAGCCGGGCGGTGGTGACGTTTGCCCTGTTCCGGTCGGCGCCGTCCGCAGGGTTGCCGGGGAGCGGGAACGAGAAACGCCTCTGGCAAAAACGCCTCTATGAAGTGGAGGCCCTCGAGCACAACACGCTGCAGGAAGTGATGGGTGAGTTATAGGGAGGCGTGCTAGCATTGGGGTATATAGCCCGTTTTGACCCCAGTTTTTTTTTCTGGCTAACGACGCATGCTACTGTGGAGGTATACCATGTGTTTTGTTTTTGAGGGTGGGTGGCTGATTGGTCACTTGAGGAGCGCTCTACTAGTATACCTACTCTCACCCCCCCAAAAAAAAGCGGATTTTGGAGGGCAAAAAACAAAAAAGTGCCACGTATACCCGATGAACAATCAAACCATGGTCTTAAGTAGAAAAATGAAACATTATACTGGTATATATATATACTCGAACCATGGCCTCAAGTATAAAAATGAAACATTATACTGGTATATATACTCAAACCATGGCCTTAAGTACCATGGCCTTAAGTATAAAAATATAAAGATGAAAAAATCTCAATCAAACCATGGCCTTAAGTATAAACATGAAACATTATACTGGTATATATATACTCAAACCATGGCCTTAAGTACCATGGCCTTAAGTATAAAATTATAAAAATGAAAATTTTCTCAATCAATCCATGGCCTTAAGTATAAACATGAAACATTTCTGCAACACAAGAATATCTGATTCCGACGATTTTGGGCTGATTAAGCCCTTAAGAACCGGTCCCCCGTTTTTGGGGACAAACTACTTGGAATTAGTGTGGGACATTTTTTTCAGTTCTGAATGGGTTAAGGAGCCCCGTCATTCAGAAAACGTTTCAGGAAAAAAAATGCTCCTTAACTGAAGAACTATGGTAGTACAGGCAGGCAGCGTGAGCGCCCAGCAGTAGAGTACGGGTAGGGTCATGTTGCGCCCCTTCCTTACCATACAACTCCTTGCATTGCAACCATTGGAACTCGGACACCGACCATTGTATCATATCATCCCTCCAATCATGTAGTAGGCGTTTCTGTAACCGTCACTTTTTTTTCGTCAAGTTTTCTAGAGCTGTGAGTCCGCAGGATTTCACGACTAATTACACAATCGGTAGGCGCCAATAGCCAACTATCTGGCTTTAGTCGGTAAGTCGACTGGCAAAGCGAGCCAAACCACCCCTCCCCGACGGAGGGGGCCCCACCCCGAAAAAGAAAACTTGTACCCCGCATTCAACAATCCTTCCTACAAGTAACAAGTATGGAAACCCAATAAGTCGGATAGTCGGCACCTCCGGGAAACGACTTCCGTAACTGTTAATTCGACTGATAATTTAGTTAGTGACTTAAGCCGTGCCGACTTATCAGTTCTACAGTTTTGCCCTCTCAACGCCCCACGAGGTTGGAACGATACCTGTGCCTATAGCCCATGGGATTTTGTATCGGGCGCGGCTTTTTTTTCAAATCAAAAGTCGGTTTATTGAGTGGGGGCACATAGCTTCTCACATAAATGGTGTTCTATACCTCTATCGTAGTATGCGTATGCTGCAATCCGTGTCCACACTATCTTCAAGTAGTCTCGGGATAGGATTAGCAAAAAGTTTCTTTGTAATATATGAAAACAACGTAATGAGCGCCCAAATGTTGGAGGTGTCTCTAGTAGGAGTAGGAACGGTGCTCCGTCTCGAAAGGGGCGCGTGGTCAATGGTCAAATGACTACGTAACGCAAGCAACAAATGAGTACGCCCCCCCCCCTAAAAAAACAAAATACCGTAAATACTTTAAACGAGGGTCTATGGTCACACGACTACGGCCGTGCACGACATGAGTACACCCTCCCCCCCCGTTAGTAGGATGCAGCTCACCCTTCATGCGACTCGCCGAACACCTCACGGCGCTTCGCGCTTGGTGCTAGCAATCAATGCCTGCCTGGTCGGTGAAAACCCGACATTCCTTCGTCCCGGCATTGTAGGGATGCGAGGGTCTAGGATCATACGACTACGGCCATGCTTGCATATAAAGTACCCCCCCCCCAAAGAAAAAAAATGGCGCTACTTCTTAAGGGGTTAACGTAACGCCCCTTTACCATGGCACGACTTCATCGCTCGCTCGCTTCTCCATTTTTTGTTTTGTTTTGCTCTCGTCCATGGCAGAGGCTATGCCGCCGTGCCTATCTGATCGCATCTCCGAGGACAATAAACAAGGGTGCGAGAGCGCAGAAGGGCTGCCGGCAGAGGTTCCGAGGAAGAAGGGGCTGTCGTTGGCAGGGGGTTTCCTCTTCATCCGAGGCGTGTTTTACGTCACAAGACCGGCCCCCGGGGAGGCAAGTACAGTGTTAGCGGTTCTATTACTTCGGCGCATGCACGGGGGGTGCTTACGGTGTTGCTGCTCCAGCGCACGGGCTGTCTGCTGGTGTATCTCTATGTAGCGCATTTTCCCAGCCAATCGCTTCCGAACGGTGCTCTCGCGGCGTGGCCCTATTTTTGTTTGTTTGTATGTTGCCTTCGAGCCAAGGGCAGGCCGTTCTGTTTTATAGGTTACCCTTCGAACCAAAGGCGGGCCCGTCCTGTTCTACGTGTTAGCCTCGAACCAACGGCAGGCCGTTCTGTTGTTTTTTCTCTTGCGTGGTTACCCTTTGAGTCATCCTGCGGCCGCGAAACATCCTGACGCTGTTGTTTCTCCAGCGCCCGTGCTGACGGAGCCAGCCCGCGATTTATTTATCGATGCTAACACACCCGCCACCGTTCGTTGGTGCCGGCTCAACTTCAGGACACGCAGACTCACAAAATAAAGCGCAAGATGTAGGTTTAGAGGCTCTAGCTCGCGACAAGCAGACTCACACAATAACGGGCAAACTGTTGATTTAGAGCGAGAATTTCCAATGCTCCCCAAACCTCAACACACCGTCTAGCACAAGACTCGAAAAAAAAAACGGGGAAAGGCACAGGTTTAGAGGGATAATTTCCAACCCCCTCCCTGACCTCAACACTGCAGAACAAACACTCCTACAATATATACGACTTAAAATTGACACACGACATCGATATGGCAGTGTGGTGAGCTTATCCCCTTCAGAAATGTGTCGGCGCTTTTGGGAACACAATTTACTTGGAATTAGCGTGGGCTTATTCTTGCAGTATAGTACGTGGTAAAACGTTTTTTTTGTACTCGTACCCGTCCGCTGGAGGATAAAACAGAAAAAAAACGAAACATAATAAGAGGCTCTGCTTCGCGACCTCCACCCCTTTCGCTTCTCGTTATTGTTTGAGGACATGCGGGGATGTTCCCCTCCCCATCTCACACCACACCACATCACGGACTCACAAAAAAAAAGGACAATGTCGGATATTTTGGACCGATAGTTTTCAGTGTCCGCCAGGCTGCCTCCAACACCCACGAACTAAATACTCCCATCCACGAAAACAGCCCACAACGCTCACTGTCCCGACCCCTTCTGTTCCCCTTGCCGTATGGACACGAGCGCCCATCTACGAAAACAACACACAACGCTCACTATCCCGACCCCCTTCTGTTCTCCTTGCTGTATTTTCAGGACACGAACGCCCATCTACGAAAACAACACACAACACTCACTGTCCCCACCCCCTTTTGCTCTCCTTTGCCGTATTATCAGGACACGAGGGGCCACCCCCTCCATCCACCCCCACCACTGCCGCCACCGCCGGCACCGCAGGGAATAGCTATGCGCGAACAGCGCAGGAAGGCCTTCAAGCTAAAGTTAGAGGCCGGGAAACTGGCAAGGGAGGCCAAGCTAAAGAGGCAGCGAGAACAGACGTCCAAAAAATCGAAGAGGATAGCCCATAAGGCGCGAGAACTGACAGCCAAGGAGGCAGAGGGGGGAGACGGTGGCCCCGCCCCCGGCGGGTCGAAAAATGGGGGAAGCGGTGGCGCCGCGCCACCGAGCAAGAGCGCGGGTTCCTGCGAGACGGAGGAGGAGGTTCGCACAGAGACGGACGTTCGAGCGGCCAGCGCAGCGGCTGCCTCCCCCCCCCCACCGTCGCCGGACACGGGCGACTCTGGACCAATGTCGTCGCCCCTCGCCGTAGTCGCTGGCACCACCGCCACCGCCCGCGGCAAGCCAAAGAAACGAGCAGGTGGTGGTGGTGGCACTGCGCCACCTCGTAGCAAGGGCGTGGCGGTTCCTGGCGAGACGGAGGAAGCTGGTGCGGCCGGTGCAGAGGCAGTTGCTGCTGCTCCGCCGCCGCCCGAGGGCGAGTCGGGATCGTTGCCGTCCTCCCTCGCCGTACCTCCCGCCCCCACAGCGGCTGCCATCGCGTCTTCCCCCTCGCCACTGGCTGGGCCTGAGCCGGCACGACCATCTCCATCTCCGCCGCCGGACTTGTGGATGAGGCGGTGGTTCCAGGTGGGAGGCCCTCGGTGGATCACCGACAGGGAGGACCTCATGGAGCAGGCCAGAAAGGAGGCCGGGTGGCGAAACGAGGAGGGCGAGGGTGAGGGGTGCTCGAATGTGACCGGAACGGCGGCGGGAACGACGACGGGATCGGTGACGGGAACGGCGACGGGAACGGCGACGGGAACAGCGACGGGAACGGCGACGGAAACCTCGTCGGCGGCGGTGGCGGCGGTAGCGGCAGCAACAACGGCGGCTGACGCAGAAAATAGTGGCTCTGCGGTATTAGGCGCCGGGTCAGCGTCAAGGGGAGAGAGGGGGGGAACCCGGGGACGAGAAGGTGAGGGCCGAGGGAGAGGGGCTAGAGAGGGGAGCGAGGGGAAGAGAGGGGCGGGTAAGAAGTCCGGCGGCGATGACTCTCGAATGAAGGGGGCCAAAGGCAAGGGTAAGGGGAGAAGACAAGCCATGAGCAACGGGAGGGAGCTCGAGGAAGAGGAAGAAGAGGAGGAAGAAGAAGAAGAGGGAGAGGAAGAAGCAGAAGAAGAGGAAGAGGAAGAACAAGAACAAGAAGAGGAAGAGGAAGGGTCGAGCGGGGGAGCGTCGGCATCGGAGACGGTTGCGCGAGCCAGGAAAGGTGGAGGAACGCGCAAGAAAGGAGCGAGTGGTGGGGCGGGAAACCCGAGAGAGAAACGTGCGGGGGGAAGGAAAGAAAAGCAGAAAGACAAAGGGAAAGCGAACAGCAGAAGAGCGCGCGGCAATGGCGAGGAAGAGGAAGAAGAGGTGGAAGAAGAGGACGAGGAGGACGAGCAGGACGAGGATGACAAGGAAGACGAGGAAGACGAAGACGAACCCATCGAAGGTGACGGCCCCCCAGAACCAAGGACCAGAAAGGCGTCCTCTGGTTCGCGCCGCGCGCCGGCACGGGCGGCACGGGCACCTCAAGCGGCTCAACGAAAACGCAAGCGGGGCGACTCTGCTGCCCCTGGCGAAAGTGATGCTGCCCCCAGCGACAATGCTGCTGCTCCCAGAACGAGGACGCGACGGGGAACAGCAGAACAAAGCACCGCCGACAATGACTCCGACCAGGAGCCCTCCAATTCGCCACGAGCGGGCGGGCGGGACGCGTCGGGAGGACCCTCTGCAGGGAGGAGGGGCCAGAAGAAAGGGCCGCGGGCCAAGACGGTGCCCGGGGACGGTGAGGGGGCGTCCCCGCCCCCGAGCCCCCCCGCGGGAAAGGCTAAGTCTAAAGTTGGCGCCGGTGAAGGCCGGGGTGAGGAGGGAGGAGGCGAAAAGGTGGTTAAGCGTAGACAGAGAAGGTCAGGAAGGAGAACTGAGGTGCTAAAGGATGTTGTTTCGACTGCTGAACAAGGCATGACCTACAAGAGAAGGCTCGGCATCAGAGGCGACGGGTGAGAAAATACTCGGGAAGAGCTACGTACGGCTATTAGGCTTATACTCTTCATTCCGCGCGCAACTTATTTCGGGATCATTGGAGATTTTTTGTCTGGAGCGTAAGAGTAGAATATATCGTTTTTAAGAGCATAAAAGTAGCATACAGTAATTGGAACGTTTTGAAGAGCATTACAGTAGCATAGTTGGGTATTTTTGTTTTCGAGCATAGCATATATATATATAAGCACGACCGAGCATCATATAATATAGTTGGGGGGAAACTACGTATATTGTCTTTACCAGTAGGGCGCTTGTTTGTTTTTCATGCTCCTTTTCTGCTTTAAAAAAAACATAAAATGTTGAAGAAAAAGGCAGAATGGATACAAGTCTAGGCGCAGTAGGAGTGAAAGGAGCGAGGTTCGCGCGCGGGATCCGTGGCCGAGTTTTGTCAGTCAAGTGTTATACCAGTCCGGTCGGAAACATAAGCCTGATTTGGACGTATATGTTAGTATCTTGGCGAAAAAACAAACAATCGAGTTTTCGTTTTTTTTTACTGTCTTCACCATGAACCGGTGCACTAAAGCAACGCAAAACACTCCCGGAATAACAAAATAATAACCTTCATATGGTCTCACGAAGCAAGGACACTCGGAGCTCGCCTCACGTTTTCTACCGGTAAATGTCCTTCGGTTGCGTTTTTTTTTTTTTTCACATCGGATTTGAAACTCTCTCCCCGATCCAATAAGCCAACAAAAAAAGTGGTCGTGAAAAAAGTGCGACCACCACCGGTTTTTTCTTTTTTCTAAAGGCTTTAAGTTTTTCTTCGGTAAAGCGAGTTATAGGTAGCTCAGTAATTTTTCAGAGTGCGGTCAAAGCGTATGCTGTTCTGTCGATTGAGATGCCTAATTTTGTTTTGGGAAAATCTTGGAAAACAATCTAGTTTTTTTTTAAGTGTTTTTTTGTGAATTGATGATTTTTGTGAAAAACCCGGGGATGGTATCCAGGCATCCCCTGGCCACCCCGGGATTTTTTTCACCCCCCCCCTCCCAAGAAAAATGCCTCCTGGATGCTTTTCTTCCTTCAATTCGACTGTTTCACTTGATTATAGTGCACTTTCAAATCAGGCTTAAATCAGGCTTATATTTCGGTTTTTCCAAATCAGGCTTATATTTTCGACCGGACTGGTATACGGTAGGAATCAACTGGACTACTGGTGAAACGTTGCACATCTCGGGCAGGTCATGATCTATCTATCTACAAGTAGATCATCTAGTTCCTCGCCTGCCGTTCTGAGAGGTTTTGCAGGATCTGTGCAGTACATATCCCACCCAGGAAACATCTGCTAGTTCATGTAGATTATGATACAGCTGCCACCCGGCATCTTGAGCTGTCATAGATCGGTGCAGGACAGCGATATATCTTCCCTGGATAACCTAGATAATGAAGCAGGAATCGACGATCTATCTGGTCTATCTGTATATGATATATCTGTAGGTGATCTATCTGTAGATGATCTCTCTTTAGATGATTTATCTGTAGGTGATATATCTGTAGATCATCTGCCCAAGGTGTGAAAGTTTACCCTACCACGCCACCCCAACTGAGCCATATATCACTCTCCCCGCCGGAAGGACGCTGGAGATTATTACGGAACGGAAGGGGAGGAAGCAGCCAACTGCGCGTGGACGCGATTTAATTGTTTCAATGTTACGGAGGTGTAAGACGGGGGAGAATCGAGGTAGACAGTAGAGTTTACGGCTTCAACCAGCTTCGGCAAAATGGTTGATAGTTCACACTACTAGCTGCTCATGACCTCATTCCACTCAATCGAACCCCCCCTTCCTTCCTTCCCTCCATCCTTCCCTCCCTCCCTCCCTCCCTCCCTCCCTCCTTCCCTCCTTCCTTCCTTCCTTCTCTCCTTCCTTCTCTCCTTCCTTCCCTCCTTCCTTCCAAACCTTCCCTCCCTTTGGGCTGGTCACGCCACTTGCTTATATTGTTTTATCTTTGCTGTATCGTTTTGTTTTCGTCGATCCACCAAGCGGCGAGTTGTTGTGGGCATCGGACACTACGATCGGAGACTTGAGGCCAATTCTTGGCGAAAGGTTAGCGACAAGTTGTGCTGTTTCAAACGCCATGTATGGTTGACTGTGGTGTGCCAGGTGTCGCCTATCAAAATAGCGTCTATCGATTCGAGTTTTCGCGTTTATCTGTATCGCATCGAACTCGATTTTCGTTCACTACCTCACTGTCCCTATCTATATGCAACGTGCCAGCACTAAAGTTCCAACAGCACCTCTCAATGCCGTCTTCTAAAATAACATATAATTTTGTAGTACTTTTTCCACCGCTCCTTTTTTCCAGCGAGAGTTGATTCGTCGTTCAAACCCTCTTAACGCGACCCCCCCAAGCAATGTCAATGCCTTCCTGGTCCGTGAAAACCTGACGCGCTCCGTCCCGGCACTGTAGGGATGCGAAGGCCTGTGGTCATACGACTACGGCCACGCATGACAAGAGTCCACCCCCCGCTCCCTCCCCCGCTCGCTTCGTTCCCCGGCACAAGCAGGTACATGTTCCTGCACCACTCCGACTGCGACCACTTCTTCGTCGTGTCCGACATCAGGTTAGACCCGGTGCCCCCCGGCAGCACCCCCCCCTCTTCGACCACCACCTCGGGCTATGCAAATCCGGGGACGGCGCCACCGGTCCCCTCCGTCGCCGCCGATGGCTCAACCCGCAATGGCGGCACCAGTGCCGCGAAGCCGCCGCCGTCGGAACGGCAGCACGTCGGTATGATCGCCCCTGAAAATGCAGGAGGCGTTTCTTCCGACAGGGCTGGTTGCGGTTCGGGAAATCTGGGTTGCGGTTCGGGACAACAGGAGGCAGTTTCAGGGACGGGGACTGGGGAAACGAAGGGAGTAGGCGGAGGGAGGAAGGGTTTGGTAGAGGAGTATCCCCGGCTTTCGTTCAAGGTGAAGCCAGGGTCGAGGCGGTGCGGGGTTTGCAGGACCAAGGCGGCGGTGAAGAAGACTTACGGGCACCCGCTGTCAGACCAGGCGAGAGAGCGAGCGAGCGAGCACATTTAGCGCAATGCACTTCTCGGTTTGTCTGTTTTATTCCGCTTTGTCCCTCAATATAACGAGACCGTTTTGATGAAATATTAATATACAGAAGGTCTTTGAGGCATGCATGCATGCATGTGTGTGTCTGTTTTCACATTGAACCGTCCTTTCTACACGTCGACATCCAGCACACCCAGTGTGCGTGCCGATTCATCATCCTAGAGAGATACCAGTGCATGCTACGATACGGGTGAGCATTTTTTGGCTCAAATATTTCCTGAATGACCTATTAGAGGCTCCTTAACAAAAAATCGTCGGATTGCTATGTGTGTTTTTTTTTGCAATGTGATTGTTTGTATACCTAGGCCATGGAAATGTTAATCGGGTTGTACTTTCAGTTTTGTAAAATAAAAACAGTTTTGTTTTACTTAATGGTTCGTATTAATATAGAAGCTCCTCGAGGGAGGAACTTCAGAACAAAAACAAAAACAAAAAACAGTGCGCCTCTATCTTGCTTTGTTTTTGTTTTGTACCACTTTTTCTCTCCTAAATATACCGAGACCGTTTTGATTGTACTTAGTATGTTGATACAAAAACGACCCTTGTATTTAAGGACAGAGTGGTAATGGTTAAGAAGACAACCTCGGCTGTGAAATACAGTAGAAGTGTCCTTGTTGCACCCTGTCCTTTCTAGTTTTTTTTCCCTGGGGAACGTTGCTTGGTTGGTTAGTCGGTTAGTGTTGGGAAGATTTAGGCGATCACAGGCGAGCGAGCGCCATGCTTTCGTTGGCTCGGTGTCCTTTTTGCATCGCGTCCTTTCTTGTTCCATTTTCCGAGAAAGAGTAAGGCTGGCTGTCGTGGTAGTTGTCGGAAAAATCAGGCGGCGGCTTTGTTGCGGAAACGAAAGAAAACGAAAAAAAAAGCGTGGGTCAACTGTGTTATGTATTCGGCAGTACTCTAATGGGTTATATATAGTCTCCAATTGAATAATGGGTTATATATAGTCTACAGCAGGAATGGAACGTGCAACGTATGTATGGACACCAAGATGAGTGTTAATTGTTGTGACGACGGTGGGTCACTGTTGGCCGTTGCTATCGATAACAAATTGTGGCTTCCAAACCTTTCTCTTTGGATTAAACATTCCCCGGAGTGGAACTGCTGTACATGACCCTTTCAATGCCGCAAAACCTATCCCGGTTCCAAGTAGAGTGTCCCCAGAAATGTTTTTTCAGTTCTAAAGGGGTGAAGCATAACACCAGTATCAATCGGAAAAGGACACTTTTATGGTAATAAAACCCTCGTATATATCATTTAAAAAAAAACACGTATCGGTACGTTCTCGTGCGACACGAGCAAGACTATTATACCGGTGTTGAAAAAAAACAAATTGAAGAAAGAAGCATAACATGAGCCACTGACGAGAAATCAGCACCACTAACTGAAGGCTTTTCCGCCGCTCACCCGCAATACAAGTGCCCTCAGATCCCTCTCAATCCCCTCTTGCCGGCGACGTCATGCTTTTGACATCGCCACTGACTCCTTCGGGAGCTGCCGCTGTTTGACATTCCCACCACTGACTCCTCCCCCTCCTGCCTCCCTCCCCTCCCGCCTTCCTCCCCTCCTGCCTCCCCCCCCTCCCCCTCCCGCCCCCTCCCCCTTCTTCCCCTCCCCATTCCTCCCTCCCCTTTTCTCCCTCCCCCCTTTTCCCCTCCCCCTCCCCCCTCCCGCATTCCGGTCCCCCCTTCCTCACCCCCCCCTCTCCACCGTGCCTCCGCCGCTGCCCCCTCTCTATCAACTCTTGTCGCCGCCGTGATGCCTTGTCATCGAAAACGTTTGTCCGCGCTACGACAGGCCCCACTGACGTGCTGCGTTGAATGCTTCGAGATGCTGTTTTACGACGCGCAAGGGATGCCACTGAAGGGAGAGCTGGCCGGAGAAGGGTGGCCCGCGCCTCCCCCTCCTGCGGGAACAAACCAGGAGTCTATACGGAGTAGGGATGTTTCCGGTGGGGGGGAGGGGGGCGGCAGCGGGGGAGAAGAGGCGGAATCGGAAGAATTTGGGGCCGGTGTGCCCAAGGGGTGGACTGTCTACAACTGCTACGACGAGAACTGAATGTGTTGAAAGACCCCGAACGGGTGACCCATGGGCCGGAGGGGTGGTCTGTCTACAACCTACAACTGCTACTACGACGGGCGTTCGTAGTGTGTTGAGTGGCCTCCCAACGTGGGGCCCATAAGCCGAGAGGTTGGCGACTGACTATAACTGGTTTGACCAGGGTTACGGTACTGCCTTTTGTCACTATTAATACCAAGTTCAGGCTACTCGCGCGAGTGGATGCGTGCTACTTTTTTTTTTTATGATGCCCCTGGCGTGAGGAGCTAAGCACCCCACCCAATAACCGACTTTGACAAGTGTTGCAAGCCTAAGCGCGACACGCCATCTAATGGGCTTGCAAATAGTAGTATGCAATACACATCGGGTGCAAATATACAATGATTGGGTAACCAGTTGCGGAGTACCTGGTATACTAATACGAGTAGTCAGCGGGAAATGTTTGGCCCATACTAGAATCAAGTAAAAACTCTGCTCGTACCGTAGCACGGCTCAGGGGCTCTGTACCTGACTCGAAACACGGACTTGAAAAACTATTATTGTAAAAATGTTGAAATACGTCAGCTGTGAGCACGACCGATTGAAGCGGTTGAAACTCAATTTTGCGAGCTGCGCGATACGCCAGACACGCACGCGCTCATTGGGCGTGCTTGTTCTATATTCCATTCTTAAAAATAATGGTGTTCGTGAGTTAAATCTACGATATTATTGTAGTTGATACTCAGTTCTGTACTTTTCAATGGTGTTGGCGCGACGTTAACAAACATTTCCATGGCGGTGCAAAAAATATCGCGAAACCGAAAAGCGCAAAAGGTTACAGGCACACGTCGGACACAGCATCGATCCCCAGTTGATAATCTGGATGTTTTTTCAGGGCAGGTGTATCCCTGATCTGTTGTGACCTCGCTCTTCGTTACCCGGTGGGAGCCATAAAATCTGCGTGATCTACAGCAGTGTAGGACATGCGTCCTGGACCGGATCTGTACGACGTACACAGATCCTGCACATCATATCATAACGGCAGGTTAGCATCTACTGTAGATGATGTATCTGTAGGTCGTCTATCTGTAGACGATCTAGGTGATCTAGAGATGTCTGTAGATGATCTAGATGATCTATCTGTAGTAGACCATCTAGATGATCTATCTGTAGATCATCTATTAATAGATGATCTATCTGTAGATCGTCTAGATGAGCTATCTGTAGATGATCTAGATGATGTATCTGTAGATGATCTATCTGTAGTTGATCTGCTCGACGCGTGAAAGGCTACCACCGCAAATAAGTAGGGTATGTCACACGCACGAGTTGCTCTTGGGCCGCCGAAAAACAAGACCCTAAAGAGTATGGCCCCGCTACGACAATCTTGGCTTATTGTACGACGAGCGCTAGCGTGTTGAGTAACCCCCTTGAATGCTGGCGAGGCCGCAGATGCTGGCGAGGCGGCAGAGATTGATCGATATGCTGTTCAACCAAACCGAGGGAATGCAGGCACAAGGAACGCCAGCAGATGGGACTTGGCGCATGCGGTCTGTGTGTGTCGGCTACCAGTACTCGTAGCCTGAAGGTTTGACGCAAATCGTGGATTTTTTTTCGCTTGAGTCAAGCCTGGCACTAAACGCGCTAAAAAAACTCGAAGGCTCGAAAAGATGTCTCAAAATTGTACCAGGTGTGCGTTGTAACACAGAAAGTCCCCTCGAAGTTATGTAGTGATTCGTTTTTATTGGCGATGAAGTACCAAAGAGAAAAGTTCTACACAGCACATGCGCACTTGCACGTACGTGATACCTACCAGTAAGGAAAGTTTGGTTTTCTGCTCTTGATACCTACCAGTAACGCTTCTTATACTTCCGTGGTGGCCTCGTGAGAGCGCCCAACATTCAAAATTAAGCACTACACTGGGCTGCCAACTCCTGCCGAGTTATTGCCGGTAGCGAGCATATCGTTGGCTCTGCACTGCAGAAAGTACACGCGGGGGGGAAATGCTGGAGGTACTGCGACTACTGGAGTATGTCAGCGTTCGATGCTGCTCATACTGCGAGTGCTCGCGATACTAAATACAGCACTCTCAAATACTCCCAGTATACTCGGACTATAAGCATGTGTGCATAATGTAATCCTTCCGACAGCAGTGCCCAGGCTAACCTTGCGCAGCATTCGAGAACAACTACACGTTGACCAAAATTATGAACACCCAGACATTAATTCACACATGCTCGGGGTGGAAATATATTGTGAGTATTGGCAGTATTTCAGGCTTCGATACTTTTTATACCGCGAGTATTCACAGGACTACTGTAACAAAAATACTCTCAATGCTCCCAGTATATTCGGGAGTTCGAAGTGTATCGGAAGCACCTGTGCAATATTTTATCCATCCGACAGCAGCGCCCAGGCAACTACCTTGCGCAGCAGCACACGAGAACAGCCGCAAAAATTGTGAAGACCCAGACAATATCTATTTTATGAGTACGAAGCGTAACAGCAGGCCTCCGACGCAAAAAAAGTGACCTAACTGAAGGCTTTTCAGTCGATCGCCTTTCAATAAAAACACCACCAGATCCCGATGATAGGAAAAGCAACCTCTCGAGAAATAACCAGGGTCAACAGGAGAATGAGAAGGATAACACACCCTTGCATCTCAAATAACAGCAAACAACTCCAATCGAGTGAGTCATCCTCCGCACGCCCCCCATAAAAAAATTACCGCTCCTTAATCCTACCCGATCAAATCGAAGGTTTGCATCTCCGACAACAGCGTGTGTACACCTTAACCGAGCGGCTTAATCGGCGTAGCGCGGCGGTCTGGGCCTGAGGCAACTTGCCAGCGACAATCCACCACGAGGACAGCCCACCACGCGCCGGCAAAAGGTAAAACTCAGAACTACAGCGTCTGTTCGACCCGTGCACTTTTTCCTGAAAACAGCGAAAACAACAACAACAAAAATTATGTCATTGAAGGGTCGAACCCCCAAGCTATAATAACCCCTCTTGTCCACTGCTGTACAGCGTTACTAAAAACAATAATAACTACTGTAAAAGCAGTGCAAACCTGCCACGGTACTTGACCCTCTGGCACCCTTCCCCCCCCCCCCCCCGCAAAATAAAATAAACTACAGTCAAAAATCGGGGCACGGGGGCCGTTTCATGCTGCGACGGTCTCCTTCTCAGCCACCTTTCCCTCCAGGGAACCATCCTTCAGCATCTCCTCGATCCGCTCGGCTTCCTCGTACCTATGGCCACGGTGGGTATGTAGGGAAACAAAGGAAACGCAGACAAGAAGGCAGGTGAGCAATGCCACGGTAGGGGTACACCGTAGGCAGAGGCCCCTTTTAAGGGACCCAGTAGGTAGGTAGGAGGACTGCTACGATAGAGGTAGAGGTATACCTTTTTTTGGCGCTGAAACGTTTTCTGAACGACGGGAATCCTTAACCCAAAATCGCCGGAATTCGTTTTCTTTTTTTGCACTATATTTCGTTGTATCGTTAGGCCATCGGACTGTTCATCGAGTACCAGGGTACCTGCTACTGTACTACTCTACCACTTTTTGGCTCAATAGTTTCGGACAGGTTGGGCTCCTCCGGTCCCTTATAATCAATAGTGGGCTATAAAACGGTGCGCAGAAATTTGGAGGTCGCATATATACCGTTTTCCCGTCTCGCGGGGTCCCTTATAAAGGGGCTACACCTACGGTACCACTTTTGGGCTTAATAGTTTCGATTGAGGTGCCTTATATGCCGTTTTCCCTTATGGCGGAGTCCCTTGTAAAGGGACCACACATCCTGTACCACGTTTGGGCTTAATAGTTTCGATTGAGGTGCCTTATATACCGTTTTCCCTTATCGCGGGGTCCCTTGTAAAGGAACCACACATTATTTACCACTTTTTGGCTCAATTGGTTCCTTGAGGTGCCTTATATACCGTTTTACCTTATCGCGGGGTCCCTTGTAAAGGGACCACACATTCTGTACCACTTTTAGGCTTAATAGTTTCGATTAAGGTGCCTTATATACCGTTTTTTACCTTGTCGCCTTGGCATACATCGAAAAACGGCGTTCAACGCAAATGGCCTTAACCCAGGGGTTTCTCTGTGAAGGAGCCCCGCCAGTCACAAAAATATTGCCCCAGAAGGAAAAAAAAAAAATGTACTGGCAGTATGTACTGGCACAGTACATACTGGCAGTAGTAATCTACTGGTTGGCCCGGCCAGTATATTCGCCAGTATTTTTTTCTTACGAACGTTCAAGAAACACGCCATATTGGAGCACGGAAACCCACCAAATGCGTTTCGCAAGGAGAGAGGAGACAGGAGAGACCGTACGCTGCTGCAATCCAGTATAATACTGATTTGATTTTGACGAGAGTTTATAATCGATACTGACTTGAGTCAGCCAGTTCCCAGCCCTACGAAACAAAAGTGCTACCTACCCCAATCGTAACACGCCTCATTATAACAACAGCCCGGCGGAAGCGGGTAAACAGTCGCCGGCAGAGCACGTGGTCCTCTCACCCATACTGTACACAGTCGCCGAACGCCACGCCGGTAATGTAGTTTCCCCCCATCCTCAGCCCCGGCGCGGCCTTCAAGCCCTCTTGCAAACCCGCCAGGATGCCCAGGTGTCCCCGTTGGTACCTATATACGTGAACGATAAACAGGAGGCTCGAGGTGAGGGCGGGTATCGAGGCACGGTTCGATATATATATATGTGCCATGTTGGGGCTTCCCCCAGGGTAAAAGCAATCCTCGGCGTACAATACAGTAATCTACTGTATCTACGACGTTGAGTTTGTAAGGTTTTGTTGCCCTTTTCGCTGATCACACCGGAGGGTGGAGACGAATATGATTGATCGAGCGCTTAGTGATTGATGGCTGATGATTGATCATTGAGGAATCAGGATTGATAGATGATCCAAGATTGATTGTTGATTAGAGGTTGGAATTGCTTGCTTGATTGATTGATTGATGATATGATGATTATTCCAGCGCTGCTCGCCGGTCGGGTCACACCTCGCGGTTCAGGTCGCGTCGAGCTGGGTTAACGGTGACCAGGCGCGACCGGTGATAATTTGAAAAGTTCCCGACCCGACCCGACCGGACCCGATCTGACCCAACGGTGACCGGGCGCGACCGGTGATAATTTGAAAACTTCCTGACCCGACCCGACCGGACCCGATCTGACCCAACCCGACCCGTGCGATAATGAAAAACCATTGACCCGACCCGCGGGTTGGGGTCATGATCCATGAAGAGTCTTGGGATTATTCTTTGGCTATGCCTTCCAGAGCGTCGAGTCTGTTTTGGAACCCGTGGACTATTCATAGACTACGGCGACGAGTAAATACGCGACCAACAACAAACGCCAACAACAATAGCAGCACGCGTGTCGTGCAGTCGTGTAAGCAAGACGCGGGTATAGCTTGTCGCAAGAAGAACACCGTTGATTGCCATGCACAAAAAACAGGACTCAGACACTATGACGACGCACTGCTGTAGGCCCTTCGCAGCCATGAATATTAGCATTTCCCGATTAGGCAAGAGCCCTTCAGCAGTGTGCAAAACTTAGTTCACACTTCGCCGTCGTTCGGTGATGACGGCAGGATTCTTCACCGACTGCCGTGCAGGCCAAATAAATCTCGCCACGATTACGGCGGCAAACACAACAACAACAAAAGCTGAACTGTGTCCCCGCGCTTCGCCACCCTGCAATGTTCTATGCCAAGAAGGACAAAGGTACTCGTAAGTGATGGTACCAAACTTTCCCATTGTCGGCATAACACCGTATGTGCCAGGCACCACTTGATACATTATGATTTTGCGCCAGACTCTCGTTCTTATTATTATATAAAGGCAGGGTGTATCCTGCACTAATTCCAGTACTAAAGTGTATACATGATGCCTCGCGCAAAAGTCGAGCCACAGATTCGTAACCCCTGAAAGTATGGACTTGATTGCCGTTGTGGGGACATATTGCTTGGAATTAGAGTCATACACATGTTTCGGTACAGCGCAGAGCAATGCCTGATATAGGGGTGGTGGCATATTAAAAGAAATGCCATATAGGGGTGGTGGCATATTTAAAAAAAACGCCTTATATACGACGTAGATGGTGGCATATTAAAAATGTCTTACAGGGGTGGTGGCATATTAAAAAAATGCCTTATAGGGGTGATATGGCTGAATATTTTCTGAGTTCCATCACATGAGGAGCTCAAATATCTCACCCGAACAATGACTGCGAAGGGGTTTTCTGCGGAGCCTGGCCAAACATTCCCTGCGCTAGTCCTACAAGTAAATACAAACAATGAAATTGTCATGTTAACCGGTATGTAGTTGCTCAACAGTATTAAAAAGGTGACAAAACGCCCAGTTTTTTTCAAGTGACCTCGCGTATCGCATATCGCATCCGTACCACGCCACCGTACCGTACTGCCCATTCGCGATGCACACAGCAGTAGTGGTACTACTCTCACCACGCGATCGTACCAAAACAGCCCATCGACGTTTTTTTTTAACAACCACGCGATCGTGCAACAAACCATGCTCCATTCCCATCGGCTTTTACAACGCGATCGTACCAAAACCATCCCCCATTCCATGGGTTTCCATTTATAGAGGCATGAAGACGCGTGCTACGATAGAGGTACGAGGCACTTTCTGGCTTGACCCCTTAAGAACTGGTCCCACGTATTTGGGGACAAACTGCTTGGAAATAGTGTCGGGACAATTTTCCAGTTCTGAATGGGTCAAGATTTTTTTTAAATATGGGGCTCCTTAACCCAAATCTTCGGAGCCTCGTTCTTGTGTTGGCAGTATTTTCTATTTTCCATTTTGTACTTCAGGCTATGGGACTGTTCATCGGGTATACAGCGCTTTTAGTCTCCTCCAAAAATAGTTTTTGACTACTGCAGGTATAGAGGCATAGAGCTCCTCAAATGACCACCCTTAAAAGGCAGAAATGGTGCACCTCTACCGTAGCATGGGGTCTGAAGCCGCCAGTTTTTACCTCACCGCTGTCACGCAACCGTACCACAAAACCAATGCTCCATTCATCATACGTTTCGATTTCCTCTAACCCGTCACTATATCTCTCTGTCTCTCGCACTCTCCTACCTATAGCTTGCAAAGATGAGTTTCGATAAAATCCTCGATCTCACAGCTGTGTGTCTGTGTTTGTGTGTGTTTTTTTTTAATTTTTCAATATATACCACAAATTAACCCAGTGATGGGTTTCGGTTATATATTGAAGTCGTGGACTTCGTTATCTCACTGTGGGATGGCCTTCTGCCACAAGCGCACGCCCAGCGTCTTTGGCGGGGGCGCGTCGTCCTTGAGAAGGATGGTGCGGATGTCCCGGTCGCACTCCGCCACGATCTCCTCGTCCGTCAAATCCTGGCAAACAAAAATAACCGGGCACCGAAAAAAAAATGGGAAAAAAAAGAGCGCGGTGCGATGCGAATATTCAAATAACCGGGCACCAAAAAAAATGGGAAAAAAAAGAGCGCAGTGCGATGCGAATATTCAAGAATAACCGGGCGCCCAAAAAAAAAGAAGAAAAGAGCGGGGTGCGGCGCGAATACTCTTCGTAAATCATTTGTTTTTGTTTTTTTTTCCTGGTGGTTGTTTTTTTATTTCGTCCTTCGTTCCTTCTAACCGCCAGCGATTCTCCTGTTTCAACTTCTTGTCCACACAGGAACGTTGCTACGTACCCCTTCTGTTCGGAAAAATAGAGTTACGTTTGGGCTGTGGAAGCGAATGAACATCCAAAACCGAGCCCGATGTTTCCAAACAGAGCGGTAGACACTATCACCAGGCGGATGACAGGGCAGTCGAGGTCGTTGTATATAGCACATCACTAAAAAAAGGAACAGAAACCAACGAAAAACAAAATGTATGATAGAGCGACGCGACAGCACGCGACGGCCAGGAACTCGCGCCGAATATTGCTCACATACACGGCGGGGGGGGGGGGGGGGGGTGAGTCATTGTAGCGCATCAGAAAAAAAGGGAACAAAACCCAAAAACTACAAAAATGTGGCACGACAGCACTCGACGCCATGATCTCCTCGTCACATAGCTTCCTGCAGCACACAACGGGAGACGCCATAGCGCATCAGCAAAAGGAGGGGGGGCGCTAGAATGTGCGGTACCTGGTACTGCTATATGCGTTATTTGGGCGCCCGGCACCTTAGAGTCCCGGGGCCGTTTGTCAAGGCCCTTTCCATACCGGATGTGACGATAGCTCTCTATATTTTTCCTGATTCCGACTTTTGGCTTGTACATAGAAGGACGTGCTACGAGTGTGTCGAGCATGGCTTTCACATCTCGGACAGACAGATCATGATCTATCTATCTATCTGTCTACAGCAGATCATCTGCACTCTTACCTGCCGTTATGAAACGTTGTGCAGGATCTGTACGGCACATATCAACCCCAGGAAACATGTGCTAGATCCTGCAGGTTATACTGTTCCACCCGGCAAAATGAGCTAGGGCGTAAAGATCATACAGATCATACAGATCATACAGATTAGGAATGTATATGCACTGAAAGATTTACTGTAGATCAAGTAGGAATCGTGCCCTGAAACATCTAGATAGTCAAGCAGGAATCCATTTGGGTTATATTTGCGTGTTATACATACTGTATGCAAGAGTAGTCTAACCTTGATGCCAGGGTCCTGGGCCCCGCCGATGTAGTTGAGAAGCATGGCGTAGCCCTCCGGAGCACGTCCAGGGAACAGCGACGAAGACCAGATCGTGCCCAAAGTCCTGGAACGTCCCCACCCGACACAGAGAAAAGAAAACGTCACGACGGCGTTCCAAGGAGGGAAAAGTCTCGTCGATCTGGAGCATGGGACGCGCACTACTGCACCCCGGTACCGCGGCATCCACAATTACCATCGGCGTCTGCATATATTGACAGTATTTCTTGAGCCGTACAACGGTGCGGTAGGGGGTGCAGCACACAGTAATGGTCCCTCTATAGTGCCGGCATGCGCGAGCCAATCCTACCGGCACTATAGCGTCAGCCGGCACTACTCCGCAAACTGCCTTACTGGCCAATCCCATATGTGCCAAGGGGTTTCACAAGCACTATATTAGCGGGCAGCCGGCACTACTCAACCGGGACGACAGAGGGACCACCTCCGTATACGGAAACACCTCTGTCCCCTCGTCCCTCCGAACAACGAAACAAACTACCGACGGCGAGAACATGAAGTACCGACGCACGCACGCGCACACACACCTGATCTTCATCTTGCGCGGGATGAGGTTGCCGAAGCCCCTGAGGTCGACCTTGAAGGCGGACTTCGGGTAAGCAAGGGTCACGCTAGCCACGGGCGGGTAGTAAACCTCGTCCAATCGCGCAGCCTCGGGCACGATGTCCTGCAAAAAAAAACACAACGCGAGCGGGAGGGGGGTAGTGGTGACCACCAAGGTCTATACAAAAAATACTGGTACGTAGCAAAAGGAGCGTTCGTTCGTGCAGGTCCAAGAGTGGTGTTTGCAAGAGTTTGTTTCGCTCGTACAGGAAACCCCAACCCACTGGTTTGCTTTTTAGTATATGACCTGGGGGGGGTGTACTTCATATTCATGCATGTTCGTAGTCGTATGACCATAGTAAGATCCTCGCATCCCTACAATGCCGGGTCCGGGGGGGGGCGGGGCGTACTCATTTGTTGCTTGCCTTAGTCATTTGACCATTGACCACGCATCCCTTTCGAGACGGACCCTCGCATCCCTACAATGCCGGGTCCGGGGGGGGGGGGAGGGGTGTACTCATGTCGTGCACGGCCGTAGTCGTATGACCATAGACCTGTATCATTACTGTATATAGGCAACTACCAACTAGTCGGCGACTCCTCTTCGACCAACGCACAGCCCCCTACTGGCCGTCGTTCTCACCCGCAATCCCTCCAAGTCGGAAAGCCTGTGGGCCGGGGCGGTGCAGACCGCCACCTTGGCGTGGAGGCGTTTGGGCCCCTGCGGCGTGTCGAACGCGAGCACGTAGCCGCCACCCTCCGGAGAGCGCTGGATCCCCTTCATGATCCACGACGTCCGCATCTGCTCGCGGGGCGGCGGCGGCAGCGGCGGCAGCGGCGGAGGCGGAGGCGTCGATCGGTTCAAGAGCATTTTGCGTACTGGTCTTACCTGTTTTTCGACCGCAATTACTATCATAAAAAAGTGGATGTAACAACTAGCGGAGTTATCGGTTCAAGAGCGGGGGGGTTTGCACACTGATCTTCATCCATTTTTCGACCGTAACAAAATAACATCCTGAAAAGTAGGTGCACACAAATAACGGCGTTAAGGCCCTCGCCTTCGCGCAGCAGTCGTTTTTTTTACCGTGACTACTGATCGTCGCCGCTGCTGACCTCGTCTTGTCTTCCCTCAAAAACTCAACTTTTGCAAAAGCTTGAGCTTGTTGGTGTTATACTCCGATCGCGCGTTTTTAAGGTTAGGGTTAGGGACGGGTAGTAGGGTTTAGAGCAGTTTACAAATTATTGGCAGTTTTCGTACGCAACGAATTCGGTACGCACCAGGTATGTATGCCATAATGAGCTAAATGGCTACTCCTACGTAGCGCTGACCTTGTCTTCCCCCATGGCCTTGAGAGCCGCGTTGGGGAGCATCTGCAGCCCCTCACGGAACGATCCCAAGCTGCCCCCCTGGTACTTCGGAAGGTCGTCGGATTGCAAAACCTCCGGGAGCTCGGTCTCTTGCCTTGCGCGTTCCTGGAAATTTCCCGGCGGAATCGTTCGGATCCATGGAGCGCAAGGTTGTTGTTGTTGTTGTTGTTGTTGTTGTTGTTGTTGTTGTTGTTGTTGTTGTTGTTGTTGTTGTTGTTGTTGTTGTTGTTGTTGCTGTTGATGATGATCTCACATCATAGATAGCTCATTACCATAATCTAGCCTCATGTGCAAAATCACACGAAGTAGTTATTCTACAGGTGGGCAAGAAAATACGACCAAATAAATCTCAAATCGGTAGAGCTGTGAGTTGGACGACAGAAAAACGTCGCCAGCTACACAAGGAGTCTACAGTTGGGCAGGAAAATACGACAAAAAAAAAACTCAATCGGTAGAGCTGTGAATTGGATGGCAAGAAAAGTCGCCAGCTAGGTATTAGTTGGTTAAGGTAGTGTATATAATTACAGCGGTACTACATAACTATCCGACTACTTGGATTCCTTGTCCATGGTATTTTTTAAGACATCATCAGACGAGGGCCGACCGACAAAACACCAGGACAGATCGACCTCGCATCCAAAGGCAGGCCGACAAAACACCAGAACAGGCCGACGGCATACCAATGCAACACCAACTGCACATCTCGCCCACCACCAGCGCGCGACTAGCGGAGTGCTCTCGGTATATACCGGTAGCTGACTGACCTTAAGCCTGAGGATGGCACCGTCAACCAATCCCGGTCCCCCGAGAACCTCCAGTCGCGCTACCTGAACGGGAGCGCGGCGGGCGACAAGAGGCGGGGCAGGGGGGGGCACCAGGACATAATTGTTACATCCTCCCACGACAAACAAGAACGTTTTTTTATTGTCAGCTTTGGAACATATTTTTGTGTCGACATTGCTGTTGTGGTGAGCAAATACAAAAAAAGAAATAAAGAGGGAGTTTGCACAGGGGAGAAGAACGGCCTTAGGACAGAAAAACATAATTTGGGTTCTAGAGACCCTGCAAGAACTGGAGGGGCTTATCCGTAATACGACCCGTAACCGCAACGGTAACCATAACCGTAATACGACCCGTAACCGCAGCGGTAACCGTAACCGTAACCGTAACCGTAACCGTAACGGTAGCCGTAATACGAACCGAAACCGTAACGGTAACCATAGCGGTAACTGTAATACGAACCGAAACCGTAACGGTAACGGTGACCGAAACGGTAACCGTAACGGTGACCGAAACGGTGACCATAATACGAACCGAAACCGTAACGGTAACCGAAACGGTAACCGTAATACGAACCGAAACGGTAACCGCAATACAAACCGAAACCGTACTGGTAACTGTTGTGTTGAGAAAAACAAAAATACCGCCTGCAGGCGGTAATTGGGTCTCCCATGACACACGGCACGTATTCTAAACGTAGAAATGAGGCGAATATAACCTTCCCTTAGTACTGCACTTTTCTTTTCTTTTCTTTTTCCATCCCATTTATTATCTTCGCACTTTTGTCCTCCTCCCTCCCTATCAATAGTCGTAACTCAGATCCGGGGTCACAAAGTAGGCTCCTCTCCCTCCTCCCCCACTACGGTTCTTGCCTTGATTTTTATCGCGCAGGGGGTTCAACTCAGCCTTCCCAACGCTCGTCGATCTTCATCGAATTTTGCTAACTCACGCTCTCGCGCTTTCCGCTAGTCAAGATATGTTTTTGCGAGAAAAAGTCCCTACGAGCATGCACTCGTGATTACCTGCTAGCCCACCGGGGCGATTACATACAAATACATTTGACTCTAATTCCAAGTAATTTGTCCTCGAAACGGGAGTGTGGCCCTAAATGGCTCAACTTAACCCTCTTGGGACTTGATCAATTTGATCATAGTGTAGAGGGGAAAACTGACGATAAAAAAGTGACGGTTACGGCAGTAGTAACGGCCACTACGTGATTGGGGGATGGTATGATACAATGGTTGCGGTCCGAAACGCAATGGTAATGGCTACAAGTTACAGTGGGAGGAGTCGTACGGCACGAGCGCAACACGGGTCCTACCCGTACTGTTAGGCCGCTCACGCTGCTAGTAGACGGTGGATCAACACCAAAAAAAGTTATAGTTGGTTTTGGTCGCTATCCGTTATATCCTTTAAAAGGTCCCTTAAAATGGGTCCGTCCACGTCCGTCCAAAAGGGGATAAAAAGGAAATTGTTCGATTATTAGGGTCTGCGGGTTACCCTTTCAGTACTGCACTATTGTACAGACACCGAACATCTCCGTTTCCTCGCAGACGCCGAATAGGTTTCGAACTCTCTTTTCAAGTAATTTTCTCCAAAACGGGAGTGTAGCTCACGGGAGTGTAGTTCTGAAAAGGGGTTAAGCTCAAGCTTCATAAAAACAAAGAATGGAAAAAAAGGGGCAGATAAAAAAGGGTAGAACCCGGTATTTACCTTTCGGAGAGCAGCCTTGATCGCGAGCTTGGACGGGTCGCCGGCGTACACCCCGCTGACGAAGGGGTCGATGAGTCTCTCAAACGCTTCCGCCCCAAGATGCCTCGTGACGAATTCCTTGACGCTCTCCTCGTGGTCGGAGGGCGGGGGCAGCACTAGACCGATGGCGCCGAGGCCGGCCCTGGGGAGGGTGCAAGTACGGCAGAGCAGCGGAACGGCGGCGCAATAACAGGGTTAGGTGCTGTTGTTGTTGCTGTTGCTGTTGTTGTTGGTGGTGGTTGGTGTTGTTGTTGGTTGGTTGTAGTTGATGTGTTGTTGGATGTGTTGTTGGTGTGTTATTGTATTTGTTGTTGTTCTTGTCATCACATTAACTCATGGCCAAAATCGAGTCCGTACTGGCTGTAGTCACAGGACAGGCTCCAAAAACTCGGGGGAGTGGGAAAACACAAAACCAAAATAAATAATAATATACTTCGTACCAGGTACATATTAGCTGAAGCAAATCATACACTTCCAAGGCAAGAAAACGAAAGTGAAACCAGCGTGCAACGCAATGCAATGTAAGTGCATGGTGGTATTCGTAGTTTTGAAAGTTGTCCACCACCATACTCCCGTACGAGTGCTCAAGACTTGGGCTGACTTCGACAAGGTTGATAGTCCACACTTAACTCCTCGTTACATCGTAAAATTCCGAGAAAATTCCAAGGGGGTCGGTGATGGGGTTAGGGTTAACAGTAGGGCTGGGAACTGGCTGGCTCAGTCAGTAGCGATTATGCTGTCGTCAAAATCAATTAGTATACTGGACTGCACCAGTGTGCTGTTTCTCCTCTCTCCTTCCGAAACGCATTTGGCGGGTTTCCGTACTATGCCATAGCGTGTTCCTTGGAGGTACGTACGTAATTAAAAACCTACTGGCGAATATACTGGCCGGGTTAATTAGTAGATTTCTACTGCCGGTTGATTACTACTGCCAGTACTGTGCCAGTGCCCAGCCCTAGTTGACAGTCAAGTACCAGTATATTCCAATCATTCTTGTCGAATCTGGGTCAACGTCTACATACCCCTCGAAAGGGGCGGGCGGGCGGGGGCGCACCTGATCTTGCCGGGCCAAGAGAGAAGCCAAAAGTCCGTGATAATTGATTTGATGGAGGAAGGGAGGGGGAACAGGCCGCCTTCCCAGTACACGAATCGCGGCAGGGTGGGGTCGGCCAGGACCAGGTCATCCTGTTTTGCCAACGCCAAAACGCGCGAAGAGAGAGCAGCACCCGAAACAAATAATTTAAGAACAAGAAAAACCACAAGGACAAGAATAAGGATTAGAGCGAGAATAAGGACAACACAGAACAACAACAAAGAACGAGAATAAGGACACGAACAAATACAGGAACAATGAAAATAGGATGCATGCTACGGTAGAGGTGCACCATGTTTAATAAGCTTTTGCCTTCTGAGGGTGGTAGTCACTTGAGGAGCTCTAAACCTCACCCAAAAAAATGACTCGGGAGGAAAATAAAAGTGCTACTATACCCGATGAACAATCTCACAGCCTAAGCTCAAAATGAAGCATTCTGCAACACAAGAATGATTATTTTAACGATTTTGGGTTATAAGGAGCCCCGTCATTCAGAAAATGTTTCAGCCAAAAAAAGGTATACCTATATACCTCTATCGTAGCACGCTTCATAGTTACAACACGAACAAACCAAATAACGAGGACAACAAGAACCAGAACGACAACAAGCACAAGCACAAAGAACAACGAAAACAGCAAGCGCACAAAAAGATAAACTGCTTCCAAAATATGTATCAGAAGAACACCGGCTATTCGAAAGCCACCGCACTACAAACTTCCTCATCACAGAGCTTGTGAAAGCCACCGCACCGATCGTGGGCGACACTACTACTGTACCTTGATGCCGAGGTCGACAGCCGTTCGCATGATGTAAGGCGTCGGCTGGAAAGAGTTGGGTCCCTCCTCCCACCTGAACCTGTTGCATCAAGCGGACCGTGGACAGCGGGAACATGTGACGTCGCGGGGTAATACACGCGTTTAGAACCGCACTGTAAACAAACACATGTTTAAGTATAATTTCAACTAATTTGTCCCCATAACGGGAGTTCGGTGCTAAATGGGGTTAATTAGCCGGCCCATACGCCAGGCAGATCATCTACAGATATATCATCTACAGATAGATCATCTAAATCATCTACAGATAGATCATTTGCAGATAGATATTCTAGATAATCTACATATAGCTCATCTAGATCATCTACAGATATATCATCCAGACCATCTACAGATAGCTCATCTAGACCATCTAAATACATACTTCGTTTCATCGTAGAAAGCTCATCCAGGTCATCTACAGATATACATGATCTAGATCATCTCCATCTCATATAGGCCGTTATGAGATAACCCGCAAGGGAGCCGTATCATACAAATACCCATCCGGCAAACACGCGTTTAAGAACTGTGTCACACAGATCCCACCCGAAAAAACAAAACATGATCTACAGCAGTAGATCGTGTAGATAACCTGATTCAGTGACCCATCTGCCGCTTGAGATATATACCATGAAATGGCGATCTGATCTGATATGATCTGATCTTGATCTGTCCATCAGGTGTAGCTTTTTACAGCTGCACCGCTCGCCCCGAGGGTACAGGACGTACAGAGCAAACGACACCAAACCCCGCCCCATGCCCGTATGAATAAACGAAAAAAAATGAAATCAGTCGGGGGTGGAGTTGTTTTGTACGAACATTTTGCTTGCTTATTTGTTGGTTTGTTTGTTTGTTTGTTTTCATCCTCCCTCCGGCGGATTGACAACCAAATACCTGGTAAAGCTTAAGCTCAAGACACTTCCACATACCTGACACCCCTCTGATTGTATATAAGGACTGTTTACACATTAATATGAAGACTAAGTGGTCCTCATATTTACGCCCAGAGTGGTGAAAAATACCAACAATATATATATATATACATACAAGGGCTCCGCATGGGTGCCGGCGATTCGCCGGCACCCATGCTTCGGATAGGACATATACCTGGTACATTAGTTATTTGGTACCATCCTTATTATTTACGACAATGTGATGGCGCTCGCTCGTGTTTCGATATCTGACGCCTACGTGCAGAATCAAGGCAATGCCAAGGGTTGCAGGAAGAAGAAAATGCTGCGTGCTGAAATATTCAGTTCGCAACCTCATTTCTCAGTCTCAACAGTCAGTCTCAGAAATGTGATCAGTAGCGTTCGGTGTTCCCTGGATAGTCTCAGTCCTCAGGATAGTTTGTGAGATTTACGACAACAACAATCTGATGGCGCTCGCTCGTGTTTTGACATCTGACACATACTACGTGCAGAGTCAAAGCGATGCCAGGTGTTATTGCAGGGAGAAGGAAACGCTACTGTAATTGCTGATACTCAGTTCGCAACTTCATTTCTCAGTCTCTGTCAGAAATGCACCAGTCGAGGTCCCGGTGGCGGGCTCAGTTTCAGTTTTGGCACGTGCGGCAAAAACACTTCGTGCCGAGCAAAAGGTTCCGCATGGATATGCGAAGTCGAGATATTTAAAAGCTGGCAACGGGGGGGAAATCTCAATTCTTCTCTGACTCTCGTGTGCCTGAGCAGACTCGTATCTAGCACTGTACACTACAACAGTAGTACTGCTGTACAGCAGTACGTACTACACAACAGCACTCAGCAATACTATACACACCAGCTGCTCGCTAGGTCGTACATACAGCAGTACTCGTACCTGGTACTACTCGTACGTACTGCTGTTTGTTCTTGTACGTATTACAGCCAGGCACAGCAGTAAAATATCTCTACACTGAAAAATGAGCTACTATTATTGTACTGAATCCACCCGAAAAAAAACCAGCCGAGTTTTCATTCCTCCGTGGATCTTTGATCTTTTAATTGAGGCGAGATATTTTGAGTTGAGACTCGCACCACAAATATGTCTCTCAGCAGCAACAGCACCACGAATGTTATCCTCAGCGGCCAGTAGAGCCGACGTATCTCCGCAAGATCCGCGCACTTCGAGGTCGCTGCGCTCGGCGGCGGCGCTTGAATCGAGAGTGCGCGCGGGCGGAAAGTCACGGGCGGAGGCTGAGGGGCGCGACCCTCGAGAAGAGCGGGCGAGAAAGCCAACGCGAGGCCGTCGAAACGGGTCCCGAGTGCGAGTCCGGTCTGAAGCGAAGAGAGAGCCCAAGAGGCCTCGGAGCACCACAGCGAGCATCAAGGAACGTATATATGTCTATACTCGTATATGTAAGTATTTTTTGTTCGTGTTTATACGAGCGAATGCGAGTTTTTTTCTTCATAATTTTGATGGCACCATAAACACAATTCTCCCCTTGCGGGTTTCCTGAGGCGTCCACCATACGCCGTACAAACACACACACAAGTTGACAACATGAAAAAAAAACTCCTGCTGCCCCTAGCGACAGCTATACTACATCCCGACTACACACACACACAAGTGGACAACATGTAAAAAAAAACTCCTGCTGCGCCTAGCGACAGCTACACTACTTCCCGACTTGGTTTCACTAGACCCCCCCCGCCTCTCTACAGCAGTGGTAGAGGTATCGGGATACGAGTGTGGTACAGAAGTGGTCCCTGTATAGTGCCGGCTGCCCGCTATAGTGCCTGTGGGATCGCTTGGCACACAGATGGTATTCACCAGTATGGTCCTGTAAAAAGCATTGCCGGCTGCCGCCATAGTGCCCGGTATTTGCCGGCTGGCGCACACCGACACTATAGAGGGGCCACTGCTGTGTCGGGGGATTTATGTTTTTTCGGGTGGCCCGTGGCACTCACCCGTCTTTGGTCTTGGAGATTACGTTTCCGCCCACTTCGTCCCTCGCCTCCAGCACAAGGCAGTCTACCCCTTTCTTGTCCAGGTAGAACCCTAGGGTGCTCCCGCTGAATAAGGCCAAGCACGTCAAATTATCGGTCGGGGGGGGGGGGGGGGGGCGGGGGGTGTACTCATGTTGTGCACGGCCGTAGTCATATGACCATAGACCCTCGCATCCCTACAATGCCGGAGCGGAGCGCGTTGGGTTTCACCAACCAGGCAGACATTGCTTGCACCAAGCGCGAAATGCCGTGAGGTATTGGGCGGGGGGGGAGGGGGGGGTATGGCGATAGAATCGATTGGTTGGGTAAAATTCCTTGAGAATATTCGGGAAAAAGGTCAAGCACATCAACTAATCGAGGGAGGTGTACTCATGTCATGCATCGTTGCAGTTGTATGACCAGGGACCCTCACATCCCTACAGTGCCCGGACGGAGCATGCCGGGGTTTCCAAGGCCAGGAAGGCAGACATTGCTTGCATCAAGCACGAAGGGGGGGGCGGGGGGGGTACTTACTAATAGTACTACAGCCGACTTACTAATAGTACAAATTACTTACTAATATAACTCTTGGCGTACTAATAGTACTAATGACGTACTAATAGTACTAATGACTCACTAATAGTATAGAGCTCCTCAAGTAAGGAGCACCAGAAAAAAAATAGGTTCACCCTGACGTACCTTAAGACAGCATGTGTCATCAGCCATACAAATGAACGATTTTCCTGCTGAAAAACGACGACGCTTCTACAACACCAACGTAGATTGGCCATCTCACCTGATCCCGGAGCCCACGACGGCGCAGTCTACCTTCTCGATAGGACCCGCCTCTGCCGTACGGGAAGACACGGCACGAAAAATAGGGACACAGAAGCGTGCAAAGTAGAGGGAAATCATGTATTTATGGCGAATATTCTCAGAAAGTTCCACAGTCTACCAAAGTCTATCAAGCCAAGAATTCGTACCGAACGTGACGTTCCACACTCTAACGTAACGTTCCACACTCTACCAAATTCACAGCTCTATCGCAAAGTTGAGGGAACTCACAGCGACTATTCCCAGAAAATTATACGGTCTACCAAGCCCACAACCCTGCTCAACGTAAAATCCCATTTCTCTGTGACAAGTGGAGACACACGGTGCGAAACGCCGGACACATACATACCGGGCCGTGTCTATGACTTGGGCCAATTTTCGGCAAAACGGATAAAACATACCTGGTACTGGTATATACTTTCTTTCTTTTTTTCCCCTTCTTTTTTATTCTCCGGCGCATTGGTAAAAAACATACCAGGTAAAGGATAAGGTCACCAAACTTCCCACACAAAATCTTGAGACGTGGTGCCAATTTTACCGGTCGCACCCGTTGCAACAGCAAAACCGGCTGCTGCTGTGTACGTACCTCTGGCGCGTGAGTTCTGTTGACCCGACCTGATCCCCGAGAGGATCAGGTGCGGTGGAGATAGCCACCTGGGGAAGCCATGTTACTCGACTTCGAACACTAAACCCAACCCTACCCCCTACCGCCGGGGAACATTATTGGAAATTTATCGGAATGAAGCTATAAATCAAGAGATTGTGTGCACTATCAACCATTTTATCGAAGCTGGACCAGGTCGAAAACGATATTGATTAAAACTACGACATGACAACAACAGCAGTGCTACAGCAGTAGTAACATCCCCGGGACAACACGCATCATTTCCACGTGCCACGTATGATACTGTGCTCGGAAACTGCGATGGAGAGTCAGTCGCCGAGAAGGAATCGTCCTCGGCAAGAGTGCCAGGTGGGTAATGCGTCGTGTCTACTAAAAAAAAAACAAGTCACACACAAAAGCGGCAATAGTCGCAAGTAGGCAGCCAATTGCAGTAGGATTTTATTGATAGTCAATAGGCCTACTGTAATCACTAAAACGGATAGGGCTGGGGTTAAGGCGTGTATAGTAAAAACAAGTTACACATCATATGTACAAAGCGGCAATAGTCGCAAGTAGGCAGCCTCTACTGCAGTAGCAACCTATTGATAGTCAATATGCCTATTGTCCATTGTCCAGGGTGTGGTAAATATAATACACCGCGCCAAAAAACCCGCGATGGATTAGACTCACCAAAAATGTCGGTAGACATTCTGCGGAACCTATTGATAGTCAAAAAGCCTATTGTCCATTGTCCAGGGTGGGTGTGGTAAATAGAAAATACCGCACGAAAATACCCGCGATGGGTTAGACTCACCAAAAATGCCCGTAGACATTCTCACTGGCGCCCTCGATCCGGTACCCGCTGTTGCTGCCGGTGCCTTCACGGCAGCCCCCCGCATGCCAGACACCCCCCGAAGGGAGTTCGACACAGCAGAAGGCGCTACAAACGCCGAAGCCAGGGGAACCGTCCCCGCTGCGGCGAGGAGGCCGACCGCGGCGGCGGCTGCACTTGACGTCACCATTCTTGCTTTCCTCGCTGTTGACTCCCGCCGGAAGATGGGTGGGGTTGTGCCTGGACCAGTACGGCCGAAAATTCTGGATTGGGTTCTACAGCAGCCAAATGGGCGTTTCGACGCGGCAGGGACGCAGGGGGCGGGGAAGGGGGGAGTGCAGGGTTATTGTACGTATGTACGGAGTGGGGTGGGGTTGTGCGTGTACCAGTTCGGCCAGAAGTTTTGGCGGGGGTTTCGTAGCATGTTAGGGTGCATTTCCACCCGGGAGGGATGCAGTGTGCGAGGAAGGGTAATGATAAGGCGGTAAGCTATTATACTACTGCAACAGTGATCTCACTACATTTCGAGTCCCCAAACTGCTGGGTACAATTCTCACGGGGTTTACGCATACCCCTTTGTTCCTAAATATAGGCAACGTTTTTGTTGAATACTGATGTATAAAAGGTTATTATATTTCGAAACAGACTTGTAATATATACGTGCGGACGATTCGAAGGAACGGTCGGCTAGGACGAAGCCACTCACTCGACCCCATGATACAAACGCAACGCTCTGCGATGCAAACAACAATGTTGCTGCAATGCGAAGGGATGGAATGCGATGCGATCGCAGCACTTTAGTACCGCAGTCCTTATGTGAGGACAAAACACTTTAAATTAGACTGACATATTTTTTTCTGTACAGCAGTGCAGTACTAAAAAGGGCTACGTAAACTTCTGGTGTGCGGTGTTGTTGACAACAACTCACAAGTCGGACAGACCATCTACAGATACATCAGATAGATCACGATCTAAATCATCTACTGCAGATCCTATCCTGCCGTTATGATGTGTTGTAGCATGATCTGTGTAGTACGTATCTAATCCAGGAAACAAGTCTAGATCATGCAGATTAGACCGTTCCCACCCGGCAGCATGAGCTAAATCACACCAGATCAGTGATCTATCTGCCATTAAACAGACCATGAAGTGCATACACATGCACCAATCCAATCGATTACCTGCCCGAGGGGCGCAAAACAAAGGATCAACGAAAGAGGAACACGACAACAACAGTAGAGCTACTACTGCTGAATATACGCGTACCCCTTCAGTGTTCAAATACTAAGATTGTTATTTCGGGATGTTACAGTAGTGGTCCAACACACACATTCCTCACACACACAGATTATGCACCCCGCTCCCGCTCGGTACTGATCCTCCCGGGGCCTGAGCTCTCCAAACTGACCCTGGGTACAGTACCGGCCCGCTCATAAGAAAGGAACTCACAAGAAAATCAGCCTGAAAAATTGAAAACATTAAGAAAGCTCTCAGCCTAGTCAGTGCATAAGCTTCAAGAAAGCGACCCCTTCCTGTGGCTCTACTGGGCCCAAGCCACCATTCATTGTGCAGCACTACTAGTAGGGAAAACGTCTTCTCGGGGACCAAATAAGAAAGCGCAACATAAGAAATTGTGCTGTCGCGCACGCCCAGAATAATAAAGTTAGCCTGAGCCCGATTTCAGGCTTCTTGTGAGAGGGCCGGTACTGCTGCTGTATATAATTAGCCGCCGCAGGGAGGGCCGATCAAGACACCAAACACCCTGATCCCACGCCCACCAAAACCGAGGGGCTGTACAGAAAGAGTACTGCAGCAAACAGTACCACGCGCTACTGTACCAGCAGACAGCAACCATACAGTGACGGTGAGCTGCACTAACCGACTACTGTTGGGGGTAGACTTGGCGTTGCGTCATACCAGGTAAGAAGCAGCCTCGCACCCTGCAAGCTGCAAGCTGTGCGCGGGAATTTTTGGCGCGCAGAGCTTGTAGAGCTTACAGCGGTACATAACAAGGGGCAAGCTTATTGAAACTTGAAACATGATTCCAAAAACGGAAGAACATCAGGAGGTAAAACCACTGTTAACCTGGCTCGAGCAGCAAATCACACCAAGCGCTGCTGTACCAGCAGACAACAGCCACAGCGGTAAGCTGCCTTCGCTGCTGCTGGGGGTAGACTTTGCATTGCTATGATATGAAGCTTCGCGCCCTGCAAGCGCAAGCTTTGCGCGGGAATCAGAGAAATTCCCGCACGCTGAACAGGAGCGGAAAAAAAAAAGCTTCTTGAAACTTGCTTGGAATATGATTCCAAAAATGAAAGAAAATCAGCAGGTACCTCAAACCTGCTTTCGTACCCAGCACTTCTTGGCATTCGATATATGTTCTCGGTCTCGTAGTTTGTGACCACAGAGCTGGCATCTCTCTGGAACGAGGTGCAGCACGGACACTGGGTGTGCTAGATGCCGATAGGCGGATAAAACGGCCATACACAAACACTTTACAGCTGTATCATATTATACGTACCATAGGTACTTGTGCAAACTTGTGGTACATGTTACCTGGTATGTACGTAGCAAGTTCATGTGTTGCTGATTCGTTTCGACGTTGGAGCGAGGTACAGCAGCAGTAGTCATGAAACCCAAAGCTCTGCTGGAGATGGTTCTACTACCAGCACGAGCTTCGTGATACGTTATGAGGGACTTGTGGCGGCCTCGTGCCTAACAACAGCCCGTACAGCGTCTCGTAGAGCTCCCATAGATACTGGTATACACAGGACCACCGGTACACGAGTCCGCGAGAGTGAGTTCAGCAGAGGGGGCAAATATCAACTTTTAGCTAGCATTGCAACCAGAGTTGGCGACACAGAGTCACATGCGCTCATGCTACGGAGGCCTGGCCAGCTCACGTCAAGTGCATTAAGAAAGCAACACCGATGACATGCACTACGCATAATAAAAAACACGTGGAGGTCTCGCACTGGACTTACTCTGCAGTCGCCTCGGACGTCACGCCAGGCAGGAAACGAAGGTGACGAGCTGAGGTGCTGGCATCTCGGCTTCAGGGAGTTCCACTGACGAAATGGCGTGCCTTGAGAGTGGAGGAATAGCCTCAAAGATTAAAATGAGGATCACGCGCGGTGGTAGGATCAATCCAATCAACCTGCATAGGCAAACACCGACCGGACTTCCTTCCACGCCGGCGAAGGAGCGACACCAACAAGACAACGGTGCGTAGACCATCCCACTCGTCGGTGGCCGGCAGTGAGATCCGACCTCAAAGCCAAGCAAAAAGATGTACACGTAGGACGGCTGTTTCTTGTAATCCGTAGTTGGTTTGTGCTCCCCCGGTGTGCCGTTGAGAACCCCCCAAGGCCAATGCAACCTCCCTGCCGACCGCATCCATGGCGTCCGAGAGTTCGTGTCGGTGGAACGAGTTCGACGCCGGTACAACCACGCCTGTCCCCGAAATCGGCCTTGTGCGTTCCGTATCTGTGTTCCCAACGGCGGATTCAAAGGCATGCTGGTGTGAGGTGTGAGAGTTCGGGATTTCCTAGATTTATTTACGGCCCCTGATCGACTTCCAGGCAACTGACAAGCTAGCCGCCTCCGCATGCGAGGCAACCACTTCACGGGTCCCGCAATGGGGACGTGCCTCGGAGCACCCGTGTAGGGCCCGGAGTGCCGAAGCCGTGGCTGGCACGGCAGGCGCGGGCACGGACCTGCTCGGACTGTTTTTTAGTTCGTTTTTTTTTTGTTTTTCGCGGCGCGATTTTTGAATTTCGCCAACGCCTTTTTTGTGCGACTACAACTACTTTCGATTGTGTCAAACCCACAGGGCAGCAGCATCAAGGTCAGAGGTATCATTATCATGCGTATCATTCATACGAGACCACCCGGAGGTAGGTATGATCCTTGCTCGGGGGTAACCATGACCGCAAAAACGTTTAAAATTAAAATTGCGCTCCCGCAATTCAAGAGGTGCCGTAGACCCGCTCTTGCTTGCGACGAGCTATCGCGTCAAGCCAACACGAGCCGTGAGGAACCGTGTCGGAGAAGCGCGGGAAACGTGAATGCTGGCACTATATACGAACCTCCCACCCTCCCGACGTACCTCCCACCTCGCCCCGGGGATTAAATCTTACTTTTGGTACGACCGCTACTACGCCAGCGGGGCCTGTTTTATACCCACCCACCCACCCACCCACACCCATCCACCCATCACCCACCTACCTGCCCACTCACCCACCAACCCACCCACGATGTACACTACGAGTTCCCAAGAAGTGTACAGTAGGGTTCCCCCATTAAGGCGGTAGGTGTGCCAGAGCAATATGACCGCCTTATTGGGGAAGCCGCCTCGTATCAATTACAGGTTATGAGTGCCATTCCGCAGTACATAAGCGTACGAGCGCCAAGCGATGTTGACCGCCTTGTATCGGGATACCGCCTTCCTCAGACCGCCTTATGGGGGGACCCTCACTGTATGAATGACATGTGCTTTAGTTTGCAAGCATATCGTACGGGTTTTAATAGTACCGCACTATTAATAAAAGCCATACGTACTGCTGTACAAGTAACAGCAGTACGTAGTGTGAGCACGCTAAGGTGGCATACAAGGGCCGCTGTGTGGGGCGGGCGTGGCGCGGTCGCTCGGCCGCGGGGGGTTGGGTGGCGCTCGGGAGGGTCGGCGTTCCGCGGAGCATACTGAAACAGACATTGTTGTGTAGAGTAATTTTGACATCACCACCCCTACGTGACGGAGCCGTAAGGATGGCGGAGATTTATAACCTGTTATTTTTCGCGTCGGCCTTCGTCGTTTGTGGACAAAAACCTTATATGGCACGAGTACATACTCATCGTACAGCAGTGTATATTACTTGTAGACCAGGGCTAGACTACTCCTAAAGAAGATACGCTACTGCTAACTTTGCATCTTTACACGTCGATCGAGTTGTCCCCCTTTCTCCACCGTACGTAGCACCTGCCTGGTTCTCCCCTCCGTGCTTCGAACTCCTTAAACCACGCACGATGAGTGCGTAACTGCAGTCAGTACCAGCGTATAGACGGCACCCACGCCAACGAACGCCTACGTATATATATATTGGTACCTGGTACGCTCTAACGTTTTTTTTTAAATATTTGTACTCGCTATATACCTCGCCATGCCCGGTGTTTGACGTCCGTGTCTGAATTTTGCTTGCGCACACACAGGAAGAAGGAACGCCTCCGGATCGCGTGCAACCTGCAGCCTGTGTCCTGGCACCTGTTGCCGGTAGCCTGCAGCCTGTAGCTGTCCCCCGCGCCGAAGCGTGCGGAGACGGAGAGAGATGGATGCTGACAGGGATGCCGAGAATGCCGCACAGTCCGACCCTCCTTTGGAACCGGTGCGGTCTAGACCGGTGCTTGGCCGAGCGCGCAAAGCAAGCAAAGCTTGAGCTTTGAAATAGCAGGGCAAGCAAAGCTAGCAGCTAGCAACTTTCACAACAGCAGAGCAAGCAACGCCACCAACGCAAACATGTTAAGCAGTGGCGGAGGCCGTCCTATCCTGTCCACTATGCACCAGTTATTTTGTGTCCGGGGTTTCGAATAGAATTGAAGTATTTGCTCTCTGTCGCGGGCGCTTGTGATTGTTCGTTCTCTCTGTTTACATCTCTGTCTGTCTGCCTGCCTCCCCCTCTCTCTCTCCCTCCCCCTCTCCCTTCCTCGTCCCTCCCCTCCGCCCCCCCCCTCTCTATCTATCGTGGGTGTGGACATCCCTCAGGGTTTCCCGAGGCGTTGCCTCCTGAGCAACTGCTACCTAAAAAAGCCCAAGCTCTTCACGAGCCACGATGAGCTCAACAAACATCTGCAGCGGTGCATGCCCAAGGCCAACGATAAGCCCACATCTCCCGCTCTCGCCAAAACGCCTCCTCCTGCGAGGCAGGGCAGGCGAAGGGCTGGTGGAGGGGCGGGCCCGGAGGCGGTAGCTGGGGGGGGGGCGGGGGTCCCGCTTGGCGTGCGCCTGGACTACGAGCGCGGTGTCGCCTCCGATGCCCGAGTTTCTAACGGCACGCCTACTTCTTCTACGCAGTCTTCGGCCGATGACGGGGGTAACGCCGAGCACGGTGATGGTGGCGGCGGCGGTGGTGGCGATGGTAGCGGCGGCAGCAACAGCAGCAGCAGTGGGCGTAATGAGCGGCAAGGCACCCTCTCCTGGAGGAACACCAGCGGCAGCAGTGGCGGCGGCGGTGGTGGTGGCGGCGGTGGCGGGTGCGGTGGCGGAGGCGGCGCCGCCGACAACGGCCGTCTTCAGTGGAGTGCGTCGCTGAGTGTCCCAACAGGCGAAGTCGGGGGGAAGGTGAACGCCGGACGCCGTGATCGACCCCCTAGGACGTGCCAGATCAGCAACGGGGGGGCTGCAGGCGGCAAGGGCGTGGGGGCGAGCGCGAACCCGGGGGCGGGGGGCGGGGGGGGCACCGACCGTCGTAGGGGAGGGGCTGCCGGCTCTAGCCCCTCTCGTCCTCGAGGAACGGCGGTGCCGGCGGCAGCGGCAGCGGCGGCTAGTTCCGGGGGGAAGGATAGGCCGGCCACGGGGGCGAGGATGGCGAGGGATGACCGACGCGATGCTGCAGCCGCTTCCGAGCAGAGGGATGAGGTCCCCGCGGTTAATGCGGCGATGTCGGTCAAGACCGAGTGGCGTACCGACGGAGACGCTTCCGAAGGCGCGAGCGGGGGGAATGGAGCGGGTGGACGGGGGGAAGAGGAAGGGCAGCAGCCGGAAGAGCGGGATAACAAGGAAGAGGATGAGGAGGATGATGTTGTTGTTCTTGGTGTTGATGGGCCTGCGTTGTTGAAGCCGGCGCCCTGGAGAGGCTCGCTGGGAGAGTGGGGGCCATCGGGAGGGTTTACGTGTCCGGTTAACCCGGTGGAGGAGTGGGGTCTGCCGGGGTGCGGGAAGGAGAGCAGGGCGCGGGACACGAAGTGTGACTCTTGCGACCGGTTCTTGAGGGTGGACTGGCATGTCGGGTGAGTGCGTTGTTGGGGAGACGGTTGTAGGTGGTGCTGGTGGTGTTAGTGGTGGCGTTGGTGGTGGTGGTGTTTGTATTAGTGGTAGTGGTGTTGGTGGTTTGTTGTTGTTGGTGGCGGTGTTATTGGTGTTGTTGTTGGTGGTGGTAGTAATTCTGTTTTTTTGTTTTTGGTGTTGGTGTTGGTGGTGATGAGTTTATTGTCGAACTTGGTGTTGGCGTCGGTTCTAGAGTTTTTTTTTGTGTTGCTGCCGTTGTTGTTGTTGTCCTACGAAGAACCAGGTACAGACTAAAGACTGTACCATACCTTTCTTGCTTTTTGGTTGGTGTATGGTTTTCGCCGTTTCTGTCTGCAGTCCTTTCTAGCGCCATGTGAAGACATGTGCAACAGAGCTGCACCTCACTAGGCTGACACTTTCTCTCGGGTCACACCTTACGAGCCTGATTCGTTCCGCACGTGCTTGCGGCCCCCACTGCTGCCACCCCCACCCCCGCGCCCCTCCCTGTTAGACCAGCAGAGACGCCGCAACCTTGACAATCAGTAACAAATCGCGTGCTTGGCACGTCAATAGATGCAACCTACGATAGTGGTGCTCGTAATATTTTCTGACGCTGCTCAATTATTTATTGCTTTTGTTCTTACCTTAGCTCATCGCAAAAAATCTAGCCTGTGGGTAATAGGACAGGCTCCTAAATACTGGTACTCTGGAGTGGGAGAGTACCTCAGGGGAAAATAATACACAAACTACTTAAAGTACGATGCAGCACGATAGACACTCAGCTAGCAAATATGAGCTTCGACGAAATCCTCGAGCTCACAGCTGTTGTTTTTTCATTTTTTTAATATACATCATAACTGCGGCACATCGTATACCTCAACCAAGAGAAAGTGAAATACATCCAAAAGAAAAAAGCGAAAAAGGAGAAAGGAAGAAAAGAAGAAGGAGGAAGGAAGTAAGGATACAAAAAGGGAAGAAGGAAAAATGAACAAAAATGAGAAGAGGAGTATGATAAGTTTAGGGGATTTGTAGCCCGCCCAAAGCCTGACTTTGGGATAAATGGAGGTACAACCCGGTGATTATTGCCAGGGTCCAAGTACAGCAGTGGACCCTCTATAATAGTGCCGGTATGCGCCAGGCAACAATACCGGCACTATAGCGGGAGCCGGCACTACTCCGCTCACTGCCACGCTGGGTAATCCCATATGCGCCAAGCAATCTCACAGGCCTAAGCGGGCAGGCGGCACTACTCAACTGGCACTATACAAGGGTTAACAGACGCTTCCTAGCGAACAGTGCCGCCCATCACATCACGCTGGTTTTCGACCCGCCCCCTCCCCTCGCCTGCCCCCCTCGCGCCCCCCCCCCCCCCCCCCCCCCCCCCCCCCCCCCCCACCCCCCCTGCTCCGTCTCGAAAGGGATGCGTGGTCAATGGTCAAATGACTAACACAAGCAACAAATGAGTACACCCCCCCACTCCTCTCCCCTGCTCGCTCGACAACACCTTCTATACGAAACCCATGCATGCATTCATGTAAGTGTTTTAAGGTCAACAGACGCTTTCTATCGACAAATTTCACGACGCCAGTGCCCACCATCACACATCACGCTGATTGCGACCCCGCCCCCCCCCCCCATTATTCCCTGCTCCCGCGACAACACCTTCTGTACGAAACCCCTTTTATGGAATCCATGCATCGTCGCCAGAGCTTCCGCGTCGGTTGGGAGCGGGGTGGAAAACCCGGAGGTCAAGCTAGCTGGCGTGATCACGTTCCAGAACAAGAACGGGCTGACTTATAAGGGGAGGGTGGTGGCGATCGACCCGAGGCCTCGCGAGGGATCCCCGCGCGGCCGCGTGCGCGTGAAATACGACGACTGGCCGTACGACAAGTGAGAGGAGGTTGTGGGTATAGCCATCGGTTTTGGCTCGGCCGTGGTGCGACATGAGCGAGCGTTGTTCTTAGGGTTGGCGTCGATTTCTCCGACGACCAGGAGAAAGCGGCGGCGTACGTAGAGGTGGCGCGATTTTGGTCGGTGTCGTCGGTCAGTCTATGAGAGCCGTTGTGAGAGTTTTCGACCGTTGGGCAATCGCAAAGGCGGCGTGATCGGTCGATCAGTCGGTAGGTCGGTCGGTGACGAGAGCCGTTTGTGAGGTTTTCCGCAAAGAGGCGTGTTGCAGGGGAGTGGGCTCATTGGGGTTGTTAGACCGCGACGATCGTCGAATCGCACGCGCCGCGCTTGTTGCCATTTCGTGGTGCTCCCCCCCCCCCCCCCCCCCCCCCCCCCCCCCCCCCCCCCCCCCCCCCCCCCCCCCCCCCCCCCCCAACCGCCTCCCCCCCTCCGCCCGTTACGCCTTCCACATTGACAGGTACGACGAGGACACGGACATGGAGTTAGTGACCCCTTTCGGATGGGTGCCCACTCCGGTGGGGAGGGCGGGTAGGCGGGCCAGCAAGCCGGTCGTTCCCTTCACGCCGGTGACTGAGGTACGCCGAGTCGCTAGATACCACCGTATACCACTCAAGGCGGAAATGTAAGGACCGTTGGTGCATAAATACGAGTACCCAACGGTCCTTGATATTCGCGCCCAGAGTGATCACACTTACCGGTAAGAGATAACACACCCCTCGGCCAAATGTGCTATTTTGAAGCTGTTTTTTGCGACAACGAGGGGACGGTTGTATCACCCGGGTGATAAGATAACCCCCCCCCCCCCTCGGACATATGTGCTACTTTTAAGCTGATTTTCTCGACAACGGGGAGACGGTCGTATCACCCGGGTGATAAGATATCACACCCCCTCGTAAAAATGTGCTATTTTGAAGCTAATTTTCTCGACAACGGGGAGACGGTCGTACCACACCCGGGTGATAAAGTATCACACCCCCCCGGACATACTTGTTCTACTTTTAAGCTGATTTTCTCGACAACGGGGAGGCGGTCTTATCACACCCAGGGGGTGGGTGGGTGGGTGGGTAGACCAGGGAGTGGGTGCCCGAAAAACAATGTGTGCAGTTGGTGTACAGTTGTATTCCAAGAGAGGTTCGTAGTAGCGTAGCGTACCGCCCCCCCCCCCCCTGACTACGGCCGTGCACAACCCAAGTACCTGGTTGGTGAAAACCCAACGTGCTCCGTCCCGGCATTGTAGGGATGCGACGGTCTATGGCCATACGGCTACGGCCGTGCACGACATGAGTACACCCCCCCACCCCCCTCCCCTCCAGCCCGGGATGGTCGGGCCGGGCCGATTTTTCCACTGACTGCGAGGACCCGCCCTGTGTTTTTGTTCACACCCACGAATCGCGTCAGTCTCCGTACGCGAAGAGGGTGCCGTCGGTGGTGGTTGCTTTCCCCGCGATGCCTACTGAGGAGGAGGCGGCGGCCGCGCCGGGGTTGGGGGAAGGCCAGGAGCGCCCTGAAGGGTTGAAGGAAGAGGAGGGGGAGGAGGAGGAGGAGGAGGAGGAGGAAGAAGAGTCATCTGAGGAGGAGGAAGAAGTTGTCCCAATGTATGTGCTGTATGCGCGTTTTATGTATGTGATGTATGCGCGTTTTACATGTATGTGCTGTATGCGCGTTTAATCTCGCCAAGTGTTTCACACCTCGGATGGATCATGTACAGATAGATCATCGATTCCTACTTGATGATCTAGATATTTCAAGGCAGATATATTCCCTTGCATGATCTAGCTCAATGCTGCCGGTTTTGGGAGCCGTATATTCTGCATGATCTATAGCACATGTGTCCTGAATTCGAGCTGTACTGTATATGCAGATCCTGCACAACCTTTCACAACGGCGGGGTGAGGCACTAGACGATCTAAATAATGATTTATCTGTAGATGATCTAGATCATGATCATCTGTCGACTATCTAGATCATGGTCTATCTGTAGATTATATGTCCGAGCTGGTAAGTGTTAGCATCGTTCCGTTACACATCATGATCTATCTGTCGATTATCTAGATCATGTTCTATCTGTAGATGATCTGTCCGAGTTGTTAAGTGTTAGCATCGTTCCGTTACACCTGTCGTACAACGTATCGTTCTACTGTAGACGGAAATGCAGGAACCATTTCCACATGATTAACATGAATACAAGACGATCCTTTTTCTTCTACCCTCAGTGGTTTGTGTATCTGATGCCTGGTGTATAAGCTGTAGTACATAACACGACGTATCGTGCGGTGTTTTTTTTGCTTCATTTTTATTGTTCGCTGGGAATGATTGGAGTGATTTCGTGTGCCCGAATTCGGAAAATATATGATGAAACTCTCTTTTTTACTGGTTTTAGATATAACTGCTGTAACTATTATCGTGGTCAGGTGTGCTGAGTATTCGTGAACATGTGTACGTCCCCAAAATTGTTCGCCTGGCGTACGAGGTAGGACAAGCTATTCGTCGGAGACTGACGAATGCCTGCCATAAAAATGCCGAGAACATCCTGTCCCTCAGCTTTACGTTTTTTTTTCGTTTTTTTTTTTCATTTCAGCATGGCAGATGTACACATGTTGGATCTAAAATGGGAGTACATTGTCTACTTTGTATACGTACTCGTAGATCGTGATCTTCCTTTTTATTTGTAACATTTCGATAAAAAATATTCGCCCATTCATTAGCTTCCGTACACAGTACGCGACAGATGTTAAGAATCTGATAATTAAGAATTTGATACTGAGATTTTGAGAGGAAAATAAAAATGCGACCTCTTTGTCCTGGAAATAGTGTGGAACGCACCCTGTCTTGCGTAAGAATTCCAGTTTGGCCAGAAATAAGAGATTCTTAACCCCTTAAGAACTGGTCCCACGAATTTGGGGACAAACTACTTGGAATTAGTGTGAGGCATTTTTTCAGTTCTGAATGGGTTAACCAACATCTGTCGCGTACTGTAGGATTTGATCTGTAAGATGCAGATTTTCTGGATCGTGATTTGTCCTTGACTCGGATTATTTCAATACATGTATCGTACATACATCAGCTGACATGTTCGTTCTCGTTTTGCCTTTTTGCGCCCCCCCTCCCCCCCCACCCAGCGTCAAAGTGTGGACGTGCAAGCATGTTCGCAAAGACGGAGCCGAAATATACAGGAACGGGGCGTGCCGGGCCTGCTTCAACGCTTCTCAAAAATCGAAGGCCGGCATCACGGTAGGAATCATAATGTTCCCTTGAGTTTTCCTAGAATTTCATAATTTTCCATGTGTCGACATCAGAAGGCAGTGAGCTTTTTTTTCTTCATTTTCGCGATTTTATTCGTATTTTCTTCTGCTGCGAGCTCTGGTTCCAGCGACAGGCGAAACGTTTTGGCTTCGAAAGTTTTGTACGCCATGCTTTTTGAGAATTGGGAAAGTAACTTTGGCATTGTTCTTTATAGCAATGCGAAAAGACGGAGGACTGGCCTTTTTCCCCCCCATTCTTAGGCTAATTCTTATGCAGTCGGAAACGTGGATCGAAAAAGACGTTTTCCGATTGGAGACACAATTGGGCTTTCTTATACAGTTGAAAAGAGCTTTTTCGATCCCAACTTTTTCGATTGAGAAATCCAATCCACGAATCCCGTCGAAAAAGATTCGTGGATTGGATTTCTCAATCGAAAAACTTTTTTGAAGCTCACCGCATCTCTCTTCACCCCTCCAAACACACGGCCACACCACCCAGCGGCAGCCTAAACACCTCTCCGATGCTGGGTTGACTGCTCTCCTGCTGCTGCTGCTGCTCTCTACTGCTGCTGCTGCTGCTGCTGCTGCTCGCAGCGTAGCACCTCCTAGAACCCGCGAGCAGGACACGAAGCAGTTTTCAATTATCGTACCAACCGCCCCCAGGAAGAGCACAAAAAACTGCAAAATCGATCCGATTGACGATAGGGAAGGCATACAGACACACCCCGTTGAAGTTAGAGTGGATCGGAAACCGGCTTTTTCGATCCAACTTTTCCGACTGCATAAGAATTAGCCTTAAGGCGCAATTTTACGGGTTTTACGTTTTTTTTTGCAACTTCGACCTTGACGACGAACGAAAGAGAAAGGCCAGTCCTCTCTTTTTTCGATATTGCCCTGAAAAACGAAAAACAACCATGCTGAATTGTGGTTCCCAACTCTCAACAACCCTGGCGCGAAATGATTTTTTGTGTCGAACAAATAATTTCACACAATGTGTACGTATAATTCGTACCGTATACCGATAGGAAAATAAGCAATTTCAAATTGACTTTGGTCAAAAACAGGCCCAAAATGAACCGAAAGTAGGCCTAATTTGCCGATCGAATTGTTTTTTCTTTGTGAACCACATCGAATGCCAATCAAGACCATTGCTAAGTGCCCTGTTGCCGTAATCTTGTAATATCACTAGCTGAACAATAAATGTCGTCGCATATATATGGTCACCAAAAAGGCAAGACAAAAATAATGGTGGCTTACTTGTGGCTCACGGTTAAAATCCTGAAAATTCCTTCGGTTTTTCGTTTCCGGCGGCTGCTGCTAAAGTGATCCAAACCTCCAGACTATTGCCCACGTCTCACGACGTACATCTCTGATGTATATCATCTATTCACACGACCCGCGCCCGCCCCACACACTATAAAATTATAGTGAATAATATTTATAAAGTTGGGTTGGCGTCGGTTGGCATGGACGCCTGTAAAACACGCCACTCCGCATGCGTGAGCTAGAACAACCAGGGTGCCGTTTTTGTTATTTTTTGGCGGTCACAAAGCTGGCCGGTCGAGTAATGCATTTAGTGCGGGGTGGAGAACCTTTGCTCGCCGCACAAGGGGTATGGTCGTACCCCGACGTAGCTGTTATATGAATGGGGTAAGGCGTCCCGCGAAGGCTAGTTACATTAGTAAAAACCATTGCTGTCTCCGGAAGTGGCCACACAGAAAATTAAATTATTATTCATTGAAGCTGTCGTCGCATAGTGCAAGTCGCCCTACAGAGGGGTTCTTCACGGCCCAGGATGAGTCATCTGCGACTCGCCCGATACCGAATGCGAGTCGCCTCGGCGTTTCGCGCTTGTGCAAGCAATCGTGCTGCCTGGGGTTGGTGAACCCAACGCCGGCTCCGTGCCCGGCATTGTAGGTGATGCGAGGGTCTATGGTCATGATGATAGGCGCGCCCAGGTCGAGCACACAGGCCAATGGAGAACCGCCCCCCCCCCGTGCTTGGTGGCTGAGCATGTCTCGCCTGGTCGGTGAAAACCCGTCATGCTCCGTCCCGGCATTGTAGGGATGCGAGGGTCTATGATCATACGACTACGGCCATGCATGAAAATGAAGCACCCCCCCCCCCTTATTGATGCGGTCATCATGTAGATATGTTTTAAGTGTCGTAAAGTGTAACCCAACCTATTCTTTGTTTGAGGACCCGAAGGTAAAAATGTTGTACATAATTCTGGAACCACCTCGTAGTAGTACGGCCGAAAGAAAGGCCTCGGCGCGCCCATCACGATCGGTCTCCATTACATGGGAAACGTCCTATTACGGGGGAGCATAGTAAATAGGACCACACTAAAACCTATATGTTTACCTTTTTTTACTAAAAATATTTGGTCTTATTGACTATGGTCCTCCGTGATAGTAGTAACCAGAACCAAATATGCTGTGTAAACATCCGGGGATACTTCGTAGTAGCCAGAACCAAATATGCTGTGTAAACATCCGGGGATACTTTTTTTTTTTTTTCTTCATCCCATTTATTGTCTCCGCCCTTTTTTTCTCTCTCCCTCTTATTAATAGTGGTAACTCAGATCCGGGGTCACTTAAGTATGCTCTCTTCCTCCCTCCCTGCACTACGATAAAGGTGCCTGGGCATTTTTTATCACGAGAAGATTTCAGCACTTTCTTCCCTCGTCGACCGACCCTCGTCGAATTGTGCCTGCCTACCCACGCCATATATACGATAATGGAGTGTTTGCGATTGAAGTAAATAAAAAAAAATACTTTCCTTCCGCCAAAAAAAAGTGAATTTCCTTCCCTTCACGATTTCGGTGTGTTTGCGATAGAAGTAAACCCAATCCTGGAGGCGACGCCTCCGAAAATACCAGGGGAAGAGGGGTGAACCAAAAAAAGAACGAAAACAAAAACTAGCGTACGAGAGGAACGGCAGCCCAGCAACGGTGGGGGCGGCAGGGATATCCGCAGTGCCGCCGCTGCCACGACCGCAAGCAGCAGCACAGTTGGCTGCAGCTACGTGGCGGCAGCTAACGGCAGCGTCTGCTCCAGCAACATAAACAAACAACATCGGCAGCCCCAGCAGCAGCAACAGCAGCAGCAGCAGCAGCAGCAGCAGAAGCAACGGCTTCCGTTTTTGCTTTTTTCGATTTTGCGACCGACTATTCTTCTCGTCGTGTGCTGCTGCTCCTGCTGCTGCCCTCGACCTACGCGCAACACCGCGCCGGCACGCTCCGCTCCAAGCCCGCCCGGCGCCCGACATAGACAGACCGTGGCGGCGCGCCGCCGCTGCTGCTACTGCTGCTACCGCAGTGTGGTGGAATTGAAATGATACACGATGATCTGTCATCCTGTCCAGCTCTACAAGGAAGGCGGTACGAGTACGTGTACATGCGAGTACTCGTGTACTCGTACGAACTCGTACTCGTACGAGTAGTTCTTTCTGGACGACGCTTCCTCCACGACACCAAGCCGGCGAGAGCGTACCGTAGCGGGCCGCCGGCAGTCCGCCGGCGCCCCGCTAGCAAAATCCAACACCGCTCGTCCGTGTCATACTCTAGCTACACCTCTCAAGCCTCTGTGCTCCCATCGGTTGTTGTGTTGTGTTGTGGCGTTCTGCGTCGGTAGAATGCTCGGTGCGTGTAGGCCAATGAAACTGAGAGCCAAAAGGTACCGTAACTTTTGATCAAAAACGTACTTCTCTAAAGTACTTTTTTGCCGTTTTTTCAAAAATTTACCGCAAATCCTCCCTTCGGGATAATTTTTTAGGGAAGTAAAAGGAAGAAGAAAAATAAACGCAAACACTCTAATATCATACCAGGTAGGTGTTTTCGACAGCTGGTGTCATTTTTTGAGAATATAAATCTCCCTACAACGAAGACTCGAACCCCTGACCTCGACCTTAGAATTCTTCATGGTTAACTGCTAGACCACCGGGGCGACCGGCATACTATGGCCCCCGAAATACCTGGTATGTCGTATTAATAGTTTTACCAGGGAATGTAGTAATCATAACCAAAATTGGTGTGTACACATTAGGGGGGATGTATGATTTTTGGTTCCATCTTGATTTCTTATAACACTAGCCCCCCCTGTAATGACGCATTTTGCCGACGACCCCTCCCCCTGTGCGAAGATGTCAAGAGACAGCACTTTCACCCCTTGAAGGGCAGCCACTTTGCCTTGACATGCCCTTGACTGACACCAAAACTACTACCAGGTAGGTTTTAGTGTGGAACTATCGGCCCTGCTGATACAAACCGTTGACGGCGTACGTTTTGCCTTGCTTGAAGTGTCTCCTGCTATTAATAACGGTTTTGCTTTCTCGTGCGTGTGTTTGTGGGTTTTGAGCAGATGTGCAGGCATGTCAGGGAAGGGCAGGCGAGGGCGTACGGGCGAGGCCCGTCGAACTATGGCAAGGGGCACTGCCGAGAGTGCACCATAGCGCGGTTTCCAGTGAAGGTAAGCCACGCCCGATAATGTAGAGTGTAGGTTATATAACGCTACCCACTTATTAACGTTCTGCGTATGTACATACTGCTGTGGTTCGGTCCAATGCTTGGTTTATTTTTCGTTGTTATGTGGTTTGGTTTTGCGTGTGTTTTGACCCTCTGGTGCTTTGTGTTGAACGTTTGTTTCGCTTTGCGTTGTTTTGTTTTGGTATGTTTTTGTCGCGTTTTATTTTGTTGTTCTTCGTTTAGTTTTGTGTTGTTGTTGCTGTTGTGGTTGTTGTTGTTGTTGTTGTTGTTGTTGTTGTTGTTGTTGCTGCTGTTGCGTTATTGCTGTCGTGTTGTTTCGTTTAGCATGTTTTGACCTTGTTTTGTGCTCCCGTGTTCCCCCCCTCCCCCCCCCATTTTCGGTCATTTTTTTCCCGACAGAAAATCAAAGTCAAGAAGCCCCGGCTGTGGCCGAGCTGCGTGATGCCGGAGTGCCGTCGGAAGCACCATGCCTGGGGGATGTGCGCTCCGTGCCTCGCGGTAAGTGTACAGTCAGTTGGTGATCTATTATCGAGCTGTTGTTAATAGTTGTCTGACCATAAGGCACCGACTAGTTGTTAAAACTGCAGTACGAGTCGTAGTTGGCTAGGTATTATAGGTATTAATTGCGCGCGGTGATTTTCGGAGTTCTGCTTCTTTTTATCTGACCTGTCTCGCTTGGGGATGGGCACGTTTTTTTAATTTGATGAAGACTACCAGGTTAAAAGTTAGTTAGTTGGATCACCTGGCCACCCAACCGATTACTAGCCGGAAAGTTGTCCTGCCTTGGCTTGCCTTACGTTTTTTGTTTTTTGTTTTCAGGTATCCTTCCTCATCTCACCTTATCTCATCTCATCTTATCTTATCCTGTCTTGTGTTTTCTTACTTTGTACCAGGGTATACGTAGTATCTTATCTTATCATCTCTTGTCTTATCTTACCGTACCTTATCTTATTTACATTATCTTGTCTTTCGACCATATACTGATACCTATGTTACCTTGCCATATATTATCTTGTCGGCAGGTCTACAAGGAAAAACACCCCCAGGCGCAACCGCTGCCTCAGACGAGGCGCAAGACTGGCAAGGTGCGGCGGGAGTGTTAAAGGGGTTTCCACGCCTAGTACCGTAGGCGGTATCATCGTGCTGACGACGTTTTTTGCACGTTGCCGTTTGTTGGTATTCTTTTTTGTCGTCGTTGGTTCTGATGTTGGTGTTGGTGTCGTGCACTTTTTGTTATTTTGTAAATGTAGAAAGATGGAGATTTTACCCGCTGTGTACTCTTGTCATACGATACCGGTACTATTAATAACACTTTTTTCGTTTTTTGCATTTTTTTATGGTGTATGCTGCTGCTGTCTGCTGCAGCTTCGTACGTACCTGGTACCTGGTATATATGTCATACCAGGTATTCAATTATTTCATAATGTATGATATGATATGCATATGTATCAAACGATCTAATGTCACGTGATGTGCAAGAAATAATCTGATGTACTACGTATGATGTATCAAACGAGATGATCACCTTAAGACATACCAGGTACTAATTTATCGGATATCAAAGGATATCACATGAAAACCTAAACGCAGTATCGAATTATCTGATATCATATTATACATAAATATATATTAATAAAAAAACCGACAGCTGTGAGATCGAGGATTTCGTCGTATCATACGTATGTATTATGTTACACCAAGCTTGCAAAGATGAGTCGTGAGGAAAATTTCGATCTCATCGCAGCTTCGGTTTCTTTTATTTTTTCATACTACCAGGCATGATGCTGCTGTGTACTTGGCTCCTTTTCCTGGCTCCATTGTATCGTAGGGTTTGTACCTGGTACATGACGCCACCATAAGCAACGTTTCTACATTAAAATGAAGACCCTATGGTCCTTACATCTCCCCCCACGTAGAGTATCCTTTTTTCATTGGTTCCGATGGGCGTTTTCCCTCTTTTTGCCTGTTTGCTCGCTTGTAATAATCCATCAACTACTGTACCTCTTTTTACCTGATTTATCTCTTCTAATAACCCATCAACTTTACCCCCCCCTTCCCCCCCGTTAGTAGGATGCAGCTCACCCTCCGTGCAATTCCGCGAATACGCTAATACCCTACGGCGCGTCGCGCTTGGTGCTAGCTAGCGATGTCTGTCTAGTCGGTGAAAACCCAACGTGCCCCGTCCCGGCATTGTAAGGATGCGAGGGTTTATTGTCACACGACTACAGCCATGCATCATAGTGAGTATATTTACGCCTCCCCCCCCTGACCTCCTCCCCGCTCCATCTCGAAAGGGATGCGTGGTCAATGGCCAATGACATCGGCTAGCAACAAGCGAGTACGCCCTCCCCTCCCCTCGCCTCCCCAGATCGGAAATAAAAAAAAATAAAAAACCCCGTATGGTCATACAGACTACGGCCATGCATGAAAATTTAAGTACCCCCCCTCCCCCCTCACGTGCGCTCTGTGCGGAAAAACGCCCCCGGCCACCATAAAACCAGCTTGCCTTCAAGTATCTCGGGGAAGACGCTGAATTCACAGATTCTTCGGACGACGAAGCCCCCCCTCGATCACGGGGGGGGGGGAAGGGTGCCAAGCCCAGCGCGGGCGGTGACCCTGCAGCAGCAGCGGGGTCGGATGCTGGAGCCAATGGGGCGCGAGGCGGCACGGGCTCGGGTGGTGGCGATGGTGATGGTTTTGAGGTATGATTGCACCTGTTTTGGGGAGGGGGGTGTACTTCTATTTCATGGCATGCCGTAGTCGTATGGTCATAGAGAGGGGGGGGGGGTTACTCATGTCTTGCACGGCCGTAGTCGTATGACCATAGAGAGGGGGGGGGGTTGGGCGGCTCTGGATGCCCGCACTCGTGTGTCGCTGTGGACGTTAGCGTAGGGGAAGGGCAGGGTACGGCAGGCATTCGATGCAAACGCCGCTCGCTCTCACGGATGCCGTCAACCCCCACCCCCACCTTGTACTTCCTTATGCCCAAACCCACACCCCCATGTCCACACCCACACCCACACCCACCGCTTCACCACCCCCCTGTACACCCATACCCACCCCCACCTCCACGCCCTTACACCCCTACACACCCACCCCCACCCACCCACCCCCTGTTGAGCACCCAACTGTTGAAGGTGTCTCTATTAGTAGTAACGGTGCTCCGTCTTTAGGTTTTCACGGACCAGGCAGACATTGCTAGCACCAAAGAGGGGGGGAGGGGTGTTCAAAGGAAGTTCGGAAGCGTCCTTGAGGTGGGGCCTCTTTTTCCTCATTTTTTTTTCAAGAAACAGAGGAAAATAAGGGGGAGGGAGGAGTTCGATAATAATGGTTCCTTACGTACAGAGGAAAACTAGGGGGGGATGGGAGACGGGGTGGGGCAAGAGATTTGGAGGAGAGTGGACGGAGGAAAGGGGGAGGAGAGGGGCGAGGGGAGACGGGGAGGAGGGGATACATGGAGGCGAGGGCGGGGGGGAGGGGCTACTGACGGAAGGGGCAGAGGGCGCGGTGTGTGTGAATTGCTCCTATTTCATTTTTCTGTACCGAATTTGAGTATATTGGTCCCGATCGTTCCTCGAGAGAGCCAATATAGAGCCCGAAACTAACCCCCCCCCCCGTCATTGCCTTGCCTTGCCCTTCTGTCTTCCCGTATGCTTTCGTGTGGTGTGCCGTTGCTGTTGTTGTTTATTTCTGCGAACAGACGGCCCCATTTGCTTCTATTGCCAGAAGTCCTCCGGGCGTGACTCGAAAGACCAGCTGCTGTTTTGCGCCGACTTTGACTGCAGCCGCAGCGTGCACATGAAGTGCTGCAGCCCTTCGCTTGACAAGGTACCCACTGCCTGGCACTACTGGTACCACTACGATCTACTGCTAATACCACTTCCTACTGCTAGTGCTACTGTCTACTGCTGATACTACTGTCAGTACTACTCTCTACTGTCAATATTATTTTTTTTATACTACAGCACGAACTGTTTGGTACTTTTTTTACTGCTCTGTACTTCGTGTATGACATTCATAGCATTGTCGTATCCTATTACAGTAGTAGTCATGTTAGTATGATACTTGCAACGCTATTGCGTGATTCCATGGCTGTCCGCGGGTCGGGTCAGGAAATGTTCTGAACATAACGGGTCGGGTCGGGTCGGGTCAAGAGGTTTGCAAATCTCACGGGCCGGGTCGGGTCGGGTCAAGCGGTTTCCAAAATCTCGCGGGTCGGGTCGGGTCATCCCCCACATATATATATTTTTTCGCGGGTCGGGTCACTCGGGCCGACCCGACCCGACCCGACCTGACCCGTGAGGTTTGACCTGACCCGCGAACAGCCCTGGGTAATTCCTTTGTTGGAGGGAGCCCCGGCACGGATCACGATCTAGATCGTCTAGATAATCTACTGTAAATCCTGCTGTAGCCTGCCGTTGAAAAATGCCGGGCAGGATCTGTACAGTACAGATCCATAGATCAGGAATGTATCTGCCCCGAACGATCTAGATTACCAAAGTGGAAATCGAAGAGCTGTCCGATGTGTGCTACACTATTACGGGGTGGGCTAATGTAGTAAACACTAGTAAATAGGACCTACGGTACACTCACAAACCTACATATTTTCCCATTTTTGAACAACAATATTTGGTCCTAGTTACTCTGGGTCCCCCGTTATTGCCTCCCCCATCCTTAACTGTGTACTATCAATAGAAGAGAGACCGCTTGTATAGTGCGGTAGTTTGAGGATGTTTATGTCGAACTGGAACATGTATACTACTGTATGCCACACATTGTCGGAGGGCAAAAATATACGAAAACATAAATGCCATAGGGGTCCGCCAGTAAGGCGGTGGTTGGTGTGCCAGAGCAAATATGACCGCCTCATTGGGGGAAGCCGCCTTAATCAATCCAAGATTCTGAGTGCACTTTCTCATGTCGCCCCAAGCGATTTTAACCGCCTTGTATCGGGATACCGCCTTATATCGGGACACCGCCTTGAATCGGGATACCGCCTTTAGGGATACCGCCTTATATCGGGATACCGCCTTATATCGGGATACCGCCTTATATCGGCATACCGCCTTATATCGCGATACCGCCTTATATCGGGGTACCGCCTTATATCGGGATATCGCCTTACATCGGGATACCGCCTTATATCGGGATATCGCCTAACTCAGACCGCCTTAATGGGGGACCCCCACTGTAGCGAATACATTTCCACTATTAATAGTCGGGTAGAAACGTTTTTTTCTTTTTTTTCCGGTGGCTTCTCAGTTAGGCGCCGTGGCGCAGATTTTAGTTTGTGCCCAAAAAAGCCGCCCTCTACGTACTGTACCACTCTGGTGGATAATGCCTGTTAGGTGAACCAGGGGCTGCATTAATCTAGGATCGTTTCTTTGCCCTGTTACGGGTGATATTGGAGCAGTATCGTCGTGCCTGTTCTTCCTCTCATATAATGTGGGTCGAAACAATGGCATCACCTTCAGCGGCCGGTGATGTCCACCCTCCCTATACTATTCACTTCCTTTCCACCAACACGTGGGGCAGATCGTCCACGTACAGATAGGTCAGATAGATCGTCGATTCCCACTTCATGATCTATTTCGTATAAGCAGTAGACCTTTCAAGGCAGATCAATTCCCGATCTTGTATATATGATCTCTAGCTCATGTTGCCGGGTCGGGGCCGAATAATCCGCGTGATCTACTGCTGTAGCACATGCTTCTTGGGTGGACCTGTACTACTATGCAGATCCTGCACAACATGTTATAACGTCAGACCAGGATCTAGACCATTATCTATCTGTCCGCTACGTGCATGCATGGCTCAATCCCTGGCTCCAATTCCCTGATGCCTGATCCCCGCTCGCTCTCTGTCAGGTGCCGGAGAGGTTTTACTGCCAGGTTTGCATCGACCAGAAGAAGGACAAGGCTTGCGAGAACCCCTGCATGGCTTGCGGGAGCAACGATCGGGACGACCTCGTGAGTCGTGTCGAGCCGAGTCGTCCGGGCGCTGTGTCGCAGCGTGGCACGGCGCCGAGTTTTGGTCGTTTTTTTTTTCCAATCATTTTTTTTTTTTTTTCACAAACAGTATTTTGACCCTTTTACTCGCAGCGTGGCGAGGCGCCGAGTTTTTATTTTATTTTATTTTTTGTAATTTCTTTTTTTCACGAACAATATTGACCCTATTACTACTGCCAAAAGCAACCCTATACTAATTCCAAGTAATCCCCCCCCCCAAAAAAAAAAACGTCTGCAGTACGTAGTGAAGGGGCTACGTCGGTTGTTTTTTACTGCTGGTGTAACGCTCCGATCGTCGATTTCAATTCGTGCTTGGCAGTATACGAAGTATAGTTTTGGATCGATGAGGCCTCGCTGCTGCGATCCGCCAGAGACTTCTCAACCCAGGGCAACTACTACCACTCCGCCAGAGACTGTCATGTCAACCCAGGGGTCCTACTACCACCCCCGCATTGATCCGTCGCCAATCAACACGGCCCTCTTCGCAGGAAGTAGCTGCTGCGTGCTGCGGTGTAATGGACACTACTCCCATCAAAAGCACGGGAACACAACATTTTCTGTCTACCCTACGGTTCCAGAATTTCAGACGTAGCGGTCACAGCGGGCGCCTGCCCTTTGAACACCTTCCTTGGTGAGGGCTCGTTAGTCTGTGTGAAACTCGGCATGACGAGGGGGCTCGTGTCATGCATGGCCACAGTCGTACATATGACCATAGACCCTCGCACCCCTACAATGCCGGGACGGAGCACGTCGGGTTTTCACCGACAAGCCGGGCATTGCTTGCACCAAGCGCGAAGCGGCGTGAGGTGTTGGGCGAGTCGCATGGAGGGTGGGCTCCATCCTACTAAGAACCGCTTGTCAGGCGGACTTTCTTGCATATGGACGACGGCGTCGAATGGCTTGATATGTTTTTCGGGGGGCGCAGCGTCCTAGACTCGCCAAAAACCATCCGGGTCGACGGGACCATCCTGCCCCAGCTCTCGGTGCTACAGTGCGAGCTGGGCCGGGCTGGTCCCGTAGTGCTCGATGATTCTTGACAAGTCGAGGACCCCCCCCCCCCACGCATGCTCATTCGATGCTGTCATCCACATGCAAGGATTTCCGCCCCACAAGCGGTTCTTAGCGGGGTGCAGCTCACCCTTGATGCGACTCGCCCAACACCACAGCGCTTCGCAGAGCTCGGTGCAAGCAATGTCTGCCTGGTCGGGAAAACCCCGACGTGCCCCGCCCCGGCATTTTAGGGATGCGAGGGTCTATGGTCATACGACTACGGCTACGCATGACATGAGAGTACACCCCCTCCCCTCATGCCGGGATCAGTACCGGCTATCGAGTCCCATGGGCGGGTGCTCGCCACGATCGCTGCGTCTGCGTCTGATATCAACAGCAACACCAGAAAACAACAACCGCAACATGCACTACAACCAACAACACCAACAACCGCCACATCCACAACTGCATGCTCGTTCGGCAGACCCCCTCCCCTCACCGCCA
>MEHQ01002743.1:95874-110901 GCA_008828725.1 Saccharina japonica
CCCCCCCCCCCCCCCCCCCCCCCCCCCCCCCCCCCCCCCCCCCCCCCCCCCCCCCCCCCCCCCCAACACAAACGCCGTATCACAATGAAACCGTCTTGTCGCCCTCTTCGCCTCGCCTCGCCCCGCCCCGCCTCCACTATGCTGTAACGCCTGCAACGCCTGGAACTCCCGCCTGCTGTAAGATTCTGGTGTGCGATCGAGATACCTGCTACTGCTACTTCCATTGCTACTGCCTACCGCAGCCCTTGGAGGCACCTCCCGAGGTACTATAATATGGATGACTGCTGTAGTGTTTGGTATCGTGTCGAATATGTTTTTGACGGTCGCGAGTGTTGTACGTTGATTCCTCGCAAAGGATATGGGCAGGTGTCTCCCCTTTCCCCTGGGTAGTATATAGTTGCACCAGATACCAGGGTTATATATTATACGGGTAACAGCTGCCAGTATAACTCGCATTGAACTTTAGGCAGATTGTTTTGTGCACATACGGTATATGTATTTGGATTCTTCTTGGTTAAGTTCCCGATTCCCGATAATCTTCTACTCGCCCCCTCCTCCGTGCGCGCGCTCCGTCTCGAAAGGGATGCGTGGTCAATGGTCAAATGACTAAGGCAAGCAACAAATGAGTACGCCCCTCTCCCCCCCCCCTCCCTCGCGCGTACCGCACCGCCTCCTCCACTATCTTATCCGCGTTTTTTCAGGGCGAGTACGTCTGCCCCTCTTGTACTGGAGAGGAACTTGAAAGAGGCCTGGTCGTCGCCAAGGTGGGTGGAGGCGTGGGCGGTGGGGGGTCGTATATATATTCGTCCGAAAGGATGAGCCTGATGACTGGACCGAATGTCCACCAAACAGGAAAACTGGACGAACTGAACCTTCAGAGCCGTGGACTACAGCGAGTGTGAATTGTGAATTGCTTGAAGTACGTACAGTAGTCAATTAGTCAAACAGTTGACCAGATCAATCAAGCCAACCAACAGAACGACAAATTAATCCACCAATCAATAAACCGATCAACTAACCACCCAATCAGCCAATCCATCAACCAACGAACCAAATCCCCCCCCCCGTACCCAGTCCGCCTCACAAGCGGCTCTTAGTAGGATGCAGCTCACCCTTCATGCGACTCGCCGAATAGCTCACGGCGCTTCGCGCTTGGTGCTACCAATGTCTGCCTGGTCGTTGAAAACCCGACATGCTCCGTCCCGGCATTGTAGGGGTGCGAGGGTCTATGGTCATACGACTACGGCCATGCATGAAAATAAAGCACACCCCCCCCCGTACCCCCCTCCCCTTCCCGTACCCCCCCACCGTACTCTGCTGTCTGTCTTCCGCCGGGCAGAGGTTCGGGGGCACCCGTCCCCCTCGCCTAATCCCCGCGCAAGAGAGCGAGGGAAAAGTTAAGGGTGAGGAGGCAGATTCAGCGAGGCGGTGCAGCGCTTGCAGGACAAGGTGCTTGTCGCAGGCGATGTGGAAGTGCTGCAGCGGGAAGGAGCCCTGCAAGGGGAAGAGCTTCCACCGAAAGTGCCTTGCCAGGGGCAAAGGTACGCGTGCGTTGATTGACCAGGCTAGTCAGGGGGAAGTGTGTGCGTGCCCTGATTGGTCAGGAAACTAACTAAGGTGCGCGTGCGTTGGCTATGGGGGAATAAGGACCCTTGCTAAGGGGAGGGCTTCCACCGGTAGTCCTCGGCCAGCTGGCCAGGGCAGAGGTGCGCTTGCGTTCATTGGTCACGGGCAGGGGTACGTGTACGGTGATTGGTCACGGCGTAGATGCGTATGCGTTGATAGAGGCACGACGGTGTGCGTGCATTGGTCAGGGGTCACGGGGCGTGCGTTGATTGGTCAGGGGGGGAAAATGAGTTTTGCTAAGGGAAAAGGTTCCACAGGACGTGCTTGGCCTGGCACAGTTGATTGGTCAGGGGCAAAGGTGGGCGTTAGTTGTTTTGGTCGAGGGCAAAGAAGGGGCTTTGCAAGGGGAAAAGGTAAAGCTTCCGCCGAAAATTCCTGGCCAGGGGCAAAGATGCGCGTGCGTTGCTTGGTCGGCGTTATTTAGCAGTGTCGTCACGCCAATTAACCCATCGCTCGAGGGTATACGACAAAAATAGAAAACGCCGACCAGTTGGTTGGTATGTCCGAATGAACTGACAGCCAGCTGGGTGGGATGTCCGAATGAAACGCCATCCAGTTGGGTAGGATGTCCGAATGAAAGCCAGCCAGTTGGGTGGGATGTCCGAATGAAAAGCCGGCCAATTGGGTGGGATGTCCGAAATGAAAACGCCAATCAGTTGGGTGGGATGCTTCTACGAACTTTCAAAGTTTCTGGTGGTTATCTGGTGCTGTTGTCTTTGGCATGATATTATACCAGAGGGGCCTGACCAGTGGGATGGTCGGCGTCAGCGGTGTTCTCACGTCAACCAACGCATCGCCAAAGTCTTGCCATGCAGTCGCAAGGCAGGAAAGGCTTGAACTCACTCTGGAAGAAAAAATGAATGACAAAAATAAAACGACAGAGAATAGAAGCATGTCTGGTGGTCTATTTATAGTCTGTGGTTGTCAATGCAGGCTTGAACGTTCTTGAAGGAGAAAAGAGAGATGAAAACATAAGGAAATATGTACCAGGTATTAACTTAAATAGTCTACTCGTAATCGAGGAGAGAAATAGAAAAAATGGTGAGCGGAAAACAAAGAAACAAAACTGGGTTAGGAGACAAACAGCTTACGCCGCTACTGCCGTCCCTCCGCCATCGCCATCTACTCCTTGTGCAATCCATTGCGTCTCGTTGCGTCGCTCCCAGCGCCGACAAAATGTCCCACGAAGAAAAATTGGATTAGGAGAAGGGATGATAATGTTCCCCCAGCGCCGCCGGAGTAGATAAGACGTCGCGTTGTAGTGCCCCCTTTCAGTACAAACAACCTGACCTCCCTCCCCCATTTACCCATCCCCTCCCCTCCCCCGCCCCCCCCAAAAAAAAACAAAAACGCCGCCGCCGCCGCCGCGATCGCGATATATTGCACACACGCGTCGCGTTGCGTCGCCCACAGCGACGTCGAAGGCACTGGGCAGCAGCCGCGGCAGCAGGTCGAAGACTTCCGACAACGCCTCCGCTCTGGAGAGGAGGGGGTCGGGGCGGCGGGTAGGGGGCCCTGGGGGGCAGAGGGGTAAGGAGAGCGTGGGTACCGAGGTTAGGGACTCGGAGAACCACCGCCTGTGCTGTCCCGATTGTGGGTACGACCTGCTCGAGGTGGACTTGGTGGACGTCCTGGAGAAGGAGAAGGTGAGAGAGAATTACGAAGTGTGGGTTAGTTGTTGTTGCGTATGTTGATGTTGTTAGTGGTGGTGTTGGCGGTTGTTGTTGGTGTTGGTGTTGTAGCTGTTGTTGTGGTGTCGCTGTTGCGGTTGTTGTTGTTTCGGCTGTTTTGTTGCTGTAGTTGTCGCTTGCAGTTATCGCCGTCGATGAGGTTGTCGTTTCTGTTTCCCTCGACGTGTTCGTGTCCGTTGTCTTTATCGATGTCGCCCGCAAACACGCTATACCGCGGAGTGAGGTTAAGCGAGGGGGCCAATCCATCTTACAGCAGATCGTTTGCATCGCGACTTCCGGCGCATGCACCTGGCGGCTTTGCCCGCCTTCCATGACTTGACACTCCTCCTTGAATGTATACCAGTATACGGTTTTCACCACATCTCTCCCCCGTTCCTCGCCTACTGTCTGGTGGTTTGCCCCTTGCGTCGTGGTTTCGCGCTGTGCTCTATCCCCTCCCTCCACCCCCCCCTCCCCCGCGCGGATGTGGCGTGCGGCAACCTTGGAACTCCTTCTGCTTTCAACTGTGGCAACAAAAAACGAAACCGTTGCATTTTGCTTCGCCAGACGTACGAGGGGACTGCGGAGGAAGAGTGAGTCGCTTCGTCGTTTCGCTTTTTTCGTTTGGCGTTGTTCGAACATACTCATAGCTTAGCTCTTCGTGCTTTCTTGTAGTTCGTGCTATAAGCTTGTGCCTTGATCTCGTGCTGAAGTAGCATGCTTTATTTTATGCGTGCTGTTTTTAGCACGGAATTTTTCATGTGTACACGCTTTTAGCACGATCTCCATGTGCGCATACGATTAATAACAATGTTAATGGTGGACAAGGGTCCACGGCGGACCCTCCGACCCTTGGCTTCTTCTGGAGCGATAACAGCGCCAGGAAATCACGATTCTTGCCGTCGTGTAGTCGACTTTATTGTATGCGTGCTTTTTTTAGCACGTATTTTTTCATATGCGCATGCTTTTAGCGCGAGCTCCATGTGCGCTACCACTAAGAATGGTGTGTACAAATTAGGGGGGGGATATGTTTTTTTTGGGGTCCATCGTGGGTTCTGATGACTATTCTTACTACATTAGCCCACCCCGTAATACAGTATTACAGTATGAGGCCGGCCTTTCGGGGCGCGTCAAGGCCTCTTTTGGCCTTACTATACTGTTCTTAGTGTAGGGGCGGTCAATGAAGGGATCAAAGCGCGGTTTCCTATATAAATCACAGCATACTCCGGTGATGTTCATCAAAAATACGTAGGGATACGAAAATAGTAGGGACGAGCTGATGGTGGCGGGCCTGGCAGCCTCCGTCACGCTAACGCTTCATTTCGCTTCCGTCAGGGCGAGGTTAACCCCTTTTCCTGCTGTCTCTCTCCCCCCCGCCGCCGCCGCTATGTCGACCTTTATGTCAACACCGCCCTCCACCCCTTTACGTACACCCGCCCGGTGATTCAGGGTTGTGCCCTTTTATGTTTGTCTCTCGCTTCTATGAACACCTCTCCCTTTGGCCACCTTGGATTTGCGCCGCCGTCTCCCGTCTACGTGGGTACACGTACGCACGCCCGCTAATTGTGTTGTTGTCGTGCCGGGTCACAGGGAAGCGTACAAGACGTTCGAGCGAGCCTTGCACGTGTCCCTCGAGGACCCCCGGTTCGGGATCGGCATGTCGCGCGAGGCCTTCGAGGAGCCATTCAAGGGGTCCATCGGGAGCGGGGCTAACCGCACGGCAATGTACGTCTCGTCTCCGCCCACCACGCGTGTTCTACAGATCGATTTGTGCCTCGTACTTAACTGTATGCGACGGCACTGAAGAAATTGGTACCTGGTAGTTGGTAATTTTTTGCTCAAATTTTGCACGAAACACCAATATTACGTAAGAACCCCATGTTTGCTGTTTTTTTTTTACTGATTCTTTTGGAGCTCTCCAAGGAACCCACCGGGGGCGGAGGCAACCCCACGGCCATGTGCGTCTCGTTCCTGCTCGCGTCCTTGCGTTTTGGTCGGTCAATCGAGTTGCCTATGATATCGTTCGTGTTCCCGTCGTGCTTTGGCGCGTAGTGGAAGGGTAGGTGGCGGTGTTTGAGTGGTTGCGTGATCTCTATAGTGGAGAAGCGGTTGAGTACGAGTACGTACCTAGTGCGTTTGTGTTTTCGTTTTTTCGCGGGTGTACCTGGTTTATTCTTGTTTCGACGTACGCGCCTACCCGAAAGCATGCAGGATGTTATTTGGGTTGGAACCCCCCTCTCCCCTCCGGTAATCCTATTACTTGCACCTGGATGCGTACTTTGTTTTACCCTAGTTTGCATAGGAATAACTGTGTCTTCGAGGCTGCTGTCGACGAGATGTCCCGCTAGAGCAATTTCCACCCCCCCTTAACCCATTAAAACGGCACTCTTTTTTTGGAGGACAAAGTACTTGGATTCAGTATGGGATACTCTTTGCAGCAGTCGGTTGAAAGTGGGGATAAGTTTGGCACTAGCTTTCCCAACATCCTCTTACAGGCATTTCCCTTCCCTCTTACGAGCTTTTCCGTTCCTTTGCGCACCTTCTCATGGGCTTTTCCCTCTACTTTGCACACCACCATCTTTTGGGCGTCTACTTTACACACCCTGCTGCTGTTGTGGGCTTTTCGCTCTCCTTTACACCTCGATGTTGCACTGCTGTTATCGACTTTTTTTTTTTGTATCACAGGTATGGCTCTGTGTTCGAGGCTGCTGTCGACGAGATGTTCCGTCAGAGCAAGCTCACATCGGACCACAAGTTCCTCGACATCGGGTGCGGCATCGGCTCCATCGTCCTGCAGGCGGCCGGGTGGGCGGGCTGCCAGGCTGCGGTAAGCGCCGGACCGACGGTGGCGACGGCGCGACCAACGTCTGATACCGAGGGATCGACCGTCGACCGAGCGTACGCTGTGTTTTGTTTTGCGCGTACTGCTGTTCCTGCTGCACGTATTATATATGCTGCTGCTGCTATACGTAGTGCTGTTGCTGCACACAGCAGTACTATCAATACTACTACGTACTGCTACTGCGGGCGATCGATGGTCGTACAAGCTTACGATGTGTTTTATTACGCGTACTCGTAGTGCTGTGTTTGCTGCAAGTAGTATTAATACTATTGTTTTGCTGTTGTATGTACTGCTGCTGCTGTTGCTGCTGCACACAGCAGTAGTAGTATTACTACTACTGTGAGCAATCGATGGTCGACCGAGTGTACTCTGCGTTTTATTACGCGTACTGCGATATTTGCTGCACGTACAACGACTATTATACTGCTGCTGCACGTAGTACTACTGCTGCCACTGGCGCAAAGGTCCCAGGCGGAGCCGCATCGGCTGCTTTCTACATACAAAAACAGTGGCCCCCCGTTCCGTATGGCTCGACCGCATTCGGTCTGTATTTGTGGCTGGCTATGATTGGTGCGTCACGACGTGGCCCTGCTCATTATGGTACGGTCGCGTACGTGTTCTCTCCTCGCGGCATCGTCTGCTGTCGAGCGGTAGCCGGGGCCGGAGCATCGGGGTCACCCACGCGGAGTACGTGCGCGCGGCGTCCCCCATGTGCACACGCAAAGCCGCTTTCTCCCGAGGCGTAGGTGACGACCCCCGCTGCCGACACGCCTTGGCATCATTTATTGGCATCATTTATTGACAAAAAAAAGTCCAATTCCATTCGTAAAGTGCACTCAAGTGTTTCGTCGCCGAAACATGGATGCTGCTGTAGTACGCGTCAGGTGGTGTGAAGAGCCAGGCCACGGTACTTTTGACTACTATGGTTGAACTGGCGGGGCTCCTCACCGGATGAACGCCCCAAAAATCTTTGTAATGCCATTGTTGTGTTTTGTAGAAATGTGGTTGTGCTCGAGTGCCTGACCAATCCCATTTATACTAACATGTACAGCAGTTACCGGGTATGTTATCTTGCGGCATGCCGAGCTGACGGGGTGGTTCCACGGGTTTTGCGTACACACAAGCTTGGGTGAGGTTCAGAGCCCGTCGTTAGAGGTCATTTGAGTAACCTGAAAAAACATAGGCACCCCCCCCCCCTTTCCCGTACGAGTAGCATATCTCTAAAGCGGAGCAAGGGCTGTACCGTCCCCGGCCATGTCTCTTGCGAACACCCCTAGCGCTAGTCTCGCACATTATCTCTTCTCGCTAATGAAACTACGGAGTTCCTACTGTATACTTTGGGGTCTCAGCACCCACCTCGGCGTCATACTCTCCAGGACGAGACCCCCTTGTCAAGCGCTACTACCGTAAAAAAATTTCAGTTTGCGCAGGGGTGGAAACAATCGTTTTTCGGCGCTCGATTTCTCGACAACGGTAAGGGTTCTATTATAATGCCGACCATCACATTTTCGGAAGGCTCTCGACCAGATATTTTCCGAAAACACCACCTTGTTCGGTATTGGCAATCTTCCCGTTCTTCTGGAGAATCGAGCGCTGAAAAACGATCGCACACCCCTGTGCGAACTCACCGCCCTTTACGGTAACCTACTGACTGTAGAATCAGGACCCTGACTTTTTAAGGACATTTCAAGAAAGGTTTTACTCTCCCTTCTCGTGCCTTTTTTTCACTTGTCAAAAATCGTGGTTGAGGTTGTTGTAGAGGGGTGAAGTGGGGCAAATTGGTATCTCCTGTCCCCGACCGACCACACCGCCTGACCCTTGCGAACACCCCTCCCTTGCTTTGTTTTTTGTCGCATTTACCGGCCGGCTGCTGCAGGGGATCGAGATCGTGGAGGACCGCTTCGCCGGCGCCGTCACCCTGCACGAAGCCTTCGTCAAAACGCTTTTTGCCGAGAAAAAGCTGGGGTCGCTTTTGCACCCGGATGTGGTGGAGAACAATGTACACCTTTATAAGGTGCCCCCCCCTCCCTCCAGCCCACCCCCCAGCCACACCGGAAACTGAATTAACTCATTGAAGCTGTCATCCATATGCAAGTCCGCCTCACAAGCGGTTCTTAGTAGGATGCAGCCCACCCTTCGTGCGACTCGCCCAACACCTCACGGCCCTTCGACGCTTGGTGCTAGCAACTTTTGCCTGGTCGGTGAAAACCCGACATGCTCCGTCCCGGCATTGTAGGGATGCGAGGGTCCATGGCCGTACGACTACGGCCATGCATGAAGTACACCCCCCCCCCCCCTATTTAAACGCCGTATCGTTCGATAACTCCGTGTCCCTTCACTGTGTGAAAACACATATACTACATAATATTAGGCGTTTAACCATCGCACTTATAGCACAACCTGGCATTCACACAACACACATGTAACACACACAAAAAAAGCGGATCGAGACGGAAGTGCAGCACCCATAAAACGAACGGCCTGTCCAGGTAACCACTTCCTGCTTACGGCGGCATACATACGCACAGAAACGAGAAAATACGACGCTTAGCCTCGAGCGGTGACATTGACTGGGCGTCGCTGCGCTGCCGAATATTCTTCGGGGTAACCTGCAGCACGTGACAGTATATGTATATGTAAGCTGTGCCCCACACAGACTGAGAACTGAAGCCCGACGCGTGTGTCTCACCACCCAACTGCATCGCACTCAGGTCCATTTCTTCAAGAGACGCCATGCTTCCAATCCAGGGTGGGATGCTTCCTGAGTGTACGCAAAACCGAAGAGGCGGAGCACCATCATGATATACGTGATGTGTCATAATATGTGTATGCGTAACATCAGGCCAGGTGTGTAATTTTGGGCAAAAACAATTATCTGCGCCATTTCTATGTACTAATACGAGTACTCCTTGCTTCCGGTACGTACTTCGTATAACTACAACCTTTGGCATACTTTAACGCCGTAAACCCAAGACATGGAATGTATACGTTGATCGACAAGTTTCGAACGCGCGTTGCACGCGCCCATACTATGGCAACCAACACCCCCAAGGTTTTGGACCCGAACGGGACAAGATCAAGGTTGCTCGTTCAAACAACTCACCTGTGATACCGAAGTTCCGGTACAGGATCAAGGTCGTCAGATGCTCAAACTCCACCAGCTCAGGCGGTATGCACCCTGTCACAATAATACGCGACACGAACACACACACACACAATATGCGAATATGGCAGAGGATAGGAAATTATTGGTGACGGNCCCCCCTCTCCGCGCCCCCTGCAAGCCCCTACTGGCTGTGAAGTAGCACTCGTGCTTTTCTGGAGTCGTTGTACGACTTGGCCCAGGTCCAGTACAATGGTTGCAACACACTTGACTTCAAACCCTAACCCTTAACGCCGACCGTCTGGGGATTGTCTCGGAATGGAGATGTATTGACCGGTTTGTGTGGACTCCCAACCATTCTAACCCTTAACGCCATTCGCCTGGGGATTGTCTCGGAATAGAGATGTATTGACCGGTTTGTGTGGACTCCCAACCATTTTTTCGAAGCTAGACCGAGTCGTACACACCGCTGGTCACTGTTGCGCGAAACGGCTTCGCGTGGAGATTAGGGACGGTCGCGGAACGGGACTCGCCCGCTCGGTTTCGGGGTATTAAAAATACAGTAGTTCCCTAGTGTATGATAGGAGTTTACTCCACAGTAGGGTCTGATTTGGCCATCATTCTGGACATACTCCGAACTATGATTTTGAGTTGTTCTTGCGCTACAAACTAATTGTTATTGGAATATATATAGAAGAGACGGCATAGAGAGTAGAAGGTAGTGACTTGCGGTAAAAACCCTGTCTGCACCTCGTGCTATCGTACAAAAACGCTAAATTAGTAGGAAACCCTTTGGGTGCACAGGCCTTCATAGTTTTCGTGTACGGGGAGAGGCGGTCATCCAAGGGTTCAAGCCGTGGTCTCCTAGCAATACGTGTACAAGAACCTTCGACGTTCGCAAAAATGCGGGTGCGTGTTATTTTCGACAAGAGGCGTGGCTCGTGTTCCTGCGCTCTGCGGTGTGAAGAGCTTTGGTGGGATTTGTTTTACTCGTGGCATCATACAGATCTCGATCTACTGTAGATAATATATCACGGGGGACCATCGCAAATCGGGACCTACGGTACACATAAAAACCTGTACCGTAATAGATCGGATATACGATAATTTGTGCAAGAGCCGTTATCATGCAGATCCCACCCGGAAAATTATGTGCGCAGGAGCTGTGTCGTACTTATCTTTCCCGGCAAACATTATCCATATCGTGCAAATCGTTACAATCAGGGATCTGTCTGTCCCGAAAGATCTAGATCATGAAATGGGGATCTGATCTGTCTAATGTGTGGAAGCTCTGGCGGGAAACTTTTACCACTCCCCACCACCCCCCACCCCGGGCAATGCCCGTCACCTCTGTCTTGTTGGCTCCAACCTATGCCCTTGACCAAGTTGCCTCCCCGTTGAGCCTCCTGCTCTGGAAAAATATTTTGCGAGTTTTACACCGTGCGTCACGTTTACGTACCACTGTTGGGTTGTTTTGGCAGGGCTGTTTCTTGGAGCAGTGGGAGAACCCGGGTGTCCGGGACGCGGACTTTATTTTCTTTAACAACAGCAGCGGATGGTTCAACAACAGCAAGGCGTTGGTGAGTCGGGATGGGGCTGTCTGCGGTGTGATGACCTCGAGTCGCCAGCGTAATGAAAGGTCCACATCACGGACAGATCACGATCTAGATCACTAAGATCCCTTGGTTGCCGTTATCCCATTTGGATATGTTATGCGAGAGCCGTATCATACAGATCCCACCCAGACAAATTGTGCGCAAGGGCCGCATCGTGTGTGCAAGCATGATCTAGGTCGTGCAGATCATGTTAATCAGGGATATCTCTGCCCTGCAAAAATCTAGGTAATGAAATGGGATCTGATCTGTACCATGTGTGGAAAAGTCCAAGATATGACGGACGAAGGTGCTCTCACGGAACGTGTGTTTTCGTCATTTTCGCCGTCCCATTTTCCCCCACTGTGATAATACTTCGTACTTGACGAGATTTTTGCTGAAGATATATCCAGACGCCGCTGACGGCCTCGATGGCATTTTCCCGAGACAGTTGTGGCATATATGTGCCGAACAGGTTAACGTGGGCATCGCACCTACCGACGCCTCTGACCTGATTCTGGTACCTGCCGTGTTTCGTTGTCTCACTTGAAACATAACGACGTGGTGAAATCACAAGGGATGAAATAGCGGAGTTAAACCGTATAACACGCTATCAATAGCGATAACACCCCCCCTGGGATGATTTTCCGAGCCAAATTTCTCCAAAACAAGGAGGGCACACGCAACGAAAGTGGTGGCTTTGGGAAGGTCTCGACGAGATCGTTCTCAAGATCTTTCCACAGACGTATCGCCCGGCGATTGCACTCTCCCCGTTGTCGACATGGCCAGCTTGGAAGTTCGCCCCGAGGGGTGTGTTATGTTGCGTGTTTTTTGTATGTGTTGCGTTTCCCACACCTCTACGACCATGCACGCCTCGCAGTCAAGAGCTCCCCCTCCTCATCAGTTAATTCGACGATTGTCACTCATCATGCATGAAGTTCGCGTCACAAGCTGTTCTTAGAAGGATGCAGCTCACCCTTCATGCGACTGGCCCAACACCTCACGGCGCTTCGCGCTTGGTGCAAGCAATGCCTGCTCGTTGATCACCTGACGTGCTCGGATGCGAGGGTCTATCGCCATAAGACGACAACCATGCGTGGCATAAGTACACCACCCCCTCCCGCACACACACACCATCTCACAAGCATGTTTTTCGGTTGCCTTTGTTTTCGTTACCTCCAGAACAACCCAGACGAGCACTCCCTCGAAGCGAGGCTGCTGAGCAGGCTGAAGAACGACTCAAGCAACAACGGCAAGATCCTGATCACTCTCGAGCACATCGCCGAATGGCAGCCCGACTGCTGGGAGAGGCGCACGTACAAGTACAACTGGTGAGAGCCAGCCAGGCCATGATACGATAGAGGGGGTAATTTTGGGGCCACCACTTTCTGTGACTTTACCGAACTTCTCGACTGAGAAAGTTCAACACCTCGGCAAGATCATCGATTTTCGCTTCGTGATCTAGATCTTTCAGGGCAGATGCGTTGCTGATCGGTATGGCCTGTATGATCTAGCTTATGTTTCCTGGTGGGAGCCGTAGTATGTGCCTGATCAGGCACATGTTTGGTGGGTTGGATGTGTTCTATACAGATCCTGTACAACATATCACAACGGCAGGTTAGGATCTCTAGGACGCATGGTACGGTAGAGGTGCACCATTTTAGCCATATAAGGGTGGTCACTTAAGGAGGAGCTCTATATATCTCACCCAAAAACTGACTTAGGAGGAAAATAAATGTGCTACAGAATGCACACTATAAAAACCCAAATCACTCTTTAATTAAAAATTCATCCAGGTGCTTTTAATTTTTACTCCAGAACCTGTCCTCACACACCTCTTATATACCATACATGGCTACAACTAGTAGAACCACTCTATTACGTAAACTCGTCGGAACACTATAGTATACCTGGTACGTTTATTTCAGACTGTTTAATTTTAATTTTAATTTAACTTTGATCATTTCTTCCCCCACAAATAGACACACACTTCCTGAATTCTACAGCCTCAGATTGTGTCCCCCTCATACGGGATGTACATCCTACACGAGGACATATAAAATCCGTAAGTACGCGCGATCGAAGTATTGCACTCAGCTAGCAAAGATGAGCTTCGACGAAATCCTCGAGCTCACAGCTGTTGTTTTTTAATTAAGTTTTTTAATATATATGTACTCGGTGAACAACACCATGACCTCACTATACAACGAAAAATATTGCAACATAAAAATGATACGCCGACGATTATGGGTGCCCGATCACTCAGAAAAAAAAATCGAGCCAAAAATTGCTACCTCTATCGTTGCACGCGTCCTAGATGATCTCTAAATCGTGATATTTCCGACGTGCGGGAACTTCTCAATATCTTTGCAATCCCGTTTTCGTTTCGAACCTATATTTGTGACGTTTCCCTCATGAGCCATGTTGGGATGGTTCGGCGGGCTGCCTGAAAAATGTGTATCAAAAAGGGGTTGCGGCCACTAAGACGGGGAAGGTGTGGCGCACCTATTTTGGCTGGCTGCTTGCGGGATTGGTACGGTAGCCGTCGTTTCATCCTTTCGGAGAAGGGCGAGCCTGATGTACGACCCCTCGTCGTGTTGCGTGTGTTTGGTGCGACCGCTGGTTCCTCGTGGTGAGGTTGCACGAGCAACCAACTAACATACGCGGCAATCGCATCGCCGGAGAGAAAATCTGTCAGGAGAAGACGATTTGGCGCTTGTGACTGGCGACCGTTTTGAGACAATTTAGTGGGCTTGTGACTGGCGGCTGTCTAGACTTGAAATACTAGTTTCGAGTGTCGGTATAATGTGGATCTTGTGTGTTCGAAGAACTGAAGTCGACGGCCCAACCAAGGCATGTACTCGTCACTATCTGACACGATGAGTTGCACAAAACATGCGGTCCAACCTGATCCAAACGCGGTGCAACCCCCACCAATGAGCTTCAACACATGTAGATAACCTGTTAGACTGAAGCGTACTATCTGACGTTATTGTCTCCGAAAGGGTGACTCACGACGCCCGAAACTGTCAGTCTCCTGGCATTTTTGCCTGAGAGCGCCTAAGCGTTTGCTGTCGCGACTGCGCTAACAGCCATTCGTCCATCGCACCGTCCCCTTGTTCGTGTGGCTTCGGCTTGCGCGGTGCAGTGACACTAGGAGGGCGGCCACCTACGCAGCGAACGAGCTCGAATTCTGGGAGTACACGGTGAGAAATTTCGCTTTTTGTTTTTGTGCTGCTGCAAATCGACGAGTCCTTGCTTTGTAGCTCGGGCACCAAGTTTGTCATCCCCACACCCCCAAGCAGTGGCCGATGCTATACTCGAGATCTTCGTTTTTTCTCGTCCTTCCTTCCCTCTGTCAGTATGTATATACCGAAGGGTTAACGTGCCACTGACATTGGTCTCTATTACTGGTGCGCATGATTAATCCCCGCCCTCCCTTGCCCCCCAACAGATAATTCTTCGACTTCGGGATGAAGAATAAGTGCGGGATCACTTTCTGACGAAGTCAAGAAATAATTTGGTTCTGAATTTTGACTTTTAAATTGAAACATCCCGATAACGGAGTCAAAATCTAAAATCGGCAGTCACGAGACTGGCGAACAGAAGCGCGGTTGAGCCTCTCCGTAGGGTCAAGCGCGTTGTTATACTCGTAGAATAGAGACAGGATATTGCTACGTATATGTTGATACCAACAAGGAGATCGACCAGAGCACAGATACGATGGGATAGATAAGGTGTGGTTTATGTGCCTAGAAGGGTCGCCACCACAGCCAGAGAGATACAGTAGATGCTTCCACCTGGCGTGGGTCACGCGTGTATCCCCCTTTGGATAGACCTATAGGCCCACACACGACCTCGCCGGGTGAGGTATCTCAAAGCATCAGCAAACAAACACAGAGTAGGTAACTCGGCGCGTATGGATCTTTATACTATTACACGAGTATGAGGTTGGTTGCAGCAGTATTCTGGGAGCACACAGCGAAGAACCGAAGAAGCATGTCGACCTCCGAACTGCGCATAGAAACACCCCAAGATGTGAGAAATTTATGCCGAGTGTTTACGCCTAGCGTCGACCACGCGCGCGTCCGGCTAGAGGCTCCCAAGCGCATTCGTTCGTAGTCACCAGCAATGCGTTGTCGGGTTGAGGTGTTCGATTTGAAGCTGGTCTGAATTTCACAGAGAGAACTAAAA
>MEHQ01002743.1:111434-202911 GCA_008828725.1 Saccharina japonica
CCCTCTCCAAGCTCGATGGAGATCAATGGGTAGGGGTCGGGTGAGCGCGTGTTTTCTGTCGTTTTTAGGATTTAGACGAGCACTGCGTGTCTCTGGGCAAGGCCCGCCTGCAGCAGCCATGGGCGCGTTGAACGAGGTGGTGTTGAACTGACTGAGACAAGGTTGTTCACACCAGGGACGCATCGAACGAGGAACGGGCGCTGCATGGACAGAAAGAGGCGGCTTGGCAGCACCAGGGACGAGTCGAATGAGAAGGAAGGCGCTGCTGCGCTGATGACTCTGGCAACTTTAGTTTTGTTTTCCTTTGCACGGTGAAGGGGGATGGGGATGTGGGGGGGGAGTGGGGAGCAGCTGAGACGGCCTTGTCAGACCACTGTCCGTTCTCGTCTTGCCGCCCCCCGCCCCCCCGTCTACCGCGCTCATTAGATGCTCGCTGCTGCATGCACGCTCTAGTCGGTGTTGCCTGCGAGATGATAACATTTTTGGTGGTACTCAGGGTAAGAAGGAACAAGCAGCACCCACGCTTTAGTCGGCGTTGCGTGCGAGATTAAGATTGTAACGTTTTTTGTGATATTGGGGTACGTATGAAGGAACAAACAAGGCTGTTGTCCCCGTGTGTTTGGGGCGTGCTCCGCTGGCTTTCGTAGAGCGAGAAAAGGCGATGGACCCCACTGCTCGGCAAATGTGTCGATTGGCGGTCTAGTTTGGCCCGCTAACGCCTCTTTAGACCTAATATACTAGTTATAGTGTGGGGAGTTCCATGACAGCTGTCCTGGTGTTGGCCCGTCAAGGCCTCTCTAGACTTTATTGTACTAGTTTTAGTTTGGGGAAACCTTCGACGGATGTGCGCACGTCAACCGCCATATTTTGCTGCTCGGGTGCCTCCAGTCAGCCGCAGGTGTGTGCTTGTTTGTGGGGGGGGGATAGGGGAATTTGTAGAAATAGTTTCATGTGACGTGCGGGAATGCGACACCGGCAACATTTTGAGGTAGGGTTTGTGCGAGTCTCGCGGCATTTTGGAGGGGGGGGGGTGTACTCATGTCGTGCACGGCCGTAGTCGTATGGCCATAGACCCTCGCATCCCTACAATGCCGGGACCGTGCACGTTGGGTTTTCACCAACTAGGCAGAGGGGGGGGGGAGGTTGTAGTTATATAGTTTCATGTGACGTGCGGGAATGCGGCATCCGGTGATTTCGGGCGGATTTCGTGCGGGTCTCGCGGCATGTTGGGGGAGGGGTGGGCGCATTGGAGAGGATGTAGAGCCTTGGGAGCACTTGGACACCGGGAGATATTGATGTCGCGGGTAATTGATTGTGGTGCCGAATCGAGTCAAGATGGCAGAGGTGTGGGTAAGCGGGTAAAGTTATGGAAGGATGGGGGGGATTAGAACGGCATAGCGACAGCGGGCGCAGTACAGCCAGCTCTGGTGGTCTTGTGCTTGCTTCGCAGGCGTTTCCACGGGGTGGTTAGACGCTTTCAGAGCTGGAAGGTGGAGGGCTCGGTAGGAGGGAACGTCAATCGAGGGGGGGGGTCTCTTAGCTCGGAGGGATGGTGTGTTGGCCAGTCTGGTGTTGCTACGGTTATAACGAGAAACAAATTAAGAAAACGGAAAAGTGTTGGTCGTCGTATGATTTACGCCGTTGTGTTAGTAAGGCCGTCGGATAAGCTGGTGCACTCGCCTCGCCGTGTGCGCCTTGCGCCGCCTATCTCTGCCCCAAGTCTGTACGGGGTTTTGTTTTGTACCGGTTCGTTTTTTTTAGTTTCCACGGGAATATGCACCATCCACTTGAGGCCTGCCTCTCTCTGTACCAAGTCTGTACGGGGTTTTGTACCGGTATGTTTTTGAGGTCCTGCGGGAATTACACCATCCACTGGAGGGCAAATTGCCCCTCTCTGTAGGTGTTTAGGTGTCGAGCATCGAGAAGCGCTGAGTCTTTTTGCGCAGTATTCCTGTTGGGTGAGCTACAAAAACGCTCGGGTTTTGCTGTATAAGCCGAGGGGCTGGAGGGGCAACCGCGGCACCACTGTGAAGTAGTAACTGACGTAATAATTGAAGCGGGGGAACATTATGATGTATTGTGACGGCACAGCAATGAGTTCCTCTCGCAAGGCGGGACGCAGGCACACCCTCTCGCATTTGTGTGGAGGCATCATGCATCATACATACAGCAGCAGTATCATATTACGAGAATTGCTTTTTGGGGAAAACAGCGACACAGACGACACGACGAGACGGGATTTGTCCGATGGGTTGAGCTTGAGGCCCACAGGACACCCAAGCAGCTGACACGGGATAAAAAAAACCGCCCAGACTACGTAGCTCAGCGTTTTCGTCAGAGACATTTCCCACTTTGTTTTGGCGGCGAGGATTCTGTGGTCGCTGCAGGTGGACTGAAAATCCTCAGTTAAATAGTAAGTTAGTTAGTTAGTTGGTGGTGGGCAACCCTTAGCTTTTCCCGAAGATTTTACCTTTCTTGGGTTTTGGTGTAATATGGAGTTCACGCTGTAAGCACGTCTATCACATCCCTTCATACGAGTATTTATGTCGAGGCATCATGCGACATGTCACTTGCAACAGCAGCAGTTTGTGGTAGGTAATCTTAATTGATGATTTGCCCCAAGATTTGGCTTGCCTGTGTTTTGGTGCATCGATTGCATGCTGTGAGCAGACGGGCGGACAAGCGCGATATATATGTCAGCACGGTGACAAAGTAACAGCCACGCCACCAACACACGAAGTCGTTAGCTCGAACAGCGGCATGTACGTGGTGATCTGCAGGGGACCGACCCTAAGAGGAGCCCCCCCCCTCCCTCGTTACTCGCCGGAATGACCACACCGTGCAGTCCTGCACACCCAACTTGCGTGTTCCAGGGAAACGATATCAAGGTGATTACAGACACTGGGTGTGCTGCTGGAGGATGTCAATGGGTGGAAATAACGGTTTCACGTGAAAACGCACACACGCACACACATTCTTTGATTGAGCTCCCGCCCTTCCTGACTGGTACGGGAGGCCCGGCCGGACACATTGGTCGAGGTTCGAGCTCGATCCGAGCACTGTAGCTCGCGTAGCAGCTGCCCTTTCTACGTAGCTGACGACTTCTCGCTGCTGGTAGTTGTTTGTTGCATAACTGCCGGGGATGATGGTGCCCACACAACAGCTTCTACAGCAGCAGTACGAGTTGTAGCACCGTAAGCGGGTGCCCGGCGTAACATTTAATCGCCTACTTATTATATCGTGACGCAGAAGCGGGCGTAAAGTCTAGCATAGGACGCTGCATTCTGCACAGGGGCAACCGCTGTTGCACCCTTTGAATCGGTGAAAATTAACGCATCGAGGCGCTTCTCGCCGTGAAGGGCTTCAAGCAGTAGTAGCTCTATTGTTTAGTGTTGATGTCGATGATGTCGATGGGTGGAAATAACGGTTTCACGTGAAAAACACACACGCACATGCACACATTACCTTCCTGAGTGGTAGCTGTAGGTTGTGTAGCAGCTGCCTTTTCTGCATAGCTAACGACTCCTCGCTGGTAGTTGTTTGTTGTATAACTGGAACGATGGTGCACACAACAGCTTCTACAGCAGCAGTACGAGTAGTAGCACCGTAAGCGGGAGCCCTACGTAACATGTAGTTGTCTACTGATAATATCGTGACGCAGAAACGGGCGAAGACTCTAGCATAGGACGCTGCATTATCCACAGGGGCAATCGCTGGCGCACCCTTTGAATCAGTGAAAATGCACACGTCGAGGCGCTGCTTGCCATGAAGGGCTTCGAGCAATAGTAGCTCTATTGATTAGTGTTGGTCTATGAAAGCACAATGAGATATCGGTCAGCCTCTCGTTAAAAAATACTGTTGCCTAGTCAGTGCTTTCTGATCGTTAAATATCTACGTATCCTTTAATGGCGACGCATGGTTGGATTCTGCCATCGTCAGTGAAGGCCGAAGATCAACGGTAAACAAAGACAAGTATAGCCCTCGCATAGTACACGAGGCTCATAACCTGTCATAATATATGTGGTATATACTCACTCACACGTACGACGAGTACATACAACATGTATACTATCATATGCACTGTATTTGCGACAATGATATCAAGCGCCAGCAGCACTACAGATACATGCATTCAATACGTTCGATGCATTGCATGCCTGGCTGTTGTTGATGTGCTACATGTAGAAAGACCGATCGATGTTCTCACGAGCACGTTGTCGTTTTTTCCAGGTCGATCTACAACGGTTAGTTATAATACTACTGTACTGCTTCATGGACATCGTATACACTGTAGTAGAGTGCGCGTCGTTGGCCTTGGGTTTAGGAGGAAGTCCCCTCCCCTGCGCTCGGAGAAGTCGGCAGGGTAGTAGATGGGATGGCAACCTTGAGCAGGCCTTCCTTGCGTGGCCTACCGTCTGTCTACGAGTATCAGGTGTGCATTGATGGTTAGCTTCCACGACGAGTGGTATCCTGCTGTGCCTCGCCTTTGGAGCTGGCCTCGACCCTAACTACTAGCTGTGGTGAGTCACAAGCAGTCCGCGTTGGTTGCCTTGCATGCGAAAGTAACCTCATCAGGAGCTCGTGGGCAGTGGAAGCGCAAACCAGGGGCATGGGAGCGAGAGGGCGGGGGGGGGGAGGGGATGGGCGGGCGGGGTAGCACATTAGCTGGTCGGTTTAAAAAAAAAACGAAAAACTGAAACGTAAAAACGAAAAACTGACAGTCCCGTTTCACCCCGTAGAACAAAACATATGAGGCCAACCAAGATGTCGAACATCCTTTTTTCACCGCGAGCATTTTCTGCTGGTTGCACTAGGCGCAGAGCAGAGGGCGCTTGGGCGATTCCAACCTCGCTGTCTAGACCCCAGGGTACACCGACATTGGGGTGTAATAGAGGTCTATTGAGCTTTGAGGCAACGCCGTTGTTGCAGCACGAGCCAGCCTTTCCGACGTACGTTTCTGCGCGCTGTTGCTGCTGGGTGGGGCTGCTGTGCCCTGCTCCTGCTGCTCGTCAGCACTGGAAAGTACACGCTGTGGTGGTCGCAACTCGAGCGACGGCCGTGTTGCGCACCTCGGTTGGGACACTACTTGGAGGCACATATTCACCGTGTTGGACCTTGTCGCAGTCTGCAGGCGTGAGCCAGCGCTGAGATCAGTCCTTCAGGTTCACGAGCCACACCAGCAGTCAGCACCCGATCTGCTCTCAATCACACACAACAGGAGCTACCAACCCACAGCAGCCACAGCAACAGCAACAGCAGCAGCAGCAGCAGCAGCGTCTTGCAGTGGGCGGCCTTGTGTACCTCCTGTTACTACCTTCCCCAGGCGCCCTGTCTTGTTTAGACGGGAGAGACGCAGCCGCGCATGGACAGAAACGCCTACAACGGGGGTGGTGGTGGTGGTGATGGCGGAGGTGCAGCAGGCAGTGTAAAAGAGCGGGGCAGGGATGGCTGGGGCCAGGATATAGCTTGGGCCGCAGGCGACGGTTGGGGGGATGGGGAGGATGGGGGCGCTCGGGAAGGGGGAGGGCAGACGCTGGTGCATGAGACCCACGCTCCCAAGAGGATATCACACATCCAGTTTGGTCTTCTTAATGCGGAGGTGCGTAGTGGTGGTGGTGATGGTGGTGGCTCTTTGTTGTCCTCCCAGCTGTCTCCTGCCGTCTACGAGTACAGGCAATACGAATACACGGACGAGGGTATGACATGATAGATAGCGTGGTGGTAACATCAGTACATGCGTCGTCTGTCAGGGACAGACTTGTCTCTTTGGTTTCATTGCGGAGGTGCGTGATGGTGGTTGTGGTGGTGGTGGTGGCTATTTGTTGTCCTTCCAGGTTCTGTGCGCTGTCGGCCTGTCGTGGTATATGTATGATACCCGGACGACATACTACTGCTGTACGAGTGTACTCGTACCATGGTATCATATTACGTACCTGGTATGACAGATGCGTCGTACGAGTACGAGTAGGGCTACAGCAAGTACAACGATGTGTTGGCTGTGAGGGCAAGACTTCCTCGTGTTTTGGTTGCACTCGATGAACTGCTGCTGTTGGTGCTGTGCCCAACCGGCGTATGTATAATACGTGCTCGTACCTTCTCTTCTATTGGGCATTTGTGTTTACACCGAGATCGCGAGAGAGATGAATATTATACTCGTAGGTGTTGATGGTGTTATTACGATCGAACATCGTCGGACAAATCACGATCTATCTATCTACAGATAGATCGTTTAGATCCTGACCTGCCGTTCTGCGTTGCTGTGCGGGATTTGTATAGTACAGATCCAACCCAGGGAACTTGCCCTAGATCATGCAAATCATGTGTCTCCCACCCGGCAACATGAGCTAGATCCAACTACAGATCAGGAATCATCTGCCCTGAAAGATCTAGATCATGCAGTGGGTATCGACGATCTGTCCGATCTGTAAACATGTCCAATACGGGCGGTGGTAGGCTACTATAACATGAATATGATATGTGCTCGCACGACTTTCATGTTCACACATCGTAAGCTTCGTGCAAAGCTCTCGGCTGTACTCGTAGTGCTTTCGTAGGGATATACGCGTAAAATACTTGCTGCGAACTTACCAACATCGAACAGATCAGATCCCCATTTGTTCACGTAGATATTTCAGGACAGACAGGGAAATATACGACAGGTATGATCTACATTCTATACGAATATATCATGTTGCCGGGTGGGAGCCGTAGTATCGACATGGTCTACGTATAGCGCATGTTTCCTGGGTGTATGCAGATCTTGCGCATAACATCACATAACGGCAGATATATGCATAGCGACTATTAATAGACGATCCAGATGGTGATACTGTCCGATATATGGAAAAATTAGCTCGGCTATGTTATACCTGGTGGTTTTGCTCTCACATCAACCCCTCGGGGGACTTCTTTTCAAGGGTATCGACCCAAACAAGGATACCTTTGATGTTATCAACCGTCTAGTACAGGCAGCGTGAGCGCCCAGCAGCACGGGTGGGCTAATGATGCGTCCGTGCCGTACGACTCCTTTCATTGTACCCATTGTAACTCGGACAGCAACCGTTGTACTGGTATGTATTACCCCCCATTCATGTAGTGGCAGTTACTACTGCTATAAAATCGTTCATTTTGATTGGTCGGTTTTCCTCTCTATACTATAATCAAGTCCCAAGAGGGTTACGAGTCCATCGCCAAAAACCTAGTCTGTGGTCACAGGACAGGCTCCAATAACTCTGAAGTGGAAGAATACAGTTCAAGACACCTATTACGAAGGAGCATAGTAAATAGGACCTACGGTAGACACAAAATCCTATATATTTACCTGTTTTTACTAACAATATTTGGTCCCATTTACTATGGTCCCCCGTTATAACAATAAAACGAGCAGTAAGAAAGGTAGGCTGAGATTGGCAGGAAAATACAAGAAATTCGGGATTTGTCACCCTGAAGTCAGTGTAGAACGCACCCAGTATCATCTAAGGAACCCAGCCTGCATCAGATATACTGTTTCTCGTTGGGTGTCCTGTACTGCTGTACCTCAGGGGGGAAAAAACAAAACAATACCAGGCACAAAACAGTACACATCGTGACCTGAAGCACATCGTACACCTCGTTCAAGAAATTCACGAGCATTGCTGTAAGTCGCACTCCAGCCATTAATAAAAAAGCTGTATCACTGCCGGCGAAGGCAAAACCATGATCAGTTTTCGGGATTCTTGAGCTAGAATGGCCAGTCAAGGTCGGTTGGCGGGGGTAACGGGTGCGGGGGGTAGTGAGAGGGCATTAACGAAGTAGTACAAGCCCCGTTCCTCTCAGTCCCCCCAGGTACCCTGAGGGACTGGCGGGACTCGATCCGTTCAGCCCCCCAGATACCCTGGGGACTGGCGAGACTCAGTCCTTTCAGCCCCCCAGGACCCTGGCGTCTGGGTCCTCCCGAAAGGACTGGTACTGACGAGTGGTTGACTGGGTCCAGAGGACTGGTACTGGTACTCTGGCGACCTCTATAGTACCGCTCAGCTCTGGCTGTACATTTTTTTCCGAGCTCGACTCAATCGTGTATGTATGTACGTGATGGAAACAAACTGCTCCTCTTGCTGGACGCGAGTCAAGTTCGTCATCTGAACAGCGTGTGATTTAGCGTTGGGTATCGTATCGAAAGTTTCGAGATACGTATCTCAATGTGAAACTTTGTTATCTATAACTTCCGAACGGGGATATAGAGCTAGAGCAGTACTGGTTCATCTGTAGTGCCGGCTGAATAGTGTCGATTGTCCTCTACAATTCCCGTGGAATCGCTTGGCACAGATGGGACTGACCAGTGTGGCAGTGTGCGGAGTAGTGCCCGTTGCCGCTATAGTGCCATTATTATTGGTTGGCGCATACCGGCACTACGTATAGAGGGACCACTACTGTTTCGACGCGTGCTGTTATTCACACAACAGTCACGTTATGTACAAGGATGCTACCACTCTATCTCGAAACCTACAGTAACAACAGTTTGTGTATTTACCGTCCTTACATTTTGGGACGTGTTGGTACCAGGTAGTATAGGAGACAGGTATTTTGGTTACATGAAGGCCTCTGTTGGACTCATGCTACGGCAGAGGTGCACCACCATGTTTTAGCCTTCTGAGGGTGGTCACTTATTAAGGAGCTCTATACCTCACCCAAAAACTGATTTTGGAGCAAAGTAATGGGCTACGTACCCGATGGAACAATCCCACAATTATTTTTTTTGCGACACAAGAATGAAAAATCCAACGGTTTTGGGTAACCCTTTTAGAACTGCAGTTCCGTTATGGGGACAAACCACTCTAATTCTAAGTAATTTTGTCCCCAAAACGGGACTGCAGTTCTATAAGGGTTAAGGACCCTTTAGTAGATCATTCAGAAAACGTTTCAGCCAAAAAACGGTATACCTCCATCGTATACCTCTATCGTAGCACGCGTCGTTGGCGTTAATATACTAGTTTTAGTGTAGGAGGCGGTCACCCAACGGGTCAAACCGCTGTCTCCTTGTATTAATATTCGCATGTTGTTGCTCAAATACTCTGCTCTCGTGTGTTTGACGGCGCTCGTTTCGCAGGAGGTGGAGCGAATGAGCGAGTTCCAGGTGTTCTCGCGAGAGCTCTTCAAGATGCCAGAGAGGATACCGGCGCCCAACGGCTGCCTGGACCCTCGCCTGGGAGTTTCGGACAAGAGCGCCGTGTGCGAGACGTGCAGGTAGGGGCCCTCAGAAAGTCACCTCCGGAGGAAAGGCTTCGGCTTCCACATGTGTACATACCCCCGTTCTTTGGTTGGCTGTGTTTGTGTTGTGATGAGAGGGGGGAAAATGGCGACAGAAAATGACGCTGACAACATTGGCTAGTGGCTGGTCCGGGGAATATATATATATATATATAATACAAGGGCTCCGCATGGGTGCCGGCATTCGCCGGCACCCATGCTTCGGATAGGGCAATTTACCTGGCACATCAGTTATTTCGTACCATCCTTATCATTTACGACAATGTGATGGCGCTCGTCGTGTTTCGATATCTGACGTGCAGAATCAAGGTAATGCCAAGTGTTGCAGGAAGAAGGGAATGCTGCGTGTTGAAATATTCAGTTCGCAACCTCATTTCTCAGTCTCAACAGTAGTCAGTCTCAGAAATGTGATCAGTCGCTTTCGGTGTTCCGTGGATAGTCTCAGTTTTCAGGATAGTTTGTGAGATTTACGACAACAATGTGATGGCGATCGCTCGTGTTTTGATATTTGACACATACTACGTACAGAGTTAAGGCAATGCCAAGTGTCGCAGGAAGAAGGAAACGCTAACTGTGTTGATACTCAGTTCGCAACTTCATTTCTCAGTTTCTGTCAGAAATGCACCAGTCGCGGTCCCGGTGTCGGGCTCAGTTTTGGTCGTGCGGCGAAAACACTTCGTACCGAGCAAGCGGTTGCGCGTGGATATAGTCGAGATGTTTCAAAGCTGGTGGCAACGGGGAGGGGGCCTCAATCCTTCTCTGACTCTCGTGTCGGAGCAGACTACTCGTATCTACTGCACTATACACAGGCAGCAAGTTTATTTCGCGGTTGTTTCTTGGAGGTCCGAAATATAGCGAGGTTCTACGTACGTTCTTCTCAGTGCTACAGACCAGCTGCTCGTTACATCGTACGTACAAAACAGCAGTACTTTGTACCTGGTACTACGCGGTTGTTCTACGTACAAACTCATACATATTTCTACCCTGAAAAGAAGGGAGCTACAGCATCAGTACCAAGGCAGTATGAATCCACCCGAGAAAAAATCGGCTAAACTTTTTGTTGTCGTATTATTGTGCTATTAATACTACTGTTTTACGGTAGTAAGTACTGACTGTACAAAGAGTGCCGTGCTTGCTGCTGTAGTATCGTACTCGTATCCCGACGGAGCAAGGCCGAAGGAGTGGAAGGGACTAAACCTCGCTCATGGAGGTAGTTGGGAGTAGGTAGTCGCATTTGCGAGACCGAGCTATCGAAGCTCGCGACCGAAAAAAAGCCCAAGATCCTGGAACAAATACAGGTAAAAAGTACGTACGTAGAACCTCGCTATATTTCGGATCTCCAAGAAACAACCACGAAATAAGCTTGCTGCCTCAGAGAAACAGCCTCGGCGTCCCGCACGGAACCTTTCTGCCTCGAAGAAAAAGTCTCGATGTCCCACCGTCTCGTAAGAGCCCACGGATTGAAGGTCGCCGCGCTCGGCGGCGGCGCTTGACTCGAGAGTGCGCGCGGGCGGAAAGTCACGGGCGGAGGCTGAGGGGGGCGACCCTCGAGAAGAGCGGGCGAAAAAGCCAACGCGAGGCCGTCGAAAGGGGTCCCGAGTGTGACTCTGGTCTGAAGCCAAGTGAAAGCCCAAGAGGTCCAAGATCACCACAGCGAGCGTCAAGGAACGTATATATATCTATATTATATATATACAATTTTCCCCTTCGGGATTGTGGGTGACTGGAATTCCCGGGGGTTTCGCAAGCTGAAAAGGGGGAACACACCGGGCTTTCGTGCGTCCCTCGTGTAGCTGTAGCAACTACTCGTAGCCACCTTGCAAGAACGAAGACCATAATGAAAGGTCTTGAAAGCTGAAGAAAAACTAACTGTGGTCGCCGGGCAAGTAGCCAGGTAAGTATCACCGACCACCCCAAGCGGGTTTATAGTTGATTCTATATGAATATTACGTAACCGAACTATTACGGGGGACCATAGTGAATAAGACCAAGCATTGTTATTAATAGTAAAAATAGGGAAATGCATAGTTTTTTGTCTTTACCGCAGGTCCTATTTACTAGTGTTTACTATGCTCCCCCGTACTACAACAGCGCAAGGGGCTGTAGGACACAAACGCTATCATACGATTGCCCCTTGACTTTCACGCTGCTGCTCGTGTTTTCTTCCCGCCGTCGATGGATTATTTCAGCAAGCTGCTGGTCGACTGCGCAGGGCATTACGGACACATCAAGCTGGAGCTTCCGGTGTTCCACATCGGGTATTTCAAGCACACGCTCACCCTCCTGCAGGTGGGATGGTATCACGGCATATATATATTTTTTTGCTTTTAACACGTGTTTTCATCGAGCCATGCTGCGGTAGGTGGGGGTACCTTCTTGCGAGCGACTGCGAGTTTCTAATTTTGACGGCACCAAAATCATAAGGTACCCTTTTCGAGTTGCTTGGAAGCGTCCGCCGGACGCCCTAACGCTCCCAAAAGGTATACCTGTTTTTGGCTTTGGCCCAAAAAAGTTGGCTTTGGCCCAAAAAAGTTGGTTCCTGTTTGATTACATAGCTTCCACCAATGCACACAAATTGCCGGCAGTTACAAATACCCTGCTGCGCGAGTTCCTACTGCTGTAGCTGCAACTACATATACACTAGTATTTGTTTTTGGGGGGGATTCCTCACATGTGTTCTTCACCTCAACCATATTATTTTCCCTCTTTCGCTAAATTAATTAATGATACCCCAATACCCCCCATCTCGTACAACAGCATTATAACCCTTATGACGACCTAAAAACTCACACGAGTGCGACCTTTTACCAAGAAAGTATTTTATGAAGAGTAAAAACTCACACGAGTGCGACAAATTACCAAGCAACTATTTCATGAATAGTACTTTTTTTCGGAGGGGAGGAAAGTGCGAAGTGCTGACAACCCATCTAGTAAAAAATCGCAGTCCTATCGGATAGGCTACCCTTGTAGTCATTATCACTAAACGAAATTTTGTACTAGAAAGAGTTCCCCCCTCAGCAAAGAATAAAGGCCCTTCATGCGGTCGTGTAAATAAACCCCGTAAAGCAGTAGTACGCACGATCGAAGTATCAAGCACAACTTGCAAAAAATGAGTTTCGACGACATCCTCGATCTCACAAGTGTTTTTTTTTTGTTTTGAGGAGTACCGTCAGTCCGTTTTGTTTTCGTTTTTGGACCCAACAGTACCCCCTCTCGTCTACCGCGACATGGCGTGTTTATTTTTTGTGTGCATGACGCTGGTTGCACACGGTGGTGCTATCGAAACCCGCTTGCGTGCTTGCTGGCGTGCGTACGCATCATGACGGTGTGTGAGTTATCTCCCACATACAGGCACACGCTATAATAAGAAACGTCGACTTGGCGTCGAGGCTCAATTTCTTATTTTTTTGCCACCACTGATTCGAGCACAGGCTTTTGTTGGCTCTTATATGATGTTTAAAATGGCACCCGACCTTGAGCACCGTTTCTTCGGTCAAATGTCGTATTTATCGTGAGATAATTAGCCCCAGTTTCCTAACGTGAGATAATGAGCCTCAGTTTCTCACGACTGAAATGGTCAAGAGCGAGAGCCCTCTGGTTAAGGGCGGTGCTTCACTGCTCTTTCTCCATTGGAGCTGCGAACATGGAGCAGTCTCCGGGTACCCCAGTCGTTCACCACAGCATTTTCTTGCGTTTCCCCCGCGCACTCGTGTATACGGCATTGGCGTCACTCACGTGCGTGCTGCTTGGTTTCCCTGTGCAAATGGGGGGTCGCAGTCTTAAGAGAGAGGGGTTGTGCCAAGAATGTGTTACCTCTCTTACAGTCATACGAAGTAGTTACCTTGAAACCGGAATGGGTATTATATTGCCGTTCGCATGGCCGTGTCAAGCCAGTTCGACCTCTCGAGAAGCAGTACCGGTATTATCGTGAACCGATAACTCTTAATCCGTGCCTCCCACTGTATTTGCAATGCTACCCATTCTAGAGGCGTGTTGTTGACATTCGGTTGCCCGTGGGCCTCTCGCTGATGAACGGGTGCACCTTGGTTTCCTTCGTTAGCAACGCTACCTATTCAAAGACGCGTGTTGTGGAATGCGGTTGCGACCTGTACGTCTTTTGCTCGCGCGTTCCTTCGCTTCTTGTCACCCCACTTTTCCTGTCTTCCACACTCTCGTCCTCCCGTCCCAATGCGTGTGTAAGACCTGCAGCTGGTTTCGGTTTACCGTGTGTCGCTCGCCCACACGTGTCCCTCGCTTCTCGACGTTCTCTTTTGCTCTTCCACGCTTCGCTCGCTCACTCGCTCACACGCTCCTTCGCATTCCTGTCGCTCCCTTTTTTCCGCTCTTCGCCCTCTCATCTCATCCCCTCCCCTCCCATCCCATCCCATCCCACCCCATCCCATCCCATACCATCCCGTCCCATATCATCTCATCCCATCCCATCCCATCCCATTCCAGTGCATCTGCAAGACCTGCAGCCGGGTATTGCTGCACGAGGCGTCTCGCGTGAAACACCTGAAGCGGATGAGAAACCCCAGGGGGATGGGGGCGTTGGAGCGGGGCAACCTGCACAAGAAAATCGTGACCGAGTGCAAGAAGTCCACCACCTGCTACCACAACTCGTGCTACGCTGTCAACGGCACGGTGAAAAAGGTAAAAGCAAAAACAAAAACAAAAAAAACGGGCAGAGGACGCATGCTACCTTAAAAGTAGCGGTGCACCTGCAATTTTTTTAAGCCCCTCACTAATATTAATAGTAAGTCGCCCAAAAACGGATTTGAAGAAAAAAATGTGTGCGTTTGACCTTAACCTAAAAATGAGCAATCCCGTGACCTACCTAGGGATATGACGATTTTGTTTTGTCAAACTAAACGATACGGCATGCCTTGTAAGGCGTACGCCTTATTGAGTAGTCCCTCAGTTGAGAGGTATACTAATAGTCAGTCACAAATATTGCCTCAGAAGGGTAAAAAGTGCTACCTCTTCATATCGTAGCTCGCGTCAGAACTGCTATAGGTTCATTTTTGTTTTCATTTTTGTTTTTCGCATGCCAACCTGTTTTGTCAGATTTTTTTTTCTAGTTTTTTGGCTTGGCCCAGCCCCGGCAAAATGATCGAAAAATTCACACTACCTCCTCATTGAGCTTATTGCGTCCATGCCTGTTTTTTTACGACAAACTGCTTATAATTTGTTCGGGATTCGGTTTGCGTCAGTCAGTACAATGGTCATAACACCGGCGTATACACCCGCTGCCCAATAAAACTGGATGGCTTGTTGGCACCGATTGGCCCGGGTTTCGATGTGTGTTCAGAAAGCGACGACCTTCGCTTTACGGTTCCGCTCGAAATTGAGCTTCTGCTGGAGACAGCATTTGACTGTGTCCCCCTCAATGCGGTTATGTAGTAGGTCAGGTGGCTTAATGTACTTCGCTGGCCGTCCAGCCGTCAAGTCCAGCCAGCTCGCAGCCGTGCAGATAGTGGTTGTGGACCGCAATTGAATTAGCCCTTGTCAAACCATTCTGTTGACCACTGGCAGCATCCAGGGAGGATCACTGACCTACGTGCTGCCCTATTAGTAAGAGGGGGTGTAGAACTACAGTAGAACAAGCGCGACCGAGAATGTCTTGTGTCTGCTGTATCGCCCGCAATTTGCCATTCCTAGACTCTTTGACGCTGCATATTTGTTTCTGTATCCGCCGCCGCCGCCTGCGCCGGCAACACAACACGGATAACCTGTCCGAGGAGGTGTGAGTATTTTTTTTGTTCCCAATCGCATCCTTGCCGCGATCGTTCCGCCCCGAGCAGGTGACCGGGTCTCAGACGCTGAAACTGGTGCACGACCGCTTCAAGGGTAAGCCGCCAGCAGAGGTCCTGCAGGGGTTGGCGGCGGACATGGCGCCGGCGTCCGAGGGGAACCGAGAGATCCAGCAGCATCTCGGCAAGGCAATGGAGGACCTGTCGGCTCTGCGGGTGCGTGCATGCTTGCTTGCGTGCGTGGTGTTGGCGGTGATGGTGGTGTTGGTGGTGTGTACCGTATCACACCTGGGTGATAAGATTAACACACACCCCTCGGACCAATTTTAAGGCTTGTTTTCTCGATAACGTGGAGGGGGTAGTAAACGTATAACTGCCGAGCTATGTACGCATCGATGTATGGCAATATCTCGACGATAGGTTTTCCCCCAAGGCCACAATTTTCGGTGTGTGTGCGTGAGTGCGTGTATGAATGCCTCGCATGTGTTTTGGAGACATTCGGGTCTGAAATTCGTCCCAGGGGTGTGGTGTGGTATCTTACTATCTTGATTCAAGTATACGGGGAGGGGGGTGTTATCCTGATGTCAGTATACGGGTGGGGGGGTGTACTCATGTCGTGCACGGCCATAATCGTATGACTATAGACCCTCGCATCTCTACAATTCCGAGACGGGACACGTTGGGTTTTCCCCTTCTCATAATATCTTGATTACAGTATACGGTAGGTGTGTGTGCTTTCTATCTTCGCGTCCATGCGGCGATGCGCGTTGCCTCGCCGAATACGCTTGCCTCAGGAAGTCTTGCTTGCGCCTTGCCTCAGCGAGCTGGCGAGCCGCTATCGATAGAGTACACACCTCGGGCAGATAATCGATTCCGGCCTTCATGATCTAGATATTTCATGGGAGATCAATTCCGGATCTGCATGATCTGTATGGTCTGTATGATCTGTATAATCTGTATGATCTGTATGATCTGTATTATCTGTATGATCTGCATGATCTAGCTCATGTTGCCGCGTGGGAGACGCAACAATCTGCTGATCTAGCTCATGTTTCCTGGGTTGGGTATGTATGTACTCCCAATCCAAATATTGTACGTACAATATATCATAACGGCAGGTTAGGGGATCTAGATGACGAAGATGACCTAGATCGTGGTCTGTTCGAGATGTGCAACGGTTGATGTGTGACTCCCCCTCCCCCCCCGGTTGTGAAACTGTCGAGAACTGTAACCGTAGGAGCCTCTCCTGGTTTCTACAGTCGCGTTGTCGCTGGTGGGAAAATCTGTATCAGGGGGAACTATTCCGGAGGGAACACGTGTTCGTTTTTTTGTTTGTCTGTTGTGCTTGTGTAGGTTTTGTTTGTTTGTTTGTTGGCTTGTTTGTTTGCTTGCTTGCTTGTTCGTTTGTTTGTTTGTTTGCTTGCTTGCTTGCTTGCTTGCTTGCTTGCTTGCTTGCTTGCTTGCTTGCTTGCTTGCTTGCTTGCTTGCTTGCTTGCTTGCTTGCTTGCTTGCTTGCTTGCTTGCTTGCTTGCTTGCTTGCTTGCTTGCTTGCTTGCTTGCTTGCTTGCTTGCTTGCCTGCTTGCTTGCCTGCTTGCTTGCTTGCTCGCTCGCTCGCTCGCTCGCTCTCTCGCTCGCTTGCTTGTTCGCTTGCTTGTTCGCTTGTTTGCTTGCTTTTTTATCGTTTGCTTTCTCAGGTGAAAGCTTGAAACGATGACAGCGGCCGTTTATTTTGTTGCTTTTCACGCGCCTTTGCTCTTGGGGCAAAATCTTGTTACATGTTACGTACAGGTGCTCCACCTTTTCCAGCGCATGACCGACGAAGATGCGGAGCTTCTCTGGATGGATTCGCGGGTCGGGCGACCAGAAAACCTCATCATCGAGAACCTTCTCGTGAGCACGTATTGTAGTGTTGGATATCGTATCGAAAGTTCGATACCTGGTATATCGAAATATCGAACTTCGAAAATTAAATTTCTAATCATCTCGAAAAACATCACGAACACAAATCGACAGGGGGGGGGGGGTGTACTCATGTCATGCGTGGGCCGTAGTTGTATGGCCATATACCCCCTCATCCCTAGAATGCCGGGACGGGGCACGTCGGATTTTCACCGACCAGGCAGACATTGCTTGTACCAAGCGCGAAGCGCCGTGGGGTGTTTGGCGAGTGGCATGAAGGGTGAGCTGCACCCTACTAAGAGCCGCTTGTGAGGCGGACTTTCTTGCGTATGAACGGGAGAGAGAGAGAGAGAGAGAGCATCGAGTAAATGAATTGATTTGTTTTCTGTTTTGGTCGCTTCCACATACATCAACAGGGGGGGGGGGAGGGGTGTACTCATTAGCCTCATGTCATGCATGGCCGCAGTTGTATGACGATAGACCCTCGGGAAGAAATATACCGATATGTCAATATTTCGATATGATATATCGAAACTTTTGTCTACACGATAACCGACACGAATGATAATGACGGATGTTCCCAGGTACCCCCGGTCCCGATTCGCCCGTCCGTGGCTATGGACCTGGGCGGGGGCAGCAACGAAGACGACCTGACGGTGAAGCTGCAGGAGATTCTCGACGTTAACGCCTCCGTGAAGGCGGCGCTGGACAACGGCGCCAACGTGAAGATGATCATGGAAAACTGGGATTTCTTACAGGTGGGTGGTGGGGGCGGCGGGGGGGGGGGGAGGGGGTGCACTCATGCCATGCATGGCCGTAGTCGTATAACCACAGACGTTCGTATCCCTACAATGCTGGGACAGAGCACGTCGGGTTTTCACCGACCAGGAAGATGGGGAGCGGGGGCGTGCTTATTTATTGCTTGCCTTAGTAATTGGCCATTGGCCACGCATCCCTTTCGAGACGGAGCGAGGGGGGGGTATTCATGTCATGCATGGCCGTAGTTGTATGACGATATACCCTCGCATCCCTACAATGCCGGGACGAAGCATGCAGGGTTTTTTACCAACCAGGCAGACGCTTGCATTGTAGTTCGGGCACTGCATTTCCCAGCGGCCCAGGCTGCTTCGTTTGGCCGACGCTGTTATCGTTAGACCTATGAATTGGCAGTACTTCACGACTAAGTACTAGACGGTAGGTGCCGTTAGCCAATTACCTGGCGTTAGTTGGCAAGTTGACTGGCGAAGCCACCTGATGGCCAGCCGACTTAAGTCAGGCGAGCGAAGCTATAGCCAAATCATCCCTTCCCGGCCGAGAGGCCACCCCCCTGTCCAAAAAATAGAAACTTTATCCCGCATTCAACAATATTTCCTTCATGTATGGAAACCCAAATAAGTCGGATAATCGGCACCTCCGAGAAACGACTATTCAAAACTAATTGTCCGACTAATACCTAGTCGGCGACTTACTGTAAGTCGTGCCGACTCGCAGCTCTAGTAATCGTTTTTTTTTCCAGCACTTTCTTTTTCTCTGAGGTCTCAAAGGGGTTAATGCATCCATTCGAAACGTCAACATTCCACTATATAGCGCTGGGGAGCCCCAAATTATTTGCTACTTCTAAGCGTTTTCGTTGTTGCTGCTGTCCCTCGAGCAGCTGGAGGTAGCCCAATACATCAACGGAGAGATGCCCGGCCTGCCGAGACCAATCCTTACGACCAAGCCTATCCGGGGGTTGTGCCAAAGGCTCAAGGGCAAGAGCGGTCGCTTCAGGGGCAACCTGTCAGGTGAGCGCCCTTCTTCTTCCTCGCCTCGCTTGTGTTTTGGCGGTGGACACATACATAGCGGCTTACGACAACGAGTCGTCTTTACCCCTCTTTGAGGCTTCAGAGAGGAAACATTAACGATGACAAAAAGTGACGGTTACAGCAGTAGTGGTAACGGCCACTGCGTGATTGGGGGGTGACATGATATGATACAATGGTTGGTGTCCGAGATACAATGGTTTCAATGCAAGGAGGCGAACATACGGCACGGGCATAACATGACCCTACCTGTACTTAGTGGGCGCTCATGCCGCTCGTAGAATGGTTGATAACGCCAAAAATATAATTGTTTTGGTGGCTATCCCTTATATCCCTTAAAAGGTCCCTTAAAAGGGGTCCGTCCCAAAGGGGTTCATGTACGGATGTGACAATACCTGGAAAACAAAATTTGCACGCACCATGGCGGTAGTAGGTTCAGGTACGGATGTCGCTGTTCCACCTCGAAGATTATGTTGAAGAGCCATGTCGCGGCTCGTGCGCGGCAGTAAATAATGGATGATCAAACTTGTTTTACAGGACCTTGGGCTCTGCTTCGTTTTTTGCGGACCTGTGCCCCGAAACTCGGGAGTACGATTCGCAACTACAGGCAACAAACACTCTGACACATGCAAGGCGGCACGCACACGATAGAACCGCCTTCACTGATCGTAGTTTTGAGAGGTGTCCGGAACGGGCGGGTTGGCATTGCGGGCGGGTTGGCAGTGCAGGGCTGTACGGTACCTAGCAGCATCCTCCAATCGCGCGTGAGATTCCGCCTGGACATATTTGTATGTGTGTGTCGTCAGAAACGTGATGAACATGATGTGAATAGCGCCGCGTTCGTCGGAGTTGAGGCGTGGCAGAGGTGAGGCATCAATGGGCATAAGGGATGAAAAGCGGAGAGGTGCATCGGAAATCGATGTCGCAGGGTGACGATGCCTGCTGTTTGGAACCGAAAGCGTAAACCACGTGAACGAGCAGCAAGTTTTGAGCGGGATCTTGTCGAGCCAGCGCCTGGCGCGAGTTTGGGGTGGCTATCCGCTATGCCTCTTCCTCCCTCCCCGTCCCTCCTTCCTGCCTCCCTCTTTTTCTGGAATACATCCCCTCTATACTTATTATTGTAACTGATCGAAATCGACGCTTTCGGGGCGCTGTTTTTTTTGTTTTCATCCCATTTATTGTCTTCGCCCTTCTTTCTCCTGTTCCCTCCCTAGTGTAACTCAGACCCGGGGTTACATAGTAGCCCCCCGACCATTCCTGGCTATTATTGCTGACTATACTGCAGACTGTTCTGACTATTACTACGACCCTCCTCGACTGACCCCCCCCCAACTACGGCACGCGCCTTGCATTTTTATCACGAGAAGGAGCCAGCGCTTTCTTCCCTCGTCGACTCGCGTCGAATTGTGCTGATTGCCCCCCCCCCCCACGTTTGATGCTTGCGTTGTCGCAGGCAAGCGAGTCGATTTCTCTGCGCGGACGGTGATATCGCCGGACCCCAACCTGCGGGTGGACCAAGTCGGAGTACCGGAGAGGGTGGCCAAGATCATGACATTCCCAGAAATGGTCAGGTTTTTGGCTGTCTTTGTCGGGAGGTGGGGGGGCGGTACTCATGTCAGCCATGACCGGAGTAGTATAACCAAGGCGGGGGGGGGGGGGTACTCATGCCGTGCTAGGCCGTAGTCGTATGACCATGGACCCTCATGCGGCACGGCTCCTTTGCATTGCAACCATTGTAAACTCGAACAACCAACCATTGTATTCTATCATCCCCCAATCGCGTAGTGGCCGTTACTACTACTGGTGTAACCGTCAATTTTTTCCCATCAGTTTTCCCCTCTATACTATAACCAAGTGAATGAACTTCCAAGAGGGTTGACGCGTGCTCTGATTCATCGAACGCGCGCTTCCACGGTTTCGATCGCGAACTTGCCAGGTGTCGCGGTACAACATCGAGAAGCTCCGCAAGGTGGTGAGAAACGGGCCGGAGGTTCACCCGGGGGCCAACCAGGTAAACGGACCAGTATTATACGTACGTATGTAGAGCCTACTACTTATTCGAGAAATATGTTGACACACACCAGTGTCACGAGACAAAAAGGGGCTACTACGGGGGGCCATAGTAAACAAGACCTACGGTGCACACAATAACCACGATATTTCCCTATTTTTACTATTAATAACTCTAGTTGGTCCCCTATTTACTATGGTCCCCCGTGTACTACCTGTAGGATGAAGAACGAAATGAAGAAAAAACAGAAAAACAAACATTTTGATGTGTATTGCCAGACGAAGGGTCTAACGCTACGAAACAATGGTTGGTTGGGTCTGATTGGCTTAGGCTTAGGGTTCAGGGTTACGTTTGAGATATATTCGTCTCGTACTCGGAGTGTATAAACAACCATTGTCTCGAATAAGTGTGGTATGCTAGCCCCCCCCCTCGAATGAGAGCTCAACTTGGATAGGGAGCGATGTTTTTTGCCTTGTTTTGAAGAAACAGGTACTGTTTATGGCAGACGTGTTAGTATGTACTGTCGAGGGCAGCAGCAGTCATGTGAAGTAGGTGTTGCTCCATCCAGCGGCGTCCTCGGCAGCACTCACTGAACGTGCTCAGTTCCGACGACTCTTTTTTCTTTTCTTTTTCTGATGAAGCGCGCGCTGTGTGGATGGCGTCCTGTTTTTTTTCTTCTATCTCGGCATAATGGTGTTCGGTTAGACTCGTGCGGCCTTTCCTCGCCTGACAAAAGACAGTTTTTTTATCACAACAAGCGTGTCGGCAGCAGAAAAATCCCGTTTTTGCTAGACTCTGTTCAACGTGTGAAGCGTGTTTCTGCCTCTAAGAGAGGCGGCGGAACCGGAAACCGTTCCGCAGCTAAGAAGGGGCGTTTGTTTTTGGTCGCCTACACGACCCGATTTGATTGCGGACGGAGGCGGAGGAGATCTTGGGGAACTTGGAACAATTCACGTTCGATTTGTCAATATTGCGCCGCTTGAAAACACATGATTGGGCGGCTTGGACAGTCTCGTAGGTTTCCATCGCACTCACGTAGGGACTCGGGGCTATCACGATACGAACTACACACACCTTGGTGCCAGGAGATGGTAGTACCGGTGTTGGCTCTGTCAGTGTCGCGGGGAAACGCTAATTATTTATTTGTAGCCACCGGCCGCACCTTGTGTTGTGCTAGAATTTTCCCTGACCGTCACCAAGCTTCCGAAAGGCGAAAAACAGGTTCATTCGGAGGCCCTACCACATTGTTTGAGAGTTTTGTCTTTCCTAATATTAATAGTTCTTGAAGGAAGTGTAGCTTACACACGCAGCGGAAGGGCAAGGTCTGCAGGGATGCTTACCCATGTTGTTTAGTGTTTTTTTTTGTCGAGCGCTCGGTACTGTTTATTCGGAGGCCTCGATATATGTTTGCGATTTTTTTATAAAATCCGGTTCTTGAAGAAGGCGTATGACAGCTTACCAACACCACACCAAGGTATGAGGGGTCCCGCTGTTGGTAATTCGGGTGCTGGGTCGGTTTTAGCTCGGAAAAATAACCCCATGACCGTAAGCACAAAAAAAAACAACAACGAGACTCCATTACCCATGTGCGGGATCCAGACAGGGGGGGTATACTAAAACCAAGTGAACAAAATTGTAAACACAAGTTAGGAGTGTGGTGTCGCTTTTTTCTTTGAGTTGTGCATTCCCTGATATCCGCATTACTTTTTGACGGGCGACCGGTGCTACTAACGACTCGCGACACAGGTACGGCTGGATGGAGGGGACGGGTTCGTGAAGAAGCTCTTCATCGAGCACGTCAGGGAGCAGCTGTCGGAGGACCTCAAGATCGGAGACATCGTGGAGAGACACATGGAAGACGGCGACGTTGTCCTCTTCAACCGGCAGCCCTCGCTCCACAAGATGAGCATCATGTCCCACAGAGCAAAGGTGTGGGGGACGCGCGACGCAACGCGTTGGTCTTTTTCGGGCAGTGCGTAGCGCCCGTTCTTTTATCTCCCGAGCGATATTTCCGGGGGGGCTAATGTAGTAAGAATGGTATTCAGAACCCACGATGGGTCCAAAAATCATGCATCCCCCCTGATGTGTACACACCATATTTGGTTCTGATTACTATTTAATATGTTTCCGCGTGGTACACAGCCCCTTTGCTTGGGCCTGAGCTCTGCTTCGCTTCTGTCTGGTGCCACTCTCTCCGTGGTTTGCCGATTTCTTCTTGTCTCACCCTGTTTGTTGATCTCGTTGTGTCGGTAACTTTTTTGTGGCAAGGGCTGTGATTCTCTTCGTACCCCCTCCCTCTTTTCTCGCGCGGAAATTTTCTGACGTGCAATACTAGGTGCTAGAAGCAGATCATGCAGCAGGAAGTGCTTATCTAATCGAGTGCTCGATTGGCTCCGCTTTTTCGATGCCTCCTCCGCCTCCATGCTATTTCCAGCGCACTGAACTTTGTGGTTAAAGGCAGTGAGCGATACAGCCCGGCAGTAGAGTCTGCGAGAGATTTTTTAGTTAGAGCAGTATGATTTCAATGCTATTACTGCTGTTTATGTAGTACAAGTCTGACACACTCGTCGCCTTCCATGTAGAATAGACCGACAGCGCATGCATTGAATCAAAATCCCAGAGAATAGTGGTGGACTTGCGATCTCCATCACCCACCCCTTCACCCCCCTCCGCCTCCTTGTATTTACCAACGCAGCTTGATCCGAGTGGCTTCTTATAGCCAAATATTATGAACCAAAACGCCTAATTCTCTCTGGAACAACAAACATCAGAGAGTATTCTTCGTACGGGTCCCGATATCTAACAATCTTCTCCTTAATCCTCCGAAGGAACGGTCAAAAAGAAAAGATTAAGGTCACCACACGTATTTACCAACGCAAATATTTTTGGTGACCCGGTTTGCCAGATCATGCCCTGGAGAACCTTCCGGTTCAACGAGTGCGTTTGTTCGCCCTACAACGCCGATTTCGACGGGGACGAGATGAACATGCATCTGCCGCAGACGGAAGAAGCCAGGGCAGAGGCGTCCGAGGTAATTGCTGTACTCGTAGTCACGTGGCCTTATGGTACGGTGTGATGTGGTGTGATATGGTATGGTATGGTATGGTATGGTATGGTATGGTATGGTATGGTATGGTATGGTATGGTATGGTATGGTATGGTAAGGTATGGTATGGTACAGTGTGGTGTGGCGGGTGGGATGGGGTGTTGCGTGGTGTGGTGTGGTGTGGTATGGTATTTAATATACTGGTATGGTATGGTATGGTACAGCATGGTATGAAATGGTCCGGTACGGTATGGTATATTATAGTACCGAATGGTACGGTGTGGATACGGTGTGGTATGAGGCGGCTCATAATAAATTACCAGGTAGGAGTTAACGTTTGGCTCGTTTTTCGTGCTAAAACGAAGAAAAAAAAAGTTTTCTTCTAAAACTACAATAGTGTACGATACACCCTGCCTCACACGCATGAAGTTTAAGCTTTCATAGAAATGTCAGCCTGAGACCCGCGCGCCGGCGCGACAAGAAGCCAGTCAGGAGTCCGTCCAGACTCTATTTTTTCGGTAGCAATCACACCAACTCTTGAGTCACAGCCCTGGGCACATCTCCCCACACATGCCCGCGAAGCCTCGATCATCTGATGTCCCACGAACACAGCGGTTCTTCCGTTGCTAGCCCCTGCCAGGAAGGAGAAAACTACAGCGATAACCTAACCTCTAGGCCTATCCACACCAACAGCAGGCAGTGTCGTGCCGTTAGTCCGTATGCGTCTGGTATTCTCACGTAGCTGTGAGCGAGACACCGGGGGCAGACGAGTGGACTAGTGGGCTTGGCTGCCTGTTGGTGCACATCTCGTTCCTAATCTTCCGTCGGTATGCCCTTCCGTCGACACGAGAATCAACCACGAATTTCGACGTTTGTATTGAAATACACATGACAAATGCTTCGCTTGAGTATGCTTCACATACTGAATCTATAATAGTGTCCGGTACGGCATACCCTTCCTCGCACACGTGGAGTTTGAGCTTGACCCGGAATAAGTGGTATGACACGTGAAACGCCTTGTTCGTCGTGAAAACCCCCTCTGGCATCAAAGTGCTACAACCCTTCAAAAACAAAATGCTTCAAACCTACATGGTCAAAAGCTGAGCGACCTACTATTAGTCCACATCTCCTACATTGGTGGGGTTTTGTCGCGAGATTGGCGTTCGAAGCCGAAGACGAGAACGGGGGGAAAGCAAAGCACTGCCCCTACCGACCCCCATTTCCTTGTATTGCGTCCCTCTTTTGAGCAATCAATGAATTACAACCCCCCTGTTATTGTTATGCTTGTTACTATTTTCCTTCCTCTTTTTCTTCTTGTTGTTATTTATTGTTTTTGTTTCTAAAAACTAAACACGGCCAGAGTGGTAGATAATGCATACCTGATAAATCATAAAATCGTTCAATCAATCCTTATAATATAAAACGCTTCGCTAGTGATGATGATGGGGATGGTGACGTCGTTTGGGATCTTCACGACTATGCCGGTTTCGGTATGCTCCGCGGGAGACCGGCTCTACCGTGCTCTTATCATAAAATCATCCAATCAATAGTACATATTACAGTAGTGGTCCCTCTCTAGCGCCGGTATGCGCCAGCGGGAAAAACGGTCGCTATAGCGGGCAACCGGCGGTACTCCGGATTGGGAAATATATAGGTTTTAGTATGGAAACCGAAAACCATGCCAAGCGATTTCACCGGCGCTATAGCGGGCAGCCGGCGAAAAGCTACTCAACCGGTGCTATACTGCTGTACTACCTATAATATGATGCGGATATGTACGGCCGTGATAGTCTATTTTCGCTGAGCTACGCAACAATAAAGCATCCCTGATCGTTCTATCTGACCCGCCAACCGCCTTCCTTTTTTCGCTGAACTACGCAACAATAACATATCCCTGATCGTTGTATCTGACTCGCCAACCTCCGGTTCCCGGCGGTCGCTGCTTGTCGTTTTTTTTTTTTGTGACTCGTGGCAGCTGATGGCGGTGCCGTACAACCTTGTCACTCCGAGGAACGGAGAGCCGTTGGTGGCGGCAACGCAGGACTTCCTCACCGCTGCCTATCTCATCACCCAGAGAGATATTTTCTTCGATCGAGAGGTGTGACCAAACAAACGCAAGCGGGGAGCTGAAAAAATACACCCATCCGAACGGAAAAAAAACATGTTAGCTTTTTGTTTGGATGGTATCATACATACTACAATGTAGTGACCCCGAATCTGAGTTACGACTTGTATAGGGAACGAGCAGGAGAAAGAAGGGCGAAGATCATAAATGGGATGGAAAACATGAAGTAAAACAACTAAAAAAATAGCTGTTTCATAATTGTAAGGGGGAGGTTAAAGCGAAGCTCGCCGAACGCCGGTGCGCCCACGGGTTTCTCGAATATCGAGGCCTTTTTGTGTGTGGTAGGGGGTAGGGGGGCGGCTGGGTTCGCTTGGGGTGAATGTTGTTCTTCTCTTGCGTAAACGCCCAAGGTGATATGAAGGAGGCACCACAATATACAGTAGTACCCGAAAAGCAATAACCTCGCGGCCTTAGCCTTTCATGCGCGAACAGGAAACAAATGTTGCTCATGTTTTGGAACTCCCGAGTATGTGCTTTACTTGTAGTGCGTCCCACTGTTTCCGCTGCATGTGGCGAGAGGCCGTCTACGTTTGTGGTGGCTTCTAATTCCGTTTTTTTTGCCATGCAACAGCTTGGTAGATGCCCCCGTCAATGGCTGGCTTGGTTGGTTGGAAACAAAAAGAGCAATTGAGATGTTTCCGGTTCTTTCTCCAGGCGCTGATCGCTTTCGCGTACATAGCGTGCCGTTTTCGGCCCGCGACTAGCAAGATCCTCGGGTACTAAATCAACAAAACCTAGGGTGCTTACGGTTGGTATAAGTCCATACTCCGCCATCATTTATGAACGACAATGTTTTGGGAGAGCCGTTGGGTGCCGTTACTGTTTTTTTATGAGCGGTTATTGTGTGTGCCCCCTTTCGTTGTACGCGCGCCGCTTTATCTACTGGAAACCCCCAGACGTTCTGCCGCGTGGCGACGTACCTCGGAGACGCTGGGGAGCACGTGGACATCCCGCTTCCAGCCATCATGAAACCCGTAGCGCTGTGGACGGGCAAGCAGGTAATCCTATTTTTCTCGTGTGAAACTGGGAGAAGGGAGGGGGGTAGGGGGGCTTTAGGTGCGGGGGGAGGGGGGGGGGTGAGTGAGCATGCTGCCCTCGTGGGGATCGGCGTCGCATTCTCTTCCCACAGCACTTTGCGAGACGCAGTGCTCTCGGGTGTACATCGACCCTGTCTGTAGTTCTGCACATACTAGTAAGTGCGCGGTGGCGCCGAACTTTCCGCCGCTCAGGAGAAACGCAAGACATCTGACATAAAACACAAACCTTCTCCAAGGTTGCCCTAGTCGAAAAGATGAAATAAAGACCAACCGGACGGATACCCAATGCGTTGGCGGGGGGGGGGGAGGGCGTGACCGTCGTCGGATGGTCGCGGCTGGCTACTGAATAGGTGTCACGTTGTTCTACCCGCCGATCCACGCGTGTATTCATCGGTTGACAATGGTCCACTCGGTGAGATATTTACTCGGCGAGATACGTATGCACCTGGTATTGGTTGATGCGTTAGCTATCTCACTTCACCTCTTTTGAAACTGCAGACATGTTTTGGGAGACAAAAGTTCTTGGGGGTTAGAGTTGGGTCATGGTTGCGGTCCTCAAAGGGCTGAACGGGGTAGCCGTGTGCGTTTTTCCACGCCCTTACGGACCCGCTATACCTTAACTGGGCTGTCGACAATTGTTTCAGGCTATGTCGCTGATGGTGCGTCCTTCTCGCGACAACCCGGTGTTGGTGAACTTCGAGAGCAAGGAGAAGAACTACAGAGGAAACCGGTTCCTGTGTCCCAGCGACGGGTGAGCCCACCACACGTTCATACTACACTTGCGCGCATCTCACGCTGCTTGGATGAACCTGTGTAGATGGGAATAGGATGTCTTTATGATACAGACCCGGAAATAGGTTGACGGAAGAAAGCAAGCGGGGGAAAGGGTGGAGAGTGACGTAAACTCCTCATGGTATCCTCCGTGTGCTCGTATTCATATATAGGACTAACTATAAACTCGTGTTGGGCTAGTCGGTGTTACTTGCCCGGTTAGTTGCCAGGTGGCCTCGTACTTGAGTTTTGATATGTTTTATGTTACTTCGTGCTTGCCCGGTGGCTACTTACGAGTAGCTGGTACGAAGAACGAACGCCTGCTATGTTTTAGAACTCCCTTTTCAGCTTGCGACACACCCGGGATTTCAAGTCAACCACAACTCCGAAAGAGCATCCTTGTACTCCGTGATACATGTATGTACCGATTCCCTATTTTTGGTCGCTATGTCTTTCATTTTTTTGGGCTGTGTACGCTTTCGAAATTTCACCGGCGGGTGGGCCTTTTTTTCCCCTTTTCATCAGCTGCACAAAACGTCACCGGGTGAGTACTTTGCGTAACTCCCGCGTCCGAATACCTCCAAAGGGGAACGTTAATCTTGCACTATGCGTTCGTACGTTGTACTATGTGACACTTCTTACCAGGTATGTAGCTGTCGTTTATTTTTGCTTCATCGTTGGGTGGGAGAGCTGCATCGAATAGTCTCCACTCCACCCCCGCATGTGTGACGAATAGGCAACGTCGTATGATACGTGCACATCAAGGATTTTTTTGATGACGAAACCCTTTCAATACAGCAAAGCATGATCCCACTCTACGAGGGGTTCCAGGTAACTTGTTGCCGGAAAAAAGCGGGGTGCAGTTCTTAACTTGTTTGCCGTTTTAAGACTTGGGAGGGGGGGAGGGGGCGTACTTATTTGTTGCTTGCCTTAGTCATTTGACCATTGACCACGCATCCTTTTCGAGACGGAGCACCGTTCCTACTCCTGATAGAGACACCTCCAACATTTGGGCGCTCATTACGTTGTTTCCATGTATTACAAATACACGTTATCGCTCATCCTATCCCCTTCCTGTTTCGCCTCCTTTGGCCACCATCTATCTCCGAAAATAGCGATCGTTTTCTCGCTACTATCTAGTGTACCAAAATCCTCCATGAGACTTGGGAGGGGGGGGGGAGTGCCAAACAAAGTGGCGGTAACAGCGTCAGCCACGGGAAGGAACAAGACCTGCTAGGTTCAGGGGTGCTTATTTTTATGCCGGACTCCGATGCAAAGAGTAAAAACATTTTCGACACGCGTGTGATGCTGTCCGCTCACAACTATTACAAGGCGGAGCATAGGACCCATGTCGTATCGCTAGACGTGGGTCTAACAAAAGGTTAATTAAGCTGGTGTGAGGCAGCCAGCCCGAGACTTTAGTGTACTCCGTCGTTATCTCCATTGACTCGGTCTCGCCCCCCCGAGCCCCCCCCCCCCCCCCCGAGATTGTTGGGTTGGCGTCGGTTGGCAACGACGCTGTAAAACACGCCACTCGCTGCGTGAGCTAGACAACCAGGGTGCCGTTTTTTTTTGTTTTTTTTTTTGGCGGTCACCAAAGCTGGCGGTCGAGTAGATCATTTGTGCGGGGTGGAGAACCTTTGTTCCGCACAACGGGAATGGTCGTATCACGTAGTGTTAATATGGTAAGGCGTCCGCGAGGCAGTTACATAGTAAAACCCATTGCTGTCTCCGGAAGTGGCCACACCAGAAATTAAATTAACTCATTGAAGCTGTCGTCCATATGCAAGTCCGCCTCAGAGGCGGTTCTTAGCAGGATGCAGCTCACCCTCCATGCGACTCGCCCAATACCTCACGGCGCTTCGCGCTTGGTGCAAGCAATGTCTGCCTGGTTGGTGAAAACCCAACGCGCTCCGTCCCGGCATTGTAGGGATGCGAGGGTCTATGGTCATATGACTACGGCCGTGCACAACATGAGTACACCCCCCCCCCCCCCCCCKCSTGCTCATCCATCCCGGGGTTGTTGTTTGCTGCCCACGTCCCACCCGTGGAAGAACCGCCACCGGGAGCATCGCCGTCGTCCAGGACGGACGCGTGCTACGATAGAGATAGCAGGTTTTGGGCTAAAATATTTTCTGCATGACCTATGAAAGGCTCCTTAATCCAAGAGGGGGGGGGGGGGGGGGTACTCATGTGTTGCTTGCCTTAGTCATTTGGACCATTAACCACGCATCCCTTTCGAGAAGGGGGGGTTGGGGCTCGCTTTTCTCGTTAGCGTTCACTCGAAATTCGAGCGAACCGATCAATTTTAATACATTCCTTCAATCGGCTTTGTCGAATTCAATCGACGTTATTCTCGGATTTACCTACAGCCCTGCTGTTTTCTTTTCTTTTTTTTTCACATTTTTTACCGCCTCCTCTTTTCTGCGAACCTCTAGGCGGAGCTCTGTGGGCATGGTGTATTGGTTCATTCGTCTGTTTGGCCATGCCATATTCGTTCGATGTATATCCTTTTTTTTTCCTGCCCCCTCTGTCCTGATTCCGTCGACCGTCGCTTATTCGGACCGTCCGGTTTAAGCACATAATCACGCCGTCGCGCATTTCGCTGATTCAACCACAACGGTCCTGTATTGAGAGTGAATCGCGTTAGATGGACTGATTCCATCGTTACTACATGCCGATTGCTCTAGGCACTAGGCACCGCCTATCAAGAGTCACGATCACGTTTTTGATACTTACGATCATGCTATTCTCTCTAATGCCCAAAAAGCGTAACATTTCTTCGTAACCTTCTAGATAGAATCGCGTTTTTTTTTGTGAGCTTGATCTCTTTGCTGCATGTTTTTTTTCCCTCTAATTGATCCCACTGCTGCACATTGGCAGATGCATGCACCAACTGGCTAAAACATGTTACCGCTCTATGCTAAAACAGTAAATCGTGTGGTTTGTCACCTGATCCCGTTGTTGGATGGACATTTTTTGTTTTTGTTTCATTGATCCCATTGCCGCAAATTGGCAGATGCATGAACCGACTGGCGAAGGTGTGCGCGCGCTACCTGGGGGGGCACAGAGGATTCAGCATCGGGATTGAAGACGTCACTCCCGGAAACGAGGTAACTGTTCCTGATCATCGATGCTATTGGCTATCCCCGCTACTTTCGGGTGTGTTTAGTTTCTTCCCCGTTTGCCCTTGGTTGTATTTCACGGGGAGAGGTGTACTCATGTTGTGCATGGCCGTAATCGTGAGACCATAGGACCCTCGCAACCCTACAATGCCGGGACAGAGCACGTTGAGTTTTTCACCGACCAGGTAGATATTGTTTACACCAAGCGCGAAGCGCCGTGAGGTGTTGGGCGAGTCGCATGAACGGTGAGCTGCATCCGACTAAGAACCGCTTGTGAGGCGGACTTTCACTGGTTGTGACCCCACGCTCGAAACTTGGGAACAGCTCACTCGAATATCCACCAAACACATGATTCATACATAGTATAGTAGCACCCAAGACAAACTAGCGGAACAGTGCCGTACAGAGGCAAGCTCACAGAACGGAAGCCTGCCGCGTGCACTTGCGTCGCCGCTCGCTGGTGCCGGGTATTCGGCGATGCCATTTTTTCTACCCACACTATACTTGGGAACAGTGCAAGATGCCCGCTATTGTTTTCAGCAGAAAAAGGGTTGGAGCGTGAAGATGCCGCCCGGCCTAAAACCCGTAAGTACGCGCTATCGAAGCATCACACTCAGCTAGCAAAGACGAATTTCGACGAAATCTCGATCTCACGGCTGTCTTTTGTTTATTTATTTATAAAATATATTCTAGTGATGTGGGCAGATGGCGGTGGCCGTACTGCCCATGCCGAGCTTAGTCATGCACAACGCATGCTATAATGTTGGAGGGAGAAGCTTGTAAATGCTGTGTCATTCTCATCGGTGTCGTACTATTAACAGGCAGTGTCTGCTGCGGGTGATATTTATGAATTGATCTGGACTGACGGTGGTGGTACACGTCCACCTGCGTTGGGTGAATGTACCACTTCAGAGCTTCGTTCAATCCACCGACAGCCCGGTCCGATGCCCCCCGTCCCGACCGTGGTCGACCGCCACCTGCTGCTGCTGCTGCTGCTGCTGCTGCTGCTGCTGCTGCTGCTGCTGCGGAGCATCGTCCAATACTTGAAGAGGAGTCGCAAATGTTGGACCTTGTTAACGGTGCCGCTCTCTTTCTTGTCGCGTTGTCGCCCCGCAGCTGTCAGCGTTGAAGCAAGACCTCCTGACCAACGGATACCGAGAAGCCGAGGAACAGATCCGACTCTTCAACGACGATCGGATGCCTCTCAAACCGGGCTGCGATCCCATCCAGGTACGGACGAAACCCTCCTCCTCATCGGACTTGGCTGCTGCGTTTTTTTTTCGGCTGGCGTTCTCCCTCCTGGTCCTTCCTGATACCAACAGCAATGGCTTCGTAGCGCTACTGAATTTATTGCTCGAATGACCCAAACGTACGTTGCTTCCTGGCTCCCTCCTTGACCCCGTGCGTCGTACGAAACGTTGGCTGGCGACCGGCAGTCGCTGGAGAGCGAGCTCAACGGCCTGCTCGGAAAGCTCCGAGAAACGGCGGGAACGGGGGCCATGAAGGCGTTGCCTTGGGTGAACAGGTGATTGTTTGTATAAAAGCACTATGTACACGTACTTCGCGTGTGTCCGTCCGCGTGCGCCTTTAACTTATGGCGTCGATAATAACAAGCTCGGGGGAACTCAAAGCGCGAGAGCTCAAGGTGCATCGATATTTGATTTTTCACGCTCGTGTCTGCTCCTGTCGACAAAATTGGGGAGGACGTGTTTTTTTTTTTACGATTGACGCGCGACGCGTTCTTCGCTAGGGGTATAGGTAACACGGTATATACCTGGTAGCACGTTTTGGTCCAAAATATTGCTGGCCTATGGCTGACCTACTGCTGACCTACTGCTGACATATTGCTGACCTATTGTTGACCTACGGGTGACCTATTGCTGACCTATTGCTGACCTACTGGTGACCTATTGCTAACCTATTGCCGACCTACTGCTGACCTACTGCTGACTTATTGCTGAGCAACATGGGTTCTCAACCGAAGAACTACTCAGCAAAACATGCCTTCTTGCTGGAACTCCATTTATGTTTTAGTACCAGCATATCATTGGTCGCGTACCAAAAGTCTTGTGTACGCGGGGCGGGGTCGGGTGGCGCCCGAGAGCCCAGCCGTTGTCGAAAAACTACTGTGTATTGCGATGTGCTTCGTTTGTTGGTGCTGTGCGGGCGTGGCCTTCCGCAAGCGGGACGCACCAGAAGGAGTGTGCCCGCGGGGTTAAGCTTCGTGGTCACTTATTTCCACGTTCGTGGCGTGTCAGCGTTGTTGTTTTCTGGAGTAGCGCGTGCTCTGCGTGTGAAGTGCACGGCGCATTATTCTGCGCGTGCTGTTGCGATGACCGTCCCTTCCGTACTTGGCGCTATTGACCCTACCCTATACAGGGAGTTCGCGCGATCGAAGTATCACACTCAGCTTGCAAAGACGAGTTTCGACGAAACCCTCGATCTCACAGCTGTTATTTGTTTTTTAATTTTCATAAATATAGGGACCACCATGTACAGCGACCAAAAAGTATACCCGGTACTTTTCGAAAAGACAACGAGTGTGGCTTGATCAAGCGACTGCTGTAGGTAGAGCGTGTAGAAGTACGAGCATCAACCATGCTGAACGGGTGGTTTTTACAGCTCCTTGTATCGCAGTCCGGGTACACGCCTCTGCCCCGACACACAGCCCGGGCTGCCTCGCGTGTGGCCGAATGCTGCCATTACGGAGGACCTTCGTAAGTAGGGGACCAAATATTGTTCGTAAAAATCACCAAGTATTGTTAGTAAAAATAAACTAAATGGATAGGTTTTGTGTGCAACACAGGTCCTATATATTTACTATGGTCCTCCGTAATACTCCTGTATTTTCATTTTTTTGTTTTCGAGATTTGTTTTCGTTCCTCGCTCTGAAGTTTCAAAATTATGAATTCGCTTCACCTCGGCACTTTTTTTTTTTTTTTTTTTTGCCACGTGTATGTATGTATATGCCCGCCCGTACAGCCCTCGGATCATGGCCGAGTGCGGATCGAAGGGCTCTCCCCTGAACATCTCGCAGATGATCGCGTGCGTGGGGCAGCAGTCGGTCGGAGGCAAGCGCATCCAGAACGGTTTCGTCAACAGGTGGGGCGTGTGCCTCAGCATTCTAGCTAGTAGTAATGGGTGATGTTTTCTATTAGAACTGTGCGACGGGAGCGTAAGCGAAGGGTTGCCCTTGATTGTAGCATAGCCTAAACGTTTCTCGCGGGCGGTGCTTCTCAACCATTGACACTCTCAAACTACCCAATGAATATGAATCCAGGGAGCACGGAAAATATATATATCGAACCCAAACTTCTTTTTCGAGAGTTAAACAGGGGGCGTACTCATTTGTTGCTCGCCTTAGTCATTTGTCCATTGACCACGCATCCCTTTGGAGACGGAGCAAAGGAGGGAGGGGAGGGGATACAGCGAGGCTATGGTTGGGGCCGTGAAATACTCCGCCTTTTGTGTTTTACGAACGAACGGACGGGCGGTGAAACACTTAGAGCTGTGTCCGTATAGTCATGCTCTTGTCGCAGGGATTGCATGGCCGTAGTCTTATCACCTTAGACCCTCGCATCCCTACAATGCCGGGACGGAGCATGTCGGGTTTTCACCGACCAGGCAGACATTGCTATGATAGCACCAAGCCAAACAGGGGGGGGGCATACTAAAACCAAGCATAAATTAAATATAATGTTTTGGTAATTTTCTCGATTCGTACAGAAAATTCCAACGCTCCGTTTTTTTTTTTGGGGGGGGGGGGCTTTTCTTGGAGTGTGGCTCCGTGTTCTCTTTTTTTTTCGTGGTCCCGGTGGATCCGACATGTATTTTCTAACAGTGGCGTAAAGAGCGTTGAGGTTTTCACACAGAGATGTGTGATCGTTTTTTCAGCGCTCGAATTTTTGCAGAACGCGAAGGTTGTGAGGTTGCCAAAATACCGAACAAGGTGGTGTTTTCGGAAAATATCTGGTCGAGAGCCTTCCGAAAATATGATGTTCGATATTATAATATGAATAAGGTTGCCAATACCGAATAAGGTGGTGTTTTCGGAAAATATCTGGTCGAGAGTCTTCCGAAAAAATTATGTTCGGTAATATAATATAAATAGCACCCCTTACCGTTGTCGATACATCGAGTGCCGAAAAACGGACGCTGAGATCGCACCCCTGTGTGACTCAACGCTCTTTGCGGTATTCGTTAGATCGCTACCTGGCCTATATATACTATGTAATATATATTTATATATATTTCTCTGTCTCACAGTAGTCTGTGACCACATACTTTGCATCTCTCTAGGATTAGGAATCAGGACAGACACTGGGTGTACTGGTGTAGTTGGGTAGAAATAACGGGTTTAATGTGCAAACAACACACACATAGCCCATTGGGTTTTGAATTTGTTTTTTGAAGTCGGTTGTTTTTTGCTGCTGCCACCGGTAAGAATATTAATAAGGATAAGAACTTCAGCCTGGCCCCACACAAGAGTTCCGTAGTGGTGTCGCGTACTGTATATATGTGCTTGTACAATAAACTTGTCTTTTCGTTTTCGCGTCTTCTGTTTTTGGTAAATTAGAACGCTGCCGCATTTCGAGGCGAACAGTCTGTTTCCAGCGGCGAAGGGCTTCGTGGCGAACAGCTTTTTCAGCGGGCTGACGGCAACCGAGTTCTTCTTCCACACCATGGGGGGGCGAGAGGTGAGCGTGTGCCAACGTTTAATTCGTACAACTGTTATTCGTGTTTCCCTTCGACCATGTGTGGTATGAAAGGGTATACCGTATACATGTTCCATTCCGACTTGAATGTAGTGTATTATTTTACCATGGATATGCCGCGGGAAAAAAGATAAATTAGACTGACAGAGTTCGTGTTTTCTTTTATACCAGGGGTTGACAAGCGGTATATATATACTGTTTTTGGAGGTATTTATACACAACCATACATACAACCATGGTACCAGACGAATGGTGGTTTTATTAGACTTTACTGTTTGTTCTAGGCCATGTGGAGACGGGAAGCGAAACGTTTCTGTGTTTTCCTTCTAGACCTCGGGTTGGCGAAAAAAACTTCCCTGAAACTAGCAATGTTCTTCGCGGCCTTCTCATACACGTGCCCAGTCATTGAAAGACGAGAGGTGAGTTTCTTCAAGTTATTTCTCCTCATCGTGGGAGGGTGGGTAATAAAAAGTTTTTTTTTCGCTGGGGCGTAAGACACAATAATTCACTTTTGCTACTCACTCGAGCGCTTCTTTTGTTTGGGAGGGCTCGTTTTTTGTTTAGTGTTTTCGTTGGAGACCGGTATCAAGAGGCTATCATTGTGAGCACTAGTTTTGGTGCCTCTTGATAGTACCTCCTCCGTTGGTTGGCCAGTCTTGATGAGAAGAAAGAAAATCACTGATCGTCAACTAGCGACCGTACCGGAAGTCACGAGGATCAGATTGGGCAGAGAGTTTCATGCTGATTTCGATTGGTGGAAGTGGGCAGTAGACCAGTCTTTCTTTGCGGAAGGTGTCGTTGACGTCGGTGCTGTCATTATCACAGCTCGGACAGATCATCTGCAGATATATCATCTACAGATCGATCATGATCTATGTCATCTAGTTCCCCATCTGCCGTTGTGAGGTTGTGCAGGATCTGCATAGCACAAATCCAACCAAGGAAACATGTGCTACAGTATGAGGTCATGCAGATTTTACGGCTCTCACCTGGCGACATGAGCTAGATCATTCAGATCAGGGATCTATCTGCCCTGAAATAGCTAGATCATCGAGTGGGAACGATCTATCTGATCTATCTGTAGATGATCGGTCCGAGGTGTGGATGTTTTCGTCGTTTGTTCTTATCTGCAACGATACTCACTTGGCGGCGGTACCGAAAGCGTACGGGGATCAGATTCGGCGGAGAATTCCATGCTTATTTTGATGTGTCGGGAAATGGGCAGTGCATCAGTCTTTTGCAGAAATGTGTCGTTGACGTTGGCGCTGCCATTACTATACTTGTGTTCATTAAAAAAACAATTGCACTGCACTGCTGTCGCCTCCCCCATGCATTGACCACAGGGGCTGGTCGACACCGCGGTTAAGACAGCTGAGACCGGGTATATGGCGCGTCGGCTCATGAAGGCCTTGGAAGACCTGAGCATGCAGTACGACCGCACGGTGCGGAACAGCGAGCAGACGATCATCCAGTTCGTCTACGGCGACGACGGACTAAACCCTTCTTGCATGGAGGTATGTACAGTTCGGAGGATCACTTTCGCACGGAAATTCGAAACACCCGCCTCGTATAGAACGCACCTACGTATCACTCTTGCACTGAAATACGAGCCGCCTTGTATAGAAAAGACCTGCGTACCGTGTACCAACCAGTCTGACCAGGGGTATACAGCAGTAGGTATGGTCCCTTTTTAAGGGACCCCGCGATAGGGGAAAACGGTATATAAGGGACCTCAAATTTCTGCCCACCATTTTTTCTCACTACTGACTGTAAGGGGCTGGTACCGACTCTGATAAGGGACGTTGGTACCGTATATAAGGGACCTCCAATACCGAACGCACTAGGGTTCCTTAAGCGGGACGTTGGTACATACGGCACGAGTGCACACTTAGACATTCAGCGGCATAGCTTCTGCTGGTTCGCGTTTTGTTTCTGTTACTAGCTCCTTTTGTTTTCGTTGGTTTCGTGGGTACCATTATCTCTGTAAATACAAATACATACCAACCCCCGATTTGTTTTTTTTTACACATATCGGCGTGACCGCCCACAGCAGCGCCCAGCTAGGCGGCAGCACTTGGAATTCGCATCACGAAAACCTCTCAGTAGTATTTATATGCGGCCGGATCTGCTGCGGAGATGGAACTGAGAAAATATTTTGACATACGCGTGAGAAAAAATGGTCGGTGGAAAATCCGTACAGAGCCAGCAGAAAGGAAGGGGCTGTCCCTTGGTATCGTATAGTTTGAAGCAAGAGTGGTGCGCGGCAAAGCCCGCTCGTAACAGAGCCCGCTTGTAGCTTCCAGACATCCCCCGCCCACCCCGTGATTGTTTTTCGCTTTCCCCCCCGCCCCAAAACCCTCAATTTATCGTTACGAAGTGGTATCATTTCACACGGATGCCTCACCTAAGAAACTGCCAAATTTTCCTCAGGTGGAAGCGCCCAATATATTTGCAATCCCATTTTTGTACAGTGGGTACCCCTGCCTAAGAGAGGGCACCCTAAGCAAGAGAATGGTACAGTTGAGAGGGGCCAAATCCGCTGGCCACGCCTGCACTCGAGCTGTATTTTCTCCCGCTGTGGATGAAAGAGAAGTTGTGCAAGAGGGGCGTTTTCGGCCTTTATATACGCACAACGCACCTCTCTTAGCCCCTTAAGAACTGGTCTCCCGTTTTTGAGGGGAAACTACTTGAAATTAGTGTGGGATACGTTTTCCAGTTCTGAATGGGTTAAGGGCCGTTATTATCGGAGAGCTTTTCGAGAGCTATTTTTTTTTTCCAGAATTTCCAAACTTTGGAATTTTAACTTTCCTGATATTTTGCCCTTTGGTAAATTTCACATGGAAATTATTTCACAAACCATGGAACCTATTTCGCAAAATATGGAAAACAGCTCTCTCCGATAGTAGCGGTCCTAAGTCGGGGTACCCACTGTAGTGTAAAGATATTTGCAATCCCATTCGTATGATGGAATCATCTTTGCAATCCCGTTTGTACAGTAGAGGTATACTTGCAATCCCATTCGCGTACTGTAACAATATGTGTTGTGTGGCCTGCGTAGCAATTGGACTCATGCATATGTCTGGCAGATAATTTACAGATATACAAGTAGATCATCTACAGATATAGATAATCTACAGATATAGGTCATCTACAGATATAGATTATCTACAGATAGGGATCATCTACAGATAGATCTAGATCCTAATCTGCCGTTATGAGATGGTGTGCAGGATCTGTATAGTACGGGTCCAACCCAGGACACATGTCCTAGACCATGCAGATTCTACTCGTATGCCTCCCACCTGACAACATGAGCTGGACCATACAATACAGATAACACAGATCAGGAATATATCTGCCCTGAAAGATCTAGATCATCAAGTGGGAATGACCTGTATAATCTGTTCGAGGTGTGGAAACATTAGGTACCCTCCCTCTCTACCGGAGCGTGGCTCAAGTACGCAATGCACTTTGACTTTTTTTCCCCCCCTTGATTGATTTTACATGTTTCCCCTTTGTTGGTTTTTTCGTTTTCATGCAGGCCAACATGCGCGTTAAGATTCGGGGCGCGGACGACTTCCTTGACGTCGGGCAACCAGTCGACTACGCCAAGCTCATGACGCAGGTGAGTTCCTCTGGCTGAGTAGGTAGCCGGGTTCCTGTATCCCCCTGGCTAAGTAGGTAGCCGGTTTCCTGGTTCCCTCTGGCTAGGTAGGTAGCCGGTTTCCTGGCTCCCTCTGGCTATGTAGGTAGCCGGTTTCCGGATTCCCTCTGGCTAGGTAGGTAGCCGGGTTCCTGTATCCCCCTGACTAAGTAGGTAGCCGGTTTCCTGGTTCCCTCTGGCTAGGTAGGTAGCCGGTTTCCTGGCTCCCTCTGGCTATGTAGGTAGCCGGTTTCCGGATTCCCTCTGGCTAGGTAGGTACGTTGTGCTTTTGTGGCTAGTCTAGAACGCACCCCCCCCCCGGGACCGTGGCCGTCACCGTATTCACAGTATCTCACATCGCTAGCCTGTTGTGAGGCTATCGTACTCACTCATTGCGGTTATCTCAGCGATATGGCATAACTGGCTTTTTGGGCATATGGCTACCAAATATGATGACAACCCTTTTTCGGTAACGTTCTTTGACGTAGAGATGGACATTTGGCTGAGGTTCACTTGAATACAGTTTACCGAGAGCTTGTTTTTCACTCGAATACAGTTTATCAAGAGCTTGTTCGCTTCAGGGTTCTTGAAGTCCAAGTTGAGCTGTATGTGTTAACCTGCGATGAAAATATAGGGGGTTCGAAATTGTTCTCGCTGGTTCTGGACTGACGTGCGCGCGTGTAACGGATGTATCAAGCTGTTCGAAAGAGTAGTTCATTTTTGTCCTTGTTCGTGGTGGTCAATCTTAATCAATGCAAACGCTTGATGTGGATACAGGATACAGGTGAAAAAATACGAAAGTCACGTTATGTTTCCAAGGATGTGGGGACTTTCGCATTTGCAACCTGCCTTGGCCGATGCGCTCCATTCCTGCGCCCCTGCGCCCCCGCTGGTGTGTCTCTGCTGAGAAGGGTGCCCGGCCGTCTTAAACAGCCTTGTTCCAAGTACTACTTTGATATTGGAAGAACGAGTCTTCTTGTGGTTCGAAGCTCCACGCGAAATTGGGACACCCACTCCGTTCGTCGAAATCTATTTTGGACACAAGCTTCAATTGCAGTTCCCTCGCCACAGCGTCTGCATGTCGAATACAGAACAGGAGAGACAAAGGGCATATATTCCTGTTAACCTTGCTTGTGGTCGCGCACTCTCGTGAGTGTTTTATCATTGAACAGTGCTTTTCGCCAATACGTCATCATCCCGTCGGTTGCAATATCGACTCCAGTACCGTGGGAAACGACCGGCTGAGGCACGGTCCGAACCCGCACTAGTTTCGTCAAGCGCTGCTTAATCGTTTCGTAAACCGTCACGAGCCACCGAGGGGCAGGAAACGGGATTCCCACACATTTACTTTCTAGTCGACACGCCTCACGGCAACGCAGTATTTCGGAGATGTCTCCTGCGTTTGTTCTGGTCGACTTTGTCAAGCTTTGGTTAGCTTGGTGACGCTCTTTCCAGGGGTTGCTTGCCAAGTGTGTGTAGTGTATTTACGTTAAACAGTCATTTCATCATGTATCCTTCGACATTTCATAATATTATTGTTATTCTCTACGACGTTGGGTCTGCTCTACTGGCATAGTACGATAACTGCGGTACTGGCCACTGCTTCCTGTTTCCTATCATGATGCCAGTACCCAAGAACCCCCCCCCTCCAGCAGATGGCCGAGGCTCTAAACTACGCAGTCTCGGACGACCGAGACCCCCAATGATAGTAAACCATTGACACACTCCATGTGAACTCCGAATTGCTGCCAGCTTTTCGCAAACAATAGCTATACATAGAATACGGTGTGGCACATACCATTCGTAGCCGTTCTGTTCCATCCACCTTCGAAGAAGGGCGGGTGGGCGGGAGAAAACTACAACGATAGCCTAGCTTCTAGGCCTATCCACACGAACAGCAGGCCGTGTCGTTCGCCCGTTTGCGTCTGCTATGCTGGCTTAGCTGTCGACGAAACGCTGGAGGCAAGCGAGTGAACGAGTGGGCATGACACTTACTTCTTGGCGTGTCTGTTGGTGTACCTCTAGTTCCCAACCTCCGTCGTTGTGCCCTTCCGTCGATCTGAGAATCAACCATGTTATTTCGACGTTTGGATGAAATGCACATAATGCTTTCGCTTTATTATGTTTCACTTTTTCGTGGGAAGTGAAAAAGTTTAGGGTCCGTGTGCGACGTTCTTAGTGGGAAGACGTTTTTTTTTCCCGTGGGAAGCGAAACGCTTTAGGGTGCAATTGCAAACCACCAACTCATGGTATTTTTGTGGGGTTGCGAATGTACGAGCCCCGAACGCAAAGGCGTGGCCCCTCGTAAAGGTGCTCAACCTCTGATATTTTATCCGTCATGGAATTGCTGTTCCGAGTAGGGGGCTCTTTTACGATTGGTGTTGTTACATGTCTATATGCTTTTTCATCCTCTGCAGGTTTATTGACGCCTTGTCTTGGTGACCACGAGCTAGATTTTGGCGATGACGTCAATGTGTATATACTAGTAATAGCAGGGCGTTTTTTGGATTGGTGGTATTACATGTCTATACTTTTCTTCCACTCCAGAATTAGTGGAGACTGTCTTGTGACCACGAACTACCGTAGTAGATTATGGCGATAGGTTTAAGTGAGAATAACAAAACTGGCGGGAGGTCAGGCGCATCCGGTTTCCCGTCGAAGCGTCACCGTTTCCATCTTTTTGGGACGCGGGTAATAGACGTGAAAACGATCCACGCCGAAGGCGTTTTGCAACGCTGTGGATAAAACGAGGACTGACATTTCTGGATAGTGTTTTGCGAACATGGCAGGGACGCGGTAAAAGCGACATTTTTGTTAAGCAAATTGATAATTGTTGCTCTGTTTTCTCCTTTCGCCAAGTATATGTCGATGTTTGCGCTCGCCACTACTTGGCTCTTGTCGTGATGATGGTTGTATTTGTTGTGCAGTCTTCCATCTTGTCTGACCTGCCGGGAATCGCTTTCGTTCGCTCGTGCGGCGTGCACGCTAGCGTGACCTCCTCACCCTCATCGGGCATGCCAAGTCGTGACAGCAACCGCTACGTATGACCAACACACGTGGGACAGCGTTACCGCAAACCGCACAGCTGTTGGTATTAACCCCTTGAACGGCAACCACGTTTTTTAGGATAGATTGCTTGGGAATTTGGGTGATACTTAACGACGTAAACCTTGACGACGTTGACCTTGCGTCCTTGCGCGTTGTGTGTACCTGCCGTCAAACTGTCTGCAGGTGTTGTCCACCAAGCCTTTCTTGGGGGAGCGTTCTCTTGGACCAGAGGAGCTTGGGTGAGTGTAATGTAGACGGCGCAGGCCTTTTGTGTTCGCAGGGATGATCCGTTGTGTTGCCGTCTTTTAGCACAGTACGGCTGTGGTTCTTCTTGATGGAGCAGTACAGTACGCGACAGATGTTAAGAATCTGATAGTTAAGAATTTGAGACTGAGATTTTTTGGCGGAAAAAATAAGAATGCGACCTCTTTATACTGAAAATAGTGTGGAACACGCCCAGTCTTACATAAGAATTCCAGTCTGGCCAAAAATAAGAGATTCTTAACATCTGTCGCGTACTGTAGTACAAACGTCATATTGGGTTGTGTTCACTACTCAAGCGTATGTGCAACGCCAATGGTGGTGTCTGTTCACTGTGATGGCGTGTACCGTGGGTGGGTGCGCGGTTCTGGGCGCGATACATCGTCACATAGCCGGGACTTCTTGCGAGACCTGTTTTCCAAAGTCCAGTACATAGAAAAAGGGGTCAAGTTCTCGCCGAAATCAAGAACTGCGTGAACGTTGCACAATACTTCACACGTCGAACCGATAATCAATTCTCACTTCGCCATCTAGATATTTCAGGGAAAATTCCTGATCTGTATGATCTGTATGATCTGTATGATCTAGCTTAGGTTGCCGGGTGGGACCAGTACAACCTGCACGATGTAGGACACGTTTCCTGGGTTGGACCTGTATGTACTACACACGTCGTGATCTGTTCGAAGCATGCAACGTTTGCAGCCTAAGCGGTGTATGGCACATCGATGGTGAGCTTAAGCTTTTGTTTTGTACCCCTCCACCGGAGATGTATACACGAAAAGCGTTGGTGTCGTATGTGAAAAAAAAATCCGGACCGCATGGGTTTGCGGCAGCGGCAATGATCAGTGTTATCGTAGGGTGTCAATGGCCATCACGCAAATTTATGCCCTGGAGCCATTACGTCGATCTGACCAGTCCGCGAACCCGAGGCTACTTGAGGCTACGTTGGGGTGATTAACTGCTATTAATAGAAGTTCGTTGCGGCAGACACTCGACTCATGCGGAGGGAGAATACTGTACAGTACTATTCGAGAGTGCACGAAAACTTATAAGATAAAACGACCTACACTCCTTCCGAAGGTCAGAATAAGAAACAAACAACAACGGCGAGATTTCTGGACGAATACAAATAACTGATATTTGATTTGAGAATTGTGTTTACTTGGTTTTAGTAACCCCCCCCTAGTCGAGGGTCTATGGTCATACGACTACGGCCGTGCACGACATGAGTACACCCCCCCCCCGTCTGGGACTCATGAACAAAAAATAGTGGGATGTCGTTTTTTTTTACTTTCTTTATTCTCGGTTTCCCCTGTAGAATCATCCTACAATGCTTGTGGTTTCTGCTTGACCTTGCTTTTACCGACTAGATTACGGCGATGAGGTAATGCGAGAATAGCATCAACAACAACAACAACAACAACAACAACAACAACAACAACAACAACAACAACAACAACAACAACAACAACAACAAAAACGAAACGAAACGTCCGTGGCCTAAAAGTAGAAAATAGCAGGTTTTCCCTCTTTGTCGCATGGACTGACTTGTGTTGCGGATGTTCAATCTCGACAAATCACACGCAGGGTTGTTTGCGGGAGAGTGCTCGCGGGGCAAGAGTTCCAGCAGATCCTGCCTCAGGGGCAGCGGTGGACGGAAGAACTCAAGGAGTACCTCGCACAGCTGGTCAGCACGCGCGAAGAAATGCGAGAGGCGTTGGGCCTGCCCCCCCAGGTAACAAAGCGGGTCAAGTAGTTTTTTCTTCTTGTTTCTGGCAGGCGGGATCGGAGGAAACGACGAAGCCTGCATAAACCTTGGCCCAGCCAAGTCCGATACGATGGTTGAACATATAGCATTCTGGACGGAAATACGAGGCATAAGATTGGTTGAAAAAATAGCATTCTGTATAAGTTTTTTTTTTGTTTATGTTGACACCCCAACCAACGGGCCTTAAATTTTCGTCTGAAGAGCGGTACTTGATTTTTAAAATACACGTAAGAACCATTCATATATTAATTTGAAGACCAAAGTGGGAAAAGTTTATTTTTTCGTTGTTTCGGCGTTGTGTCGTAGGTTTTTGAGTATGTCAATCAAGGGCCGGCTTTTTGCAGGAACATGCAGCTTTGCAGCGTTGGTTTGCACAGGTGTCAATCGTGGGCCGGGTCAAACAATCGCAGGAATAGGCACTACGCATACCTACCACTTATTCAGGGGTCCGTCCCTACATCAACAACTCATGCATCGTTCTCATCCTAAAATCGAAAAGATGAGTTTTCGATGAAAATCCTCGATTTCTCACAGCTGAGATGCCTTTCTCTTTTGTTTAGAAATATTAATATTAACCTCTCATCGTGCGCATATTATTTTTCTACAGGCTCCAGTGATCGCGGTGGGCTCTAAGTCGTGGAGATCCGAAAAGTTGGGGCCGGCGGGGTCTCCCCAGTTCCAGGACTGGTTGGAGTTTGCTGGAATCGAAGGCAGTCCGGAGGTGAGACGGACTGTTTTTGTTTTTGTTGACGATGCCACTGTGGGGCGGACGCCCCAAGCAGGCTCTCTCTTGTTTGGTCGGGGTGAGTCGGAACCCCGGGTTTTCACGGAACGGAGTGACAGACCTTGGGTGGCCTTGGAAGTTTGTGTAATGTGATGAGGCGGTATTAGCTATAGGGGGAGGGGGTCTGGTACCCACATGGCGGAGTTTTCTAGGGAAATTATCTCGCCAGCTCAAGTTTATGCTGGCAAGTCGACAACTGTTGTAAGAGCGAGTAGTTGTTCTTTAAGGCGATTTTGTCACGCTCCGCGGATATGTTTCGCCCCCCCCCCCCTCCCCACCCCCCAACTTTTAACGTTTCGTGCATGGGACAGATCACCGATCCGCACTTAGTGATCTAGATATTTCTGGGTAGATGCAGTCCTGATCTATACTTATGGTCCCAACACGTATAATATGCATGATCTACTGCTGGACATGTTTCCTGGGTTGGATCTGTACTGTACAGATCCTGCACGGCATCTCCTAACGGCATATTAGGATACAGATGATATAGATGATATATCTGTAGATGGTCTAGATGGTCTATCTGTAGATGATCTTATCTGTCCATGATCTGCATGATCTGTAGATGATTTGCCCGACGTGTGAAAGTTAAGTTGTGCCCTCGCTTTCCTGGGAAGACTGAGGCACATAAGGTTTGGTGGTGCTAGCATAGGGTGGACCACAGATTGCCCTCGGCTCGTTTTGGCAGGAGAAAAATCGCCTTTTAGCGGCAGCAAAGCCTCGTTCGTGGCAGTGGGACCTCCCGCGTAACATAACCACTGAGATTGGCGAGGCGCGCTTTGCAGAAGGGGGTTATGAAGGGCCTGAGTTGGGCCGAGGGGGGTATACTGACCGGTTAATATTGACGAGACAACCAAAATAAGTATACAGGGTTGTTGTGTTGTTAACCCATTCAGAACTGAAAAACTTATCCTACACAATTTCCAAGTACTTTGTCCCCGAATACGTGGGACCAGTTCTTAAGGGGTTAATGTGCTTTTGGAAGTACAGTAGCTATCTGTGTTCACTCTAGGCCCCGGGGCGATCGACCCACGTTACCTTGTGAGGATGCTTCCCACGTTGCTACATACGCTGCCTGGTTGCTGGAGACCCCGGCAGAGCAAGCGGTACGTGTATATCGTATCGCGCATATATTCCAACAGAGTAGTTGATGTCGGTAGTTGGGGGAAGGCTCAAGCGCTAGACTATAAACAGACCTACCGGCCAACCCCCCCCCCCCCCCCCCAAGCAAATGTCTCCTGGCTTGATGGAAAACCCAATTACGTTCTCCGCTCCCGGCATTGTTAGGGTATGCGAAGGGTCTATGCGTTCATACGACACGGCCATGGCATGACATGAGTACCCCCCCCCCCCCCCACTCTGTTGTTTTGCGTGGCCAGGCGTCCGAGGAAGGAGAGCTCGTGATTGCCAACACGTGCCGCCTCACCATCTCCCAAGTGAAGGAGTTCCTGCGGCGATCGTTGGACAAGTACAAGAGGGCTTTGGTGGAGCCTGGAGAGGCGAGTTTTAAACGAAGGAATATATATATATAACAGAATGTGTGCCTACTATGCTGTGCATGTTGGAGCCTCACGCAGAGGATCCACACATGTTGTTGGAGTCTCATGCAGAAAGTTCACACATGTTGGAGTTTCATGCAGAGAATCTCCACATGTTGGAGTCTCGCGCAGAAAATGTACCACCTGATGCACATGTTGGAGTCTCACGCAGAGCGCGTTGTACGGAACGAGTTGTATCGTTCGAAGGCGTTTAATGCTTATTTCGCGCGGGAGGGGGGGGGCGTACACTTTTGTTGCTTGCCTCTCAGTCATTTGACCAATGAGGGGAGGGGCGGGGGGGGGTTAGTTGCGCTCGTGTGACTTTTCGCCGTGTGACTGTCAGCAAACAGCCCCTCCGGGCGACTTCGACGAGACAGGAAGGGATCTTACGGAAACACCCAGCAGTGCCAACCGCATATATATATATATATATATATCGCCGGTTTTACAGGCACCCTGCAGGGCCAACCTGGGTTTGTTTTTCTCGGTTGGTCTTAACCCCCCTTGGCGAGTTCAGACGGGAAAAATTGGCGATAAAAAGCGACGGACAATAGCATCGGCCACTGCTTGATTGGAGGGATGATATGATACAATGGTTGATGTCCCGAGTCACAATGGTTGCAATGCAAGGAGTCGTACGGCACCGGCGCAACGTGATCCTAGCCGTACTGCTTGCCGCTCACGTTGCCTGTACTAGACGGTTGCTGACACCAAATTTACCACATTGTGTTTTATCACGGAGGCCCACACTAAAAAAAAACAAAAAAAAAAGCCCAAAGCAGCCGCTTTGGTGCGTGTATCTCAATAGCTCCATGCGTGTTCATCGAAAATTTCGTCTGTTTAAAAGAAAACAAATTTATGAAATAAAAAAAAAACAACAGCGGTGAGATCGAGGATTTCGTCGAAACTCATCTTTGCAAGCTGAGTGGGATACTTCGATCGCGGTTGATGATAGGCTTTCCATCGATGCTACATTTTTATTCTTCATAAATTCATTGAGAAGCCTATCTCCCCCCGTTTGGGGCCTCTACCTGGTCGCTATCTCTTAACAGGGGTCCCGAAGGAGTTAAAGTGGCAGCGTTGATGGTTGACAGAAATGTAGGGAGCACCGTTTCCGTCTCTTGGTGGTCAATTGGTGACAGGGTTTTTCAGTCCCTTGTCTCTTCTACTCGCCTGCCCTCCCCCCTTCCTTTTTGGCCATCTCTGCGCACGTACTGTCTGCCACTATTTCTGCGCGCGCTCCCGTACTGGCGCTTGTCCTCCTCTCTCATTCACGCAGCATATTTTTTGTCGGCAGACCCCTCACGAGCAGTGACAAATACCGGAACAATACCGTACCGGAAATACCGTAAAACGGTATCGGTATGGGCATACCAAAACTACTCCAAAACAAATGGGGACGGTGTCGGTATTCTACCGATACCGGAAATGCCGATACCGTTTTACGATATTCCGGTATTATTTTCGAGCGATTGTAGTTTTTTTTAAAATACTGACCGTGCTGTTTTTGACGACGGTAGCCATCACTGCCCCGACGCAAGTCGACGAGGGAAGAAAGTGCTGACATCTTCTCGCGGTAAAGGTACATGGCACGTACCGTAGCGGGGAGGGGGGAGAAGAGCCTACATAGTGACCCCGGATCTGAGTTACGACTAAAGAGGGAGAGAGAAAAGAAGGGCGAATATAATACATGGGATGGACAAAAAAAAAAACGAAAAGGCATAATACATGTGGCACGTGGCATAGTGTTCGATCTTGGGTTTTAGGTCGCGCTCCCGCGGTAGGGACGGACACCCCGATAACACATACCTGGTAGCCGTTTTGTTTTGCTAGCCGGCTGCGTGTTATATGTACGTGTAGTGCGTAAAGCTACGGCACGGACGCTTCCAAAACTAGCGTGGACGGTTACTTAGGTCTACAGGGTCGGCAAATAACACAACCTAGCGTCGAAGGGTACATAATTTCACGGCGTCGACGGTTATACAGCTTCACCGCGTCGACGGTTACATGATAGTACCGTATCGATGGCTATATAATTATACCACATCGACGGTTACATAATTATACCGCATCGACGGTTACATAATTATACCGCGCCGACGGTTACAAAACTAGTATGTACGGTTACATACTGTAGTTACACATGTTCCCCACAGTTTCTGTCGGCTTAAACGTTACCCCTTCGCGATCTGCAACCACCAATCGGGTGCTTGTACGTCCTCCTGACTACGTATCGTTTTTATGCGCGTTAAATCGAAACCGCGGGCCTTTCCGTGTATTGTCGTTTTCACATATTTTGGTTTTATTTGTGTGCAGGCGGTCGGGGCTATCGGAGCGCAGAGCATCTCAGAGCCCGGAACGCAGATGACGCTCAAGACCTTCCATTTCGCCGGCGTTGCAAGCATGAACGTAACGCTCGGGGTGCCCCGTTTGAAGGAAATCATCAACGCCTCCAAGGTGGGAAACCCACGGCGGTAGTGTTGCGGAATTTAACTCAATCTTACATCCATCATGTTATTTTTTCTTTCATATTTTTTTCACTTTTTTTTCACGGATATTGAGCGTAAAACAAGATGCATGGTACGGTAGAGGTGCACCTTGTTCTTTTTTCTGAGAGTGGCCACTTAAGGTGCTCTATACCTGCAGTAGCCTGCACACTGATGTTGGAGGGAACTAGAAATGCTCGTACCCGATGAAGACGCAAAGGGCCTACTACTGTAGAATATACCATAAACAAAATTGCAACACGAGAATAAAAGTCCGACGAGTTTGGGTTAAGGAGGCTTTAATAGATAATCCAGAAACCGTTTCAGCCAAAAAACGGTATACCTCGAAGTATACCTCTATCGTAGCACGCGCCACAAGTATATGGCGACCAAAACAATGACAACTTTGGTATTTTCTTTCACGGAGATCAAACGGGGGCCTATGTAGCTAAGCTCGTTGATAGTACGAGTAGTGTTGGACCTCGTATCGAAAAAAAAAATCGATCAACATCGAATTTCCGATAGAGGTCGTTCCGATCGCGTTTTTCCCTCTCCATGTCCTTCCTGGCATATATCCCCGTTTTTTGCTTGTTTGCTGATACACCGAACAAAACGATTCGACGTATCGACTATTTTACGGGGGACCATAGTAAATAGGACCTATGGTACACACAAAAACCTATATATTTACCTATTTTTACCAAGAATATTTGGTCCTATTTACTATGGTCCTCCGTATTACCAGTACGTATCGATATCGTATGGAGGCGTTTTTTTTTCTTCTGTGAATCCTGGTTTCGTAACAACATCTCGATTATCGTGCGATATCCCCCATCACTGGTTGGTATGTATGTTCATCCGGTGTCGAGCTGTTCGGGAGAACTATTCGCCGCTCCGGCCGGAGAAGTCGCTATCCGCGTGCTCTCTGCGCATGGGGCTCAACGTGCTGAAAGAGGTGGTCATGCTACGGCGCACGCTTACGGTAGAGGCGCACCATATTTGTTTTTGCTGAGGGTGGTCACTTGTGAGCGCTACGTATGTATACCTCTCACCCAAAAACTGGTTTTAAGAGGGAACTAAAAGAGCTATACCCGATGAACGATTCCACGTCTTATCGTACATCCGTGGTCTAAAGCATCCGTGGTCTAAAGCATCCATGGCCTAAGCACAAAATGTAGAACATTGCGACACAAGAATACAATTCCGACGTCATTCATGAAACGTTTCTGCCCAAAAAAAATGCTCATCTCTATCGTAGAACGCGTCCGACCACGCCACACCACCCGACCCCCCCCCCCCCTGATGCCTCCGTGGGATGGGTATCCCTGGATGTTGGTGTCGCTGTCTCTCAGAACATAAGCACTCCGATCATCACGGCAAAGCTGGTGCAGGACGACAGCAAGACATCGGCCAGGGTGGTCAAAGCTAAGATAGAGAAGACCACGCTTGGACAGGTGCGGAACCGAACGGGGTCTCAGCAGTTACGGTACATACGAGTAGCACGATTGAAGCAACTGCCAGCGGGGGGCTGCGAATGATGACTCGGCCATCTTTGTTTTGTGTTGATTTGATCGCAAAACGGCCCTGTTTAGTGTGATATCTGGACGATTGGAAGGGGTAGAGGCGACCTTGGGATTTGTTCTATTGTAGAAGTCGTTGCGCACATACTGCGTCAGTCCCGCCGGTAAATATTTGGGCATGTCGCTGCTCTCGTGGGGGTTGCCACAGGGCTTGCAGCGCGCTATCGGCCACACTTTTTCTCAACGAGCCAGGTTTTGGGTGTGCAGTAGAAAAATCCTCACATGGAGTGCCTCAGGAAATCCAGGTGCAACCCCCCTACCTTACCATGCGTCTCAGCGTCTCCGTCTCCGTCCCCCGTCCGCCACCCCCCCTCCCCCCCCATCTAAATTCCGTCTTCGGCAACGCAACGACGCTTGCTCTATATCTAGGTGGCGGTGTACATGAAGGAAGTATTTTCGGCCTCAGAGTGCTTCATCGCCATCAAGCTCGACATGAGCGCCATCCAAGACCTGCACCTGGACGTGAACGTGCACAGCGTCAGGCAGTCCATCCTGAAGGGCAACTTCGGGGAGACCCGCCCGCGGGTGCTGAGGGACCTCAAGCCCCAGCACGTGGCAATTTCGGCGGGAGGCCACAAGGTGATGAAACGCCACGGCCGGTATCTCAATTCACATTTTGTTTTTGTTTTTCTCTTCTTTTTTTTTGTTCTCCCGTTTCAATCCATATATTTGCACTACTGCTACTTCTTCAGTTCACTCCCTGATGCGTGCTACGATGGGGCATGCCTTACAGCACTATTTCTGCCTTCTGAGGCAAATGCTAATGCTTATGACTGGTGGGGCTTCTCAACTGAGAAACTACCCCCAATAAAGCATAATATGCCTTTCACAGCGTTTTGTTTTCGACACGTACGTAGACCTACCTCGTAGGCCATGGTGTTTTGCTTATCACATTAATGGCTAAGAGTACGTTTTTTTTTCTTCTTCAAAGCCGTTTTTGGGCGACTTACTCATAGTATTGAAAAATTGTAACATGGTGCACCCCTGCCAGAACATACTGGTAGCAGACAGATCAGACAGATCAGACAGATCATATCAGACCAGATCAGACCCCCGGTCACGATCTAGATCTTCCGAAGAAGATATACCTCTGATTTGTATATATATGATCTGCACATCTATAGTAGATGGTGTTTTCTGGGTGGGATCTGTTTGTATGACACAGCTCTTGCACACATGCTTGCCGGGTGGGATCTTTATGACACAGCTCTTGCACAGCATCTCACAACGGCAAATGTAGATATAAATGATCTATATGGATGGATCTATCTGTAGATAATTTGTCCGACATGTGATGGTGTTGCTGCCATGTTACTGTTGTCCCGCCGCCTTGCTGCGGCCCGCCCTGACCTTTCTGGTGTGCGTCATCATTATATGCAAATGTTTATACCCGAAAGGGAAAGACCGCAGAGCAAATGCTGAAAGTTTTGTTTACGTACCTGGTGCACAGCAGCACATGGACCACCTGAACTATCTTCAAGCATTATTACCTCCACGTATCTACGAGTATCGTGCGCGCTTTGTTCATAGTTTCGTGGCGTAAAACGCACTTGCTTTTCGCCGGCACACCTCACCGAAAATACCAATTGTTGCTCAAGTACTATGGTCATACGACTACGGCCATGCACGAAAATGAAGAGGTACACCCCCCCCCCAGATCATTTGTGCAGGGTTTGTAATCTCAACTCCGCACAAGGGGCATAATCGTATCACGTAGTGTGTATATGGTGATGCACCCGCGAGGCAGTTACATAGTAGTGCTCCCATTCATTGCTGTCTCAGGAAGTGGCCACACTAGAAATTAAATCAATTAATTGGAGGCTGTCGCCCATATGCAAGTCCGCCTCACAGGCGGTTCTTAGCAGGATGCAGCTCACCCTCCATGCGACTCGCCCAATACCTCACGGCGCTTCGCGCTTGGTGCAAGCAATGTCTGCCTGGTTGGTGAAAACCCAACGTGCTCCGTCCCGGCATTGTAGGGATGCGAGAGTCTATGGTCATACGACTACGGCCGTGCACGACATGAGTACCCCCCCCCCCCATAAAGTGCTCCGTCCCGGCATTGTAGGGATGCGAGGGTCTATGGTCATACGACTACGGCCGTGCACGACATGAGTACACCCCCCCCCCCCCCATAAAGTGCTCCGTCCCGGCATTGTAGGGGTGCGAGGGTCTATGGTCATACGACTACGGCCGTGCACGACATGAGACCCTCCCCCCCATTTCTCGCGCCTCCCTACTTAATGAAACCCATAGATTAAGGTGATGCCGCCAGAGCTAAGCGGGGCAAAGAGCGCGAGAGCGGCGGAGACTGTGCGACCGAAGACGTTTTTTGTGCTCCAGGCGCTCAAGGCTGTCCTGCCGGGGGTCATCGTGCAGGGCATCCCGTCGGTCAATCGTGCCGTCATCAACGTCCAGGAGCAGGCGACTTCCTCTTCTGGTTCGGCAGCCGCGGGGAGCGAGCGGTGGGTTTTCGACTCTTTTAAAAAAAAATGAAATACGGCAAACGCCCTTGGACAGTTTTGGCGATGTACGAACTATTGGCAACTTAGGACAAATGATAATAGAACTATTGTCAATTTAGGACCATTGACAAGAGGACTGTTGCCTATTAATAGGTTTTAAGTCCCAATTGACCGCCTAGTGCGCCCTCTAATTGATGTACGTACTTCCTTTTTAGGGCCAGCGACGGCGGGGAGAGAGCGGTGGGTTCTCGAGATTTGTACGAAAGTAACTCACCCTGGACAATTTTGACAACAGGATCTATGGTCAATGAAGTGGTTGCTCTTGCAATCGACTGCCCATCATACTGAGCCTATTAACATATACTGTAGGACGAACGTAAACCATCGCAGTGAAGATGGTGACACTGTGCTATACCAGGACATGGTGCTGTTGTCACGCTTTGTCAATGTTAATGATTGTGGTATATAGAGAGCGCGAAGGTCTCCTAAGTTTTTTTTTTTTTTTCATCCCATTTATTATCTCCGCCCTTCCTTTCTCTCTCCTTCCTAGTCGTAACTCAGATCCGGGGTCACAAAGTAGGCTCTTCTCCCTCCTCCCCCACTACTGTTCTTGCGTTGCATTTTTATCGCGAGAAGATTTCAGCACTTTCTTCCGTCAACTCTCGTCGAAGTGTGCTTACTCACGCTATAATATGCGCTCTCAGCAATTGGTTCCTTCTTATTATTTTTAAATAAAGTCAATCTCGCACCACAGTGGGGTTTGAACTCGGGTACCAATGCTAGTAGCCTTTGAAGCTGACCACTAGTCTACCCGGGCGGCCGGCCTATGTAACACTCCACGACTCGGTCAAGATTGCAAGCGGGATAGTCCTTCACCCAGCGGTTGATATGAAATAGAACGCAAAAGTCGAAGTTGAGGGTATGAGAAATGTCGAGAGTATAACTCAAGAAGTAGCTGGAAAGTTACGGGACGGGCTGGCTCAAGCTGAAATTCCGGAATTTCGAAGTTGTACCCCGTCCAAATTCGACTCCGTTTTTTCGAGTCAATCCGTGAAATTTTGCACGCTTGTGTTCTATGAGCCCTTACCTTAAAAACGAGTTGTTGTTTTTTCTACTTTGCACGCGTGTTCTATGAGCCCTTGCCGAAATTTGGAGGGTTATTTTGTCGGTCATATCTGGCACGAATTGATTCTTAACAATTCCTTTTTCTATGAGCTCTTGCCAAAATGTTCGGGGATATTTTTTGTCAGTAGTATTTTGCACGAATGGGTTCTTAACATTCATTAAATATTTAAGATACGTATATATGTTTACGTTCTGTCGCTTTTGCGAGGTTGCATTGAGCCGTTTTTATGCGAGTTAAAAAACATATTAGCTGTAAGAGATCGAAAAAAAACGTTGATAAATAATATTTGCTACAACTGCGTGTGATGCTTTTGACGCTTTTGTCCCGCCGAAGGTATCACCTCCTGGTGGAAGGTTACGGACTGGCTGCTGTCATGGGCGCGCCTGGCATCGACGGGACCAGGACGAGGTCCAACCACATCATAGAGGTAAGCTTCTTCCCCAATAGCGAGCTTACCACTTACCAGATTTCCCCTTTGGGACGGACCCCTTTTGAGGGACCTTTTAAGGGACCTGTTAAGGGACATAAGGGATAGCGACCAAAACAATGACACCTTTTTGCGTTATCAACCATTCTACGAGCAGCGTGAGTGCCCACCAGTACAGGTAGGATCATGCTATGCCCGTGCTGTACGACTCCTTGTACACATTGCAACCATTGTATCTCGGACACCAACCATTGTATCGTATTATATCATCCCCCAATCACGTTCGCAGTGCCCGTTACTGCTGCTGTAACCGTCACATGTAACCGTCAATATAGGAAGGGACACTTGGGCAGAGCTAGTAACCCCTGTGAGACGGGCCCCTTGTAAGGGATATAAGGTTTATAAGGGATTTAAGGGATAGCGACCAAAACAATGACAACGTTGGTGTAATCAACCATTCTACGAGCAGCGTGAGCGCCTATCATAGCAGCGCGGATAGGATCATGATGAACCCGTGCTGTATGCCCGTGCTGTACGACTCCTTGCATTGCAACCATTGTAGCTCGGACAACAACCATAGTATAATATCATCCCCCAATCACGTAGTGGCCGTCCCATCTTGCCGTAACCGCCACTTGATATCGTCAAATTATTCCCTCTGTACTATGATCACGTTAATCAAGTCCCAAGAGGAGTAAATCGAAAAATGAAATGGTTGACGCGCACTGTATGCGAGAGAAAAGAAGCTGCGTTTGCCTGAAGGGATGGCACAGGCCAGCGTCGTCGTCACGAGGCGTGTTGCGGAATGCCCCCCCACCCCCCCCCAGGTCGTTCGTTACACGACTGCGTTGATGAAAATATATTTCAAGGGTCGAGTTTCTGCCACATGTTTTGATGCAATTGTTTTAGCTATTTGATGAAGCCCCCCCATTGTCCTCCGGCGCATGACTTGGACACTCTCTTTCGGGGGGGGGGGGTCGAATGTCCGCCACTTTTATGATGCAATTTTTTTTTCTATTTTTGTAGTTCTCCGTTGGCCTTATTAGACACTATGATACCGCCACATTGCATCCGTCACTTATTTAATGCATTTTGTTTTGCTGTTGTTGTAGCCTCCCATAAACCGGATTGGATACTGCCACCTGTTTACGTCCGCCATTTATTTGATGCAGTTGCTTTTGCTGCTTTTCTACCCCCCCAACTCATTGAAGCTGTCATCCATATACAAGTCCGCCTCACAAACGGTTCTTAGTAGGATGCAGCTCACCCTTCATGTGACTCGCCGAACACCTCACGGCACTTCGCGCTTGGTGCTAGCAATGTCTTCCTGGTTGGTAATAACCCGACATGCTCCATCCCGGCATTGTAGGGATGCGAGGGTCTATGGTCATACGACTACGGCCATGCATGAATATCGGGTCCACGCCCTTCGGCCTCACTGGATACTGCCGCCACTCACGTACGGTGCTTGCTTTTCAGGTTTTCCACACGCTGGGGGTGGAGGCAGCCAGGATTATCATCTCGGAGGAGATCACGTACATCATGAAGGCGTACGGTATCTCCATCGACCGACGGCACTTGCTTCTGCTGGCTGACGTCATGACCTTCAAGGTGTTTGCGGGGGGATAAAAATACATCGCCGTTTCTCTCGCACAACGTCTAGAGGGGACGACGCGAATATTTTGCTTCTGTGCAAACGGTGCAACGATAGAAGAGCCGAAATGCGCGAGGGATATGCGAGTGTCTTGCGACGTTCGAAACCTAGCTTAACCCCTTAATAGTCGGTCCCACGGTTTTCGGAACAAAACTACTTGGAATTAGTGTGGGAAACATTTGACAGTTCTGGAAGCTGACTCTGTGACCCGTGCGCTTTGTATGCTTTGTCTTCGTGCCTTGTTTTTTTTGTCACTGCCTACGATATCAACACCCAGGGAGAGGTCCTGGGGATCACCCGTTTCGGAGTGTCCAAGATGCGAGAGTCCGTTCTCATGCTGGCCTCGTTCGAGAAGACCACGGACCACCTCTTCGACGCGTCTGTGCACGGCAGGCATGACGCCATCGTCGGTGTCAGCGAGGTAAGCATGTGCTATATATGCGTTGTATGCGCTGGGTGTGCTGTATGGCGCTCTTTGTGCTGTATGTGCTGTATGCGTTGCATGTGATGTAGGCATTGTATGCGCTGCATGTGCTGTGTACGTCTTATGCTGTAATGCGCTGTGTGTGCTGTATGCGTTGACGCATGCTACGATAGAGGTACGTACGAAGCACTTTTTGGCTGATTTTTGTTCGCATTGACGGGAGGCTCCTTAGGGCCCGTTTTAACGAAGTAAGAAAAAAATTCAATTTGGAAAAAAAAATATTAAAATCCGCTTTTCATTGGTCAACACACGCACCAGCACCAAATATTAGGATCTTGGGGCATACTATTTGGTGCTGGTGCGTGTGTTGACCAATGAAAAGCGAATTTGAATTTTATTTTTTCCAAATTGAATTTATGTTATACTCGTTAATTCGGGCCCTTAACCCAAAATCGTTGGAATTTAATTATTGTGATGCAACAATTTTTATCGTAGACTTTAGGGCCCGTTTTAACGAAAAAAAAAAAAAAAAAATTGAAATAAAAACAAACAAATCCGCTTCTCATTGGTCAGAACCCGCACCACCACCCAAGATTAAACCCCAAGATCCTAATATTTGGTGCTGGAGCGTGTGTTGACCAATGAAAAGCGAATTTTTATTTTTATTTTTCCAAATTGAATTTATTTTATACTCGTTAGGGCCCGTATTAACGAGTATAAAATAAATTCAATTTGGGAAAAATAAAATTCAAATTCGCTTTTCATTGGTCAACACACGCACCAGCACCAAATATGATACCCCAAGATCCTAATCTTTGGTGCTGGTGCGTGTGTTGACCAATGAAAAGCGGGTTTGATTTTTTTTTTTTCCAAATTGAATTTTTTTCTTCTTCGTTAAAACGGGCCCTTAATACGGGCCCTTATTAGGCCATGGGATTGATCATCCGGTATATAGCACCTTACGTTCCCTCCAAAATCCGCTTTTGGGCAAAAGGTACAGAGCCCCTCAACTGACCACCCGCAGAGCAGAAAAAAATGGCGCACCTCTACCTTGGCAGGTATGCATTGTATGCGCTGTATGTGCTGTATGTGGTGTATGACGGGTGCTACGATAGGGGTGACATTTGTTTTTGGCCGAAATATTTACGAGTTGTATTACTGACTATTACTGACTACTACTGAGTATTACTGACTATTGACTATTACTGACTATTAATATAGTCCAACTGAGAAATTAACTACCCATCATCGTTGGAACAAGCGCTGTACCACTTTGTCCCATAATGTAAGAACCGTGTTGATTCTGATTTTCAATAAAGAAACGGTCCACACCGCGGGCAGATCATCGATTCCCACTACTTGACCTAGATATTTCAAGGCAGATCTACTCGCCATCTTGTATGATCTACGAGTAGCTCTTCATCATGTTGCCGGGTGGGAGCCGTACAGCTACAGATAATTGGATGAACATATTCATATCCAAGCGGTCCTTATATTATGGGACATATTTTTTTTCAGAACATTATTCGTTTTTTACTCAAGACCGAGGGTGCACAAGGATCCGAGTCCCTGACACCCCACTACCCCCAGAGCTCAGAATGAAAACCCAACCGGACCGTTGTGATCCCAGGAAACGAAAGGACAACTTTTTTTTAATACCCCTCCCCCCCCCACCAGCGAAAACAAAAAACGAAATCAACGAGGACGCGGCATATACGCGACAGACCAGTTATCTCGAACGGTTACGTAGTGTATCTCCTTGTTCGCCCTGTTTGTGCTCACAGCCCCCGCCCGCAGCACCTCACCGAGCTACCTAATGTTAAAGGAAGAAGCAAAAAAAATCACGATGCAATCGAAGACATGTACTCATCCCTCACTCCCCGCCCCCCCCCCCCCACCTCCCGCCTTCGTTTCTTGTTATATACCTCGGCAGTGCATCATCATGGGGATCCCCATCCCCTTGGGTACGGGACTGTTCAAGCTGCTCATGAACGAGGACAAGATCACCCCTCCTTCTCCTCCCGAGCTTTTGGTGGGATAGACCAGTCCACTGTTTTTAATCAGTAATCGCGGCAAGCAAGTGTGCAGGGAACCGGCAAACACGTGGATTGGTAATAGCCCCGAACGGTATGTATGTACTCGCGTGCTGTTTGTTCCCCAGCGTACTTGTGTGTGTGTGTGTTTTTTTAACATGTGGAGCGGGATCGCGGCAGGCGGGCAGTGTGCAGGGAACCGTTAAGCGCATTTTGTTTCTCTGAAGTTTTGCCGTGGCCGCTCGAGAGTTCGGGAACAGACAGTCGCGGCTTGCGCCATCCTCAAGTGAGGCTGTGGCATTTAGAGGTGTGGCGCTGCCATTATTGTAGCTGTGGGGCTGCTATCGTCGTCGCTGTGGGATTGCTTGTTGCGGGGCGGCTAGAATATAGTGCGGGGCTGCTATTCCTAAGAGTTCAATCTTTAGGTAATCCGCCGCGGCGTGAAAAAAATCCGATAAAAAAAAGTGAACGTTGAAATCAAGTGACCTCGTGAAAGTTTTTTTCAAGTGATTTGATGAAGCCCATTATCAAGTGATATTTTGCGATATAGCGGCGGGGCTACTATTATTGTACGACGAGCTGTGGCCAAGCACAAAGCCGGCGCGGATCCCTGCGGCAGAACAAGCGAGTGCGTGAAGAACACCCCTCCCCCGCCTTGACTAGAGTGGGCAATAGAAAGCTGCCTTGGGTAGAGGCCATCCAAGGATTATTTCTGTATGGATGGGCTGGGGCTACCATCATGGTTGTGGCGCAGGGGGACTGATATTAACATTGCAGCTCTATACGTAGCAGCCAGCTTGTGGTTGTTATAGCTGTGGGGCTGATTGGTGTTGTGCTGTGTCTGAAGGGCGTGGCAACACAGCCAGGCCTATTCCCGCTGCGTGGAACATTTTACTATGCTTCTTCTCGGCTACGGAGCCCAAGCACTTAATTTATTTGTCGGATCCTGTGCTGTTAATCCCTCTTCTTGGGACTTTTGAGGGAAAAAATGACAAAATGTGTCGATTACATCAGCGACGGCCACACTGCGTGATTTTGGGAGATGAAACCCAAAGTATTGGTGCCCGAGGTACAATGATGCAAGGAGGAGGAGTCGTATTATACACACGGGCACAACGTGAATGATCCTATACCCGCCCGTGTACTTCCGGGCGCTCACGCTGCCTGAAGACAGCCGTGATGACACTTAAGTTATGTTTGGTTTGGTCGCTATATCCCATATATCCCTCAAGTCCCTTAAAAGGGGTCCGTCCAAAGGGGTTGTTAATACTGGCAGGTTGCGCTTTCCTTCAACACTCTTCTCCGCTTTTATTTAGCCTCCCGTCGTAGCTTTGCCGGACAACCTTTATTAGCCTATCATAGGTTGTTCACTGCGTCCTCCGAGCACGCGCCATTAATGGGAGAGGCTCGAGCGGATGAGGAGAGGAAGATGACACGAGGACAATCACTCGGAGGCCACTTATGGTAGACTTTCTTAGGAATATGTGTGTTTGTCTTTCTTCCTCAACGGCCTCCATTGTTGGCACACCCCTTCGGCCTCTCTCAGAGCTCCCACTTGAACAACGCCTTCATGTTTTATTACTTGCCGGCGAGTAGCCTTTTCCCCCCATAAATTACCTGGAATAATTATCGTATCGAACAATATCGAACGCGTTTTGCCCTCCATCATCATCTTTTCCTGACATCCCCGGTGGTTGTGTTAGGCTCTGAAACCGTATCGATTCGTTTATCATCGGTATCGCATTTAACTCAAAGGTATGTATGTAAAATAAATCAATCACTTATCACATAGTACATATCATAGGAGTCCTTGATGCCAACTCTCGTGTCAGGTTACTTCAGATTCTACGTCTAACAGGGAGAAGAGGCTTCAGAAACCCTTCCATGTGACGGGGGGGGGGAAAGAAGGAAAACAAAAATGATGGGGGGGAAAAAAACATGAAAAAGGGTCCACTCCAAAGAAACAAAGACGGATAGCCCCGTCACCTCTTCTTGAATTATTACTATCATTGTTTGTGGTGTCACTTGCCATTTTCCAGGCCAGGTAGTTACTCAATAGTGTTGTACTCGTATTTGGTACTATTCACTATTTGTCCGACGAAGCACCCAATCTAACTACGTAGCCTCTCCTCTGTACTCCCCCTACTAATATTATCACGGATCGCGATCTAGCCCATCTATACGAGATTATCTGTCGATGATCCTCTATGTGTGAGGAGCGCCGTACGATAATAAATATTCCACTCGGCAAACAGGTACTTTACGTTCTAACTGCTGTTCAGTATGTGAAGGGCAGTTTGATACGGATCCCATCTGGCAAACATCATACATACGAAATATATACGTATTCGTATACGTATCTACAGTACTTAGAGAGAGTAGATCGTGCGGATTATATACCAAATCAATCAGAAATCTTCTAGCTACGTACTCCGAAACATTAATTTTATCAATATTCATGAAAAAAAGGGGATCTGACCTCGTCTCTGATCTGTACGCTGCTGCGTACACCCTCTCCTCTTCCCCATCCACATCCGTCAGCACTTGTTTTACGCAACCCCCCCCGTCTCCACCTATTACTATCATTCAGTGTTTAAAGTGACCAAGAAAGATGCTCCTGTTTGGTCCCCTACGTACTCGTACCCGTGCGTTCACACCCAAAATAGTGTTGAATCACACTTACTATTAATAGCATCCTGGAAGCTCTCAGGTCGTCGACGAATGAATGCGGCTATCCGCCAAGTTCTTGACGTCCGTGGAGGTAACATACCCTGGTAAAAAAGAGCAAGTACCTGATGTCAAAAACCCCGACACCAGGTAATTAAATTTGCTCTTCCCAGCAGAAGTCACCTTCACGGACACGTCAAGAACTTGGCGGATAGCCGCATTCGTCGACTTCCTAAACATACTACCGTGTCTAGTCTCTGAAGTCGGCTACCCCTCCCTCTAGGAGAGACTGGGCGGCGGCGACCATCTCATCGACGACTTCGTAGTCCGTCTCAGAACTCGCCCCCTGGACGGCACAGGAGGATACTATCTATGCATCCGACTGTTGTTGTGTTGTTTGGAAGCGCTGTGTGCGAGTAGCTTGGTCGTTGTGAGAACTTCGTCTGTACCTCCAGGAGAGACTGCGCGGGGGCGACCCCATCTTATCGATGACCTCACGGTCTGTCGCAGAAGTCGGCGCGCTGGAGCGAGTCCTGCGACAGACGGTGAGGTCGTCGACGAGATGGTCGCCGCCGCGCAGTCTCTCCTAGAGTTACGGACGAAGTCCTCACAACGACCAGGCTGTCCTCACAACGACCAGGCTCCTCGCAAAAAGCACTTAAAAAAAACTTATCGGATGCATAATAGTCTGCACAAATACGACAGATCACAACCTGTCTACAGTAGTAGTGGGGTAACCTTGAGAAGGTGCTGTGCAAGCACCGTACTACGGTATCATTAAATATCCCACCCGGTAAACGTCATCTATGATAACAAAAATAATTGCTCATCATCATGTAACAACTCAGGAGTTGTATCTGCCCCGGAACATCTATACAGTAGATCACCCTGCAACTGGGACCTGATTTGTTGTCCAACGTATGGTAATCAAACTTGCAAGCGGGGCGTTCGAACTCCTTTGTGGAGTCACGTTCTGCTTCTATTAAAATAGTTGGCATACGCCCGCCCCTCTTCCACTCCTGCAATCAATCATATAGAAAGTAGTACAGCAATTAAGTGAAGAACCACCTTCTGCCCCACTCCACATGCTATCAGAAGTGGCGCAAGCCCCTCTTTCCACGCAACCTACAATAATAATAGAAGCAGAACGTCTATTAATAGACCTCCGTCGACAGCAAGACGTATATACGCCTCTTTGCATACAGTGAAAAGCGCTGAAATCGCACAGGAGCGAGTGCGATTGTGTTTCAGCGCTCGATTTCTCCCGAATGACGGCAAGGCTGCCGATATATATATACCGAACAGGGTCTTTTCGGAAAGACCTGGTCGAGAGAGCCTGCCGAAACTACAATGTTCGGTTTTAGCACCCTTACCGCTGTCAAGAAAACGAGCGTGAAAAATGATCGCACCTCTGTGCGAACACAACGCTCTTTCCGGCATAACAAGAGGTCACGCTCCGACCAAGCAGTGGCCTACGTGTACTGCTGTAAGTAGTAATCGTTGTGCCACTTACTTCTTGTCACCATTTCCCTCTACACTATAATCAAGTCCCTATACGAGAGGGTTTATTAGTTACTGTCCACATGCTGTCTGTCAGAAGCAGTGGCATACGCTCTTTTTCTCCAGGAATAACACAAGAACCTCCGGATCTTCGCCGACAGCGAGACCGACCAAGGGTGCGTTTAGTATTCTGGGGTACTAGGGTAAATACTCGCGTAAATACAGAGTGTATACACTAAACATACCCTTGAAAATAACCACCAGGCAGACATCCGTCTCTGCGACATCTAGTAGAATATCCAGATCGTAATCGGCAGCGACGCCACCGGGCAGTTGGTGTCGGTGGTGCCGGTGCTGGTGTTGTGGCTGTTGGTAGTGTTGGAGTTGTCATTGTCGTTGGTGTTGTTATTGTTTTGTTGATGGTGGTAGTGTTGTTGGTGTTAGGCTGGTTGTTGTCGGTGCGGGTGCGGGTGCGGGTGGTGTTGTTGGATGTACAGGGAGACCACCAGGCATTTCGTATGGGCGCGGGTGAAGCTGTTGGTGCTGGTGGTGTCGTTGTTGGTGATGGTGTCGGTGGCGTTGTTGAGGTGTCCGTCTCTCCGACAAATAGTGTACAGCGTCCAAATGTCCGTCACAACGTCACCACTAGGCAGTTGGTGTTGGGTGTTGGTGGTTGTAGCTATGGTGTTGGTGCTTGGTGCTGATCAGCGAGACCACCACCAGGTAGTTGGTGTGGGTGGTGTCGGGTGATGGTGGTGGTGTTGGTGCTGACGGTGTAGGTGGTGGCGTCTGTGGTTATGGTGTAGGTGGTCATGACGTATGTAGGCGTGGTGTAGAGACACCAGTCTCTCCGTGAGTGTTGCAGGTGCTGATGGTGGTGGTGTTGGTGCTGACGGTGTAGGTGGTGGCGTCTGTGGTTATGGTGTAGGTGGTCATGACGTATGTAGGCGTGGTGTAGAGACACCAGTCTCTCCGTGAGTGTTCGTGTTGCAGGTGCTGATGGTGTAGGTGGTGTTGGTATTGGAGTTGGTGCTTTTGGAGGTGATGGTGTAGGTGTTTAGGCGGTGCTGCTGAACATCCTTATCTCCAACATATAGTAGAACGTCCAGATCGTCGTCGACAGCATGACCACCACCACCAGGCAGACCTCCGTCTCTCTTTCGACGAACCGAAGGACCACAACGCGCAGTAGAATCTCGCCCAAGGCTCCAGAGATCTCGTGCACCCCCAAACGCCAAAAAAATGTAGGACGCGAGGGCGGATACAGCACGCGCACGGCGGGGGTTGGGGGGAGGGTGGGGAGCGTAGGGAAGGGAGAGTGGTGGGGAAAATTAGTGCACTGAGATATGTTCGATTATTGCCGCGTTGGTTTAGAGATAGGAATTACTTGAGCGCGAAGGACACTAATTGTGTCAACTCACGGCAAGAAAACCATTTTACTATATTAAATTAAAAAACATTGCCACGGCGAGGCAAATCCGTACGAAAAAAAACAAGGGCACAGCAGCCGTGAGATCGAGAATTTCGCCGAAACTCATATTTGCAAGCTGCGTGGGATGTGTCAGTCATGCGTGCTACGGGGTGTATGTATACCCCCATGAAATATGAATATGTAGGTCGGTTTAACAATCAAAGCAAAAAGAGGAGGATGTGGGGCAAGAAATGAGACGTGTCCACCGGCTCTTTTGCTTACCTGATCGGCGCACTTTGTACGTTTTTTTGTCCTCTCAACTCTTGCTGCTGACTGTACGCCTGCGTAGTAGTCCCCCCCAACACACCAGGAAAACTCCCCCAAAGTGTACGAGTACCAAGCTGTCTGTCTGTCTGCAGTATATCTGCTTTTGACGGATGGCGTAGACGGTCCTCAAAACACCAGGAAATCCTCAACCGGTTCGTACGTGTAAAGCACAGACACCGCAATCAAGTCGTATGTTCTGGCTAAACACAAAAATGCCCCAGGCCAAGCAGCAGCCACAAGAAGCAGAACACCCACAACTGTTTTCATCCATCCTGCCTGCGCGTGCATTGATGGAACACCAAAAAAGGAACGCAAAAAAAAAACAAAAAGGTCAAGTCGGCATGACAAAAAAAAACAAAAAAAGAAGCGCCGGATAAAAAAACGAATTGCTGTAGAATCAAAACAGCAAAGCCTGGTCTGTCAGACCGCAACCGCAACTTAGGGTGTCGATTCGTGCACTCAAAAAGCATGGGGCACAAAGCGAGGGAATTACTACTGTGCGAGTTTGCGTCCAACACCAAGCTGCGTGAAAATATAAAAAAAGGTGTCGTAAGCTTAAACCAGTTAAAACAACACACGGGTGGGCAGACCTCCCCGGGAGGGGAAATACTGACCCCGGAAATACGGAGGGCTTGAAGGCAGGCGCAGCCTTACTGACGTTTTCGGTGGTACTCCCAAAGCAACACGTGGCTCGTATGAACTAGGAGGAAGCCTAGAGGTCAACAGATGCCCGCACCAACTCTCGGGTGCGGGTCCATGCTTTATCGGGACTCTTCTTGGGCGTCGTCAACAATTGCCCGCACCAGCTTTGTAGGGTGCGGTTCCATGTTTTTTTCGGGACTCTTCTTGGACGTCAACAGATGCCCGCATCAACTCTGCGGCAGGCGGGGTACATCGTGTTTTTCGGTTTCTTCCTAGACGTCAACATATGCTCGCGCCAACTCATGTCTGGCGCGGGTCTGGTTCCTAGCTGGCCGGGGTCCGGTTCCTAGCTGGCCGTCAACAGATGCCCGCACCATCTCTGTGGGGTACGGGTCCATGTTTTGTCGGGACTCTTGTCGGACGTCAACAGATGCCCGCACTAACTCAAGTCGGGTGCCGGGTACATCTTGTTCTCGGTTACGTCCTAGACATCAACAGATGTCCGCGCTAACTCCTGTCCGGCGCGGGTCCGGTTCCTTCTCAAGACGTCAACATATGCCCGCACCATCTCTGTGGGGTACGGGTCCATGTTATTCCAGGAGTCTTATTAAGACGCCAACAGACGCCCGCACTAACTCACGTCGAGTGCCGGGTACATCTTGTTTTCGGGCTCTTCCTTAGACGTCAACAGATGCCCGCCCCGACTCTGTCGCGCGCGTGTACACCCCCATTTTCGGTCTCTTCTTAGACGTCAACAGGTGCCCGCACCGACGCTGTCGCGCGCGGGTACACCTTATTCTCGGTCTCTTCATAGCCGTCAACAGATATATGCCCGCACCGACTCTGTCGTTCGCGGGTTGTCCGGTTCCTTCCTAGTCACAGATGACCGTATCGACTCTTGGGTACATATTTTTGGTTTCTTCTTCTCTTAGACGTCAATAGATGCCCGCACCATCTTAACCGGGTGCGGGGTACATCTTTTTCTTTCGGTCTCTTTTCCTAGAGGTCAATAGATGCCCCCGCACCAACTCAGGCCGGGGCGCGGGTGAAACAACTATGTTTTCGCTCTATTGATACTTGAAACGTTCCTTTTAAATGCATAAAACCGATGATGCCATGCAGCGCCTGCCACCCTCTCTCCAGAAACCCGCTGTGAAACCTTACAGTACAAGCACCGGCGCACGAATTTTGATCATGATCGACACTTCCGATTATATCCGAGCACTTTAGATGGGTATACATGTATGTACGTACAGTAGGTGGACATGATACTCGACCACCGTCGAGTTCTATCATATACCGTGCCAGGTATATAGCCCATTTTGTGCGTGTTGTGCTTTGCTTTTTATCATAGATCATGCATAGTATGCTTTGTTTTTCATCATGAATACATAACCTTTGTTCATTTTTGCGTGGTAAGCTTCGTTCGTTTTGAAGCGTTGCGATTACAGCCAGAAGCGACAAACAGCAAGCAGTGCAAGGCACGAAAACAGGCGGACGAACTCCAAGCGGAGGCAGGCGGGAAAAAAAACTCCCCTTGCGAAATAAGATGGCTCGTGGCGGGCTCAGCCTTACTGACGTCTATCGGCGGCACCCCAAAATAAAACAGGTGCCCGACCATACCCCAAGTGCGACGGATCCTGGTACACCATACCACGCGGCGGGTAATGTAGCAGTCATATCGCTGCGTACACACGTATCATACCACTCTGCACCTTATTACCCGTTGTACCACCTGCCGCCGGGTTCCTTCGTCAAAAGCTCCCTCATGAGCGTGAAAAAAAACGAACAAACGAACTGTTGTCCGGTTGCCGAATGCCATGCAGAGCCCGCCATTTGTTTCGCACCCACTAAACAACAATCTGAGCATAAGTCATATCAACTCGAGTACATCGCATGTATATATACCCAATAATGTGCGTACGTATTATACTGAGGACGCGACAACAGTTAAGAAATTGGCTCAATTGGCTCAATTTTTGCATGAAATAAAATAAACATTCAGCTGAAAATACTCCAGATTAATACTTGACTTATAGTGTCGGCTTCTTCCGCAAGAAAACCGTTTCTGTACACTGAAATCAGTGTAGGACACACTCTTAGCTCCACCTAAGATGCGGAAGTGTGGTGACCGTGAGGTTTATATTTGCTCAAGGTCTATTTTTACCCTTCCGCCGGGAAACTTGAAAAAAAAAAAAAAAACAGCCCGCCGCCGGCTTCTCGCATGCCCGTAATGGTCAAGGATGAAGGCCGTAAATGTGACGTGCGAAGCAATGCCAAAGAGGGCGTGTACATAGATATCATACGTAGCGGTACATCAAATAAACGAGTAAAAAAACGAAGTACACGAAACAAATAAAACAAACGTAAATTATACAAAATTAAAGCACGTGCTTCATCTTGTGTAATAAAAATATAATATAATATATACGATACGAAGTATACGCTGAATGAAGACCCCGCGACGACACAGGGAGCGTTTTCCGAGCTCGTAAAGTCTACCTGGTATCTTTCGTAGGCGGCCGGATAATCTTACCTGTGTTGATATGTTTTGCACACCACGCTACTAATAGGTAGCGACCGAAAAAAAGGGGCACCCAACTCCTTTTTCGGTTCAAACTGCCTTCGGCCTTCAGGATGTCTTGGACATCCTGGTAGTAATCACCCAACGTAAAAAAAGAAAAAAAGCATTTTACTTTTGAGCCGTGGCAACCTAAAAAGTCCCTGCGTCCAAATAAAATCCCATACCCCAAACCTAAGCGGCGTCAACTTCGAAAACCATATATCCCCGCACCTTGTCGTGTAGGGTAGGAGCTTCGGTCCACGATCCAGTCGCAGGGTAGATTCGGTCCAGGATCCAGTTGTACCGTAGCTTCGATCCAGGATCTAGTTAAACCGTAGCTTCGATCCAAGATCCAGTATCTTCGTGAGCTTCGATCCAAGATCCAGTATCTTCGTGAGCTTCGATCCAAGATCCAGTATCTTCTTGAGCTTCGATCCAAGATCCAGTATCTTCTTGAGCTTCGATCCAAGATCCAGTATCTTCTTGAGCTTCGATCTAGGATCCAGTTGCAGGGTAGCTTCGACCCAGGATCCAGTCATACGTTAGCTTCGGTCCAGTATTCATTTGTACGGTAGCTTCGATCCAGGATCCACTTGTACGGTAGCTTCGATCCAGGATTCAGTTGCAGGGTAGCTTCGATCCAGGATCCAGTTGTACGTTAGCTTCGATCCAGGATCCAGTTCCATTATGATATATTCTGGTGGTAGAGTAGCTTTGATCAAGGATCCAGTTGTAGGGTAGCTTGGATCCAGTATCTTCTTGATGTAGGGTAGCTTCGATCCATGATCCAGTTGTGCAGTAGCTTCGATCCAGGGTCCAATTCCAGCAAGATATCTTCTGGATGAGGGTAACCCAGCTCCAAGTGACGCTGCAGCAGCGCTCACATCACGCCAGGAAAGCCCTGATATAAAAGTGGAAAATGTTGGAGGTCAACGACGTAGTAGTGAATATTACGAGAAGCGACGACAGGTGGTGGATACGTACATACGAATGTATACAAGCTGGTCCAGCCGTAAAATTGAGTTCCGTTCTATCGGCGTTTTCGCAAGCGTTTTAAAAAACTAGGACTCCAAACTTTACAGCAGGATTTCCAGGCCTACAGCGCATATGAAGACGTTAGAAAATTTCGAATCCGAGCTGTTCTCGTCCAGAAACATCATGTCGAGTAAATCCCGACACTTACGGGTTACGGGGATGTCTCGATACTAAATTCGGTACGGAAGTCCGAAACCGCTGGACAACGGATGAGCATGATTCTTGGTATGAACATTCCTCGAGGCATGACAAGATGATCGATATGCTCACCATCCCCTAATTCAATGTATATCAGGAGAAATGACGTGTTTAGTGTATGCAATACAAACTTAAGATGTTACGATGTTTGACACGAAATCTGGATTTCTCAACCCAAATTATCGATTTTTTCCAGTTGTTTTTCAACACGTGATTCCCATCGCTGTCGTCTACAGCTTCAAAGAGGGTCAAGGCTGTTTTATTTTATTTTTTCCCTCACTTATTGGCGAAAACGTGATCGAGATTTTTCTTCAAACGACCATAAAATCTCGCCATTAAAAAAAAAAAAACTTGACTCTTTGAATCGTTCGGTTGTACCCTACGTAAGGCAGCTCCATACAAACTTTCAGCTCGAAACTCGTAAAATTGCGTTGGGAAAAAGCTGGCGAATACACCATAATCTTCTCGGCCGGACCAGCTCGTAGCTCAAAGGGTGCAAAAAAAAATGGTATTGGAAAAGGCGCCGCAAAAATCGTAGGCACATACTCGTACGTACTGGTATTAATAGGATTGTTGCTTCAAAATGATTTGCTTTAAATATCGTACACAATAATCTAATTTCAACACTAAATAGAGTTTTTTTTTTACCCGAGAGGGAAAACCAAAGAGAAAACTCTTAATAATACGATAGGAAAATAACTCAGACTACAGTAGTTTCTTGATGCCAGATGTCTGGAGCATGCTGTTGCCTATTCGGCCATGCCGTGATACGGAACAGCAGGCAACGAAGCCTCACCGAGCAATCCATCAGTACGAGTTGTCAAAGGTTATTAATAGTAAGATTTCAACGCTTTACGAATCTACGAAACGACAACATTAATTGTCACACTATTGTAGACTGCTGCTCTGCTGCTGTTTTATCATTTTTCTCATCATACGCTCGACTCGCATCAGAAGTGTTACGGTACATTTCTTGGGGTTGCCCTTGGATGTACAAGAAGGTGCATGAAAATGAGAAAGACATCTCTCCAGCTGTGATACCGACTTGCATCATAAATGTATCCTACAGCAAGTTTTAGTTTGTGTTGGCCTCGGCAGTACGTTAGCCACCAATGGTTCACGGGGGGGGGGGGGACGGGAGGGAAGACACAGCTGTGACATCGACTGGCATCATAACTATACCTACCCTACGTCATGTTTGCGCTTATTGGCCTCGACAGCGCAAGGCACAAGGCGTCGGCAAGCACGGTTCACAGACATACAAATCAGGAAAGACAACCCTCCACTTGTCGTTCTGGTTTTTATGCACGTGAATCGTGGCGGCCGACACCCTGTACTAAGTTTTTCATTTTTATTTTATCATTTTTCCTTCTCGCTTTTCCTTGTTTTTTTCTCCTTCACGCAGCTGGATTGCTATCAGGGTAGGTCGTGCCTGTCGTATATGGCATTGCATTGCTGCTCTGCTTACTGCATATTACAGCGCAGTATATTTGTGACCACATGACTAGAACCGGCACAGACACTGGGTGTGCTGGATGTCGACGGGTAGAAAGAACGGTTTAACGTGAAGAACACACACCTTGTACTGCCAAGACCAGCCCAGAAAATAAGTACGATATACGAGCTGGGCCAGCCATAAAATGGATTTTCTGTTGTGAGCTTCTAGCGCCACCAATTTTGCGAGTTAGGATTCGAAAATTGGAAGAGCTGATCCTAACATATTTTTGGAGATGCAAAAAAAAAAGTATATGAACTTTTCTGATCTTTTATAAAAACCGACTCGATTTCGCCGAGATATCCGCGAAAACCAAAAAGTACCAAAATTTCTGTTTTTTTACCAGATTTTGACACTAAATTCACATGACAGCTAAAAAAATCGTCGTTCCCGATCAAGCTGAAATTTGGTGTGGACAATGCTTGAGGCACAAGGAGACGATCGGTGTAAGTTGCATTGCCCAATTCGTCACCCATCAAGAGATATACCAAAAAAACGAATCAATACTAAAAACAAGTAATGACGAAAACGGCAGTAAAACTGCGATGCCCCGCTCAATTTTGCAAATTTCGGACTCAAAATTTTGACCTCGGATCTGAATCATACGTGCCAATGTATTCCGTGCCATCCCGTTTCATTTTTAGTTTTTTCCCACTAGTCAAGACCGTTTTTAATTTTCACGGGATTTTGGATCGGTCATATATCCTAGGGAAAAAAAAAAAAGAAAAAGGATGGCATCGGAAAGGTAGGTTAGGACATAAACAACACCGTGTCAAAACAATATGTTGAAATTCGTATTATTGAGCGGGGCATGGCCAATCAACCGTTCTGGCAGCGTCTTGGCTGGCCCAGCTTGTATACAGCAGTTATTATGTGAGCCATGATACACAACATAAACGTACGAGAGGGTATAATATAATAGCATACGAAAAAATTATGGTGGAAGTCGAGCGTACGCGCGTGTACATGACATCAAACGAAGCATACACGTATTGTACGCGTAAATTAAAGTCGTCGAATCAAATCGTAGCAAGCTACCAGGTACGTACAAAGTCGTGTGCCGCGTGTGATATCTCCATCGCGGGTGCTACGGCGGTGGTGTACGTGTATATCAGGGCAAAAGCCAAAAATAGGCATTCGTATGGTCCAGGCAGAACAATTTTTCCTAAGGGGGTACAGGGTTTTTCTCCTTCATTTTTGAGAATTGACACATGAAACAAAGTGCTCCCGAATCGCGCGGCCGAGAGGAACCCAAAACCGGTCTTAAAAATAAAATCCATGAACAATGGCCATTTTTCGAAAAAAATGGGTTTTTTTTTTTTTTTTTACCTCAAAAACGGCAAAGATATGACCCAAAACGACGCCCAATGAATGCTGGAGTTGTCGAGAAGACACTCTTTATAACCAGGTATACATACAAAGCAGTAGTGCATATATTACGTGCGAACACACTGCAGAAACTGAATCACTGCTACATCGCAACAAGACTAAACCTTCGCATGCTGTAGCTTCAAAAGACAGCGGGTGTGTGTACTCCAGTACACCAGCTCTGTGTGTGCCACCTGGTATATACTGCTGGGTGTGTGTACTCCACTACACCAGCTGTGTGTGTGCCACCTTGTGTGCTGTTGTACTCGGTTCTTGTCCTGCTGTGGTAGTCTAAGTTCAAGTGTTGCTGCTGTGGTACTGTAACTTCAAGTGTTACTGCTGTGGCACTCTAACTTCAAGTGTTATAGTGTTTGAAAAAAACAAATGAGCGCGCCATTTTTTACAACCGCTTTTCTCGGCCCACAGAGTTTTCTTTGAAAAAATAAAAAACATGGTCCTGGGTCCAGGTCCAATTCATCCGAATCCGAGAAGTTTTTCTACATTCATCGTTTGAATTTCGCGCTAATATCTCCACAGCTGGAGCCGGAAAAATACGGTTTTTCACCCATATCTCGCTTCACAATAGAAAAAAAAAAGAAATGTCAACTCAGATTTTTTCCCCTTGACGAGATACGTTCAAATCCGGTGTAAAACTAAAATGACGACCACCGTGTCGACCTTCAAAATCTTAACCAGTGTTTGTCGGAAAAGCGGAATACTCCGACCCAACGACGAAAAAAACACATCTGATACGATGGTTCGATCCGCTTGAAAGAGAGCTTTCCGGCACTATATTTTTTGTCTTGTGAAAATAAGTGACCACCTCAAAACAACTCAATATCTGAATGTCGAAATTTAGGAAAAATTGTTCTGCCTGGACTATAGGTACACAAACTATTGCACTCGGGAAAATACTTCCTGGCCCTGAGTCTGATTGGCCAGCGCCCGATTGTTACCTATTGTTGGCTGAAAAGTTCCAGGTACACTTTTCTGTGACTACACTACCGGCCCTTCTCATAAGAAAGCGCCCTACAAGAAACTCAGCCTAAACATTACGGGGGAAATAAGAAAGTCGACAGCTATTATACTGGAAGTTAGTGTGGGACACACCCCCTTCTCAAATAAGAAAGTCAGCCTAAGCCCGATTTCTGGTTGCTTATGAACGGGGCCGGTACTGTACGAACTCAAGTTGGACTTTACCCATTTTTGGATTCAATTTTACCTATAAATGGCTCAACCTGTACCTACGAAAGGCCTCTTAGCTCGAGAAAGAAAGCCCTCCTACGTAGTTAACAACATTTCCTTACTGGGTTCTTACTGAGTGTACGGTGCTCTGTTACAATACGCGCCCCCCCCCACCCGAAAAGCTATTTCGCAACATGTTCGCGCTTTTGTTGACAGATCGGGTCACCCGGTCCCGACGGCCCGGTTGCCATGTTTCAGTACTGCAAAAAAAAAGGGTTCAAATGAGCCATTTAAATGTACAATCGAAGCCAAAAATAGGTAAAACCCAACTTAAGTAGTCACAGAGAGGTAGGTGTACTTGAAACTGTTCGGCGAACGAAAGGTACGATCAGGCGCTAGCCAATCAAAGGGAGGACCAGCAAGTATTTTCCCGAGTGAAATAAGTTTGTGTACCGAACGAATGGCTCAAAAGCTCAAAAAGACTTACATATGTAGGTGTACTCGTATTTAATTTTCGGCTTTGTATTAGCCTTATATTACGTGACTTGATGGATTTTCGAGAAAGAAGGCGACTGAAGCTCCGAATACAACAGCCCAGAAATCCAGCCGCAAGAAATTCAGGGAAGAAACGCTGCTGCTCAGGACCGGGCGGCATACTAATCTCATACCATGCAATACGTAGCCTGGCATCAAAATAAGAAGTTGAGCCTCGACGCCAAATTCACGTTTCGTGTTATTAATAATAGCAGGGGGCTTTCTATACGGCAACGTTGCTCAGGATCGGTCTGGTGCCATACTAAAACCCGTATGATAGCCAACAGTAGAGCCTAGTGGCAACGAAATTAGAAGTAGAGCCTCGACGCCATATTGACGTTTCTTATTTCCTTTGGTATGAGCGAGCGCCTTCTGTACAGCAGTAGGTATTCTAGAAGTGAAGTGTAAAATCAAGAGTGGAAAGTCAAAGGTGTCCATGCCTCAGTCATTGCTCAAGTCAAAACGAACGGTATCCAATATACAGCAGGACCAGGACACCCAATAAGAAACAGCCTAATAATAAAGTCAGACTGAGATTTGGAAGAAAATAATAATTTCGGAAGTCGTTATCTTGAAATTAGTGTAGAAAGTACCCTCTTTCAAATAATAAATCCGGCCTACAAGTACAGCAGCAGTACAACACAGCACCGTTCGTGCTCAAGATGTCATTACGACTCATTACGAGTACAGCAGTACAGCAGTACTCATGGTGGATGGTGGCATAAATGTCACGTCTTCCTTTGGCAGGGCAATCGCGTGCGGCACGCTTTTCGGAGAGAGGGGTTCCAGATTGCCCACAGAGTCGGTTCATCATCAAAACTTCGAGGCAGGGCAGCACGGCAGTCATTCCTCGTACATACATATATACTCGTCGTACCCTACCTACCTGGTATAACACCTGGTACGAACGAACTCATTGTGAGGACAGTGACAGCAAGCACTACTGCTGCTCTACCTGGTATGGACATGGTATGTACGAGTACACGAGCAGCATCATACGGTTCGGGCACTGCTGTCTAGTACGTACCTGGCATCCATGCACGTATCATACCAAAATAAAAATAAATGAAACGACCTCGTGATCTACAGAGCAGAGAGCGTAGCCAGCCGTGGTCACGTGCGCTGTCGCCCCCGAAAGGGCTGTACCGTGTGTGCCGGCCGGGCTGCTACGAGTATTTCCCAAGACAACACATGCCCCCCCCCTCGTACGGAGAAAGGCCGCATGCCCAAGCAGGCAGAGTGGTTCCGTTCTGCACCCGTATACGAGTACGTATATACAGTACTCGCTTTCGGTTCTGCTGTCGGTTCCTCATCATTTTCTTGGCTTGGGGTCAGTGTCCGCAAATGTAAGAAACGTTTGAATACCAACATCAATACACATGGTCCTTAAATTTACGGGCAAGTGGGTATCGCTGAACTTCCTCGTAGTCGAGTCTCTATCGGTACAAGTAGTCGAGTCTAGACTGAGGCGTTGGGGACCCCCCGCCCATGCTTGCCCTCGGGCACTTCCGAAGAGGCCCTCGATGCTGACACGGCTTGGGGCCGCCTCAATTCCAAGGAGCGACCCTCTACCCCGAGGGATAGAGAGGCCGCTCCTGTATATACGATGTGCCTTCTCCCAACGATAAATTTCGAAACGAGCCTACCGTCACAAGAAATTTTCACAAGTCGTCGCTATTACCGAGACCCTGCCTGCTCCCTGCTCCCACTTGGGACCCTGATCCTATACCGACCAGATCCCACCCGGACCTGAGCCCTCCCAAGTGAGCCTGGGTGTATGTACAATGAGCCGCCGGCAGGGCCCACCAAGCACCCTGATCCCACGCTACTTCATCCACCAACATCGGAGTGTCGCGCCCTCTTTTCGAAACGCCGAGAGAACAAGACCGGAAATTGTACACGCGTCTTCTCTTCAACATCAACTTTCTGCTTCGGAAAAATAGCAGCAGAAAAAAAAGCGACATGGGAAGCTAGCGTCGGGTATATCCGCGACATCACGCGTCGCGGGGCTTACCTGTAGATGCACCCTGCGGGGGGGCGGAAGATACCAGCAGGGTTGGTTGGGTGGTTGGGTTCGGCGTCGGGCGTCGGGCGTCGGGCGTCGTGTAGGGCGTCGGGGAAGGGGTCGGGAGTGCGTTGTGCTGCTGGGTGCCTGCCTGCCCGCGGCAAAAATGAAGAACGGAGTTCGACTTATTGTAGGGATTATGGCTCCCAAAAGGTACAAACCAAGAATGTAACCGTCAAACATAGTCCCACGACCAAATCTGCTATAATGGACGGAAATATAAGGACCGTTTAAATATCAACATTAAGATAAACATGTTCTTACATTTCAACTCACTATGGAGTGTAACACGTACCGGTCTTTTTGGGCGCGTCGTTACCTTTTTTAGAAACCTTTAACTACGTACAACGTACAGACAACAGTTGCGAATGTACGCAGACCAGTTTTGATGTGGGAAAGCGATCAAGCATGGGGTCAAACCGCATCCTCGTATAACAAGCACCGGAGAGTTATAGTTTTTTTCTACGTAGTAAGGGGCGGTCAGTCCGGGAGTCAAACCGTGATCTCGTAAAATGATAGTATTTGCATTGGAGTATGACGGGAGTCCGTTTCACATCCGCGACAAAACACACATAGATTATTCGTATACGTACCAGGTACCCGGTACCTGGTACGCCCGAAGACGTATTATTTGAAGCAGGTGGGAAGGTGGGATAGTAGGGGGCTGGTGGGAAGGGCCTTAGTCGAAATCAAGCTGTGTGCCCTAAGAACAGCATTCGGGACATAAGAAGAGAAGAGGAGGCGGGAAAAACCCTAGAGCAGATTATTGCATCAGCCTTGTGACGCATGTACGAGCACATGAGCACCGCCGGGAAACCGTGGTTGTTCAGCGCCGCGATGATAACAGGGGGGGCAACGAGAAGTCCATGGGCGCGGGGGGGCAGGAGAGTGTACTCATGTTATGCATGGTCGTAGACGTATACGGGGGGGGTGGGTAACAAGGGAGTCGGCAATGGTAACCCCCGTTTGACTGACCGCCAGCCGATAGCGACTGTGCGGACGACGAATAGCGGCGCAGGGTGAGAGTGGTGGGCGGTGGAGGTGGGCATGGGCAGTGGGGGCGGTGGGCGGGTGTGTTTGTGTGATAGAAGCAAGGCAATCATGCGAACGCATCGCATTTCATTTCTTTCCTCATTGATAGCAGCGTTTTAGCTTTTGACAGACTAACGCTTCCCTGGCGCTGACATCTATTGAGGCGAGGATACGCCGAAAACATGGATCGACATCACCAGACAGATTATAGTTGAAGCAGGTGGGAAGGTGGGACAGGAGGCGGGGAAAACCCTAGCGCAGATTATCGCATCACAGCCTTCTGGCGCATGTACGAGCACACGAGCACCGGGAAACCGTGGTCGTTCAGCGCCGCCATGACAACAGCGGGGCAACGAGGAAGTCCATGGGCGCGGGGGGCAGGAGAGAGTGTACTCATAGCATGCGTGGCCGTAGTCGTACGGGGGGGGTGGGTAACAAGGGAGTCGGCAATGGTAACCCCCGTTTAACTGACGCCGCGATGCCGCGCGAGAATAGGGCGGCAGGCATTGTGGGTGGATGGGTGGGGGCGGGTGTGGGTGTGAATATAGCAGGGCATTATGGAACCATGCATTTGTTTCCTCATTAATACCAGCGTTTTAGCTTTTGACAAGACTACGAGTAATGCTTTCCTGGCGCTGGCATCTATAGAGGCGAGAATACGCCGAAAGCATGCAACACCATCATCACCAGACAGATGAGATCTCCACCCTTCAATGATCTGCCTAAAGATCTGGAGAAATGTTATTAATAGTGCACAAGCATCCCTGATCCGTGCAGGTGGGAGATCTACGAGCTGCACGATCTAGCGCGTATATGCTTCGCGGGTTGGATCTGCACGAGTCAGATTCTGCACAGAATACATAAAGATAGTATATGCGTACAACCTGGTATTATATGTATGATATACAGTAGCATCTACTGCTGTAGATTACTGTAGATTCGCTACGATCTGTCCGACATCTGAAATATTTCCTCGTTATTAGGGCCCGAATTAGCGAGTATAAAATAAATTCAATTTGGAAAAAATAATAGTCAAATTTGCTTTTCATTGGTCAACACACGCACCAGCACCAAATTTTATGCCCCAATATCCTAATCTTCGGTGCTGGTGCGTGTGTTGACCAATAAAAAGCGGATTTGAATATATTTTTTTCCAAATAGTTTTTTTTTCTTCTCCGTTAAAACGGGCCCTTATTAGCATTTTTCCAAACACACTACTATCCGGTACGGAGGAAAGGCGTTGGACAACGTGTACTTAGTTGTACGACTTTACACTTGAAACGAAAAGAAAAAATGCAGCTCGCCTGGCAGATCATTATTACTTTTGAGACAGAGACGAGACAAAAATGTCAGCAGCGGTAATAATGCCGAAAACCTACCCTAATACAAACAAGAATATAGTACCAGTAGCCGTCAAGCCTGATGAGCAAAGACTTCCTCGAATAAATATATAAATACCGAAACACAATATGCACAAACAACCACCCAACGAAATCTCAGAAGGAAAAAAAAATACACCAGGACTTGCTAGACTACATACAGTATACAAATACCAAGCGCAACTAACCCACAACAACAAAAAACAGGCGTGGCCGAGACATACCCACCAGTAACCAACCAACAAAAACGCGCTGAGGTTGTATGCAACAACAAACACGACGATGCTATACGAGTGCTTACCGCGTACAGTTTGCCAAACCGTCCTGCTGTGTTTTCATTAAAAAAACTCAAAAGAAAAAAAAACAGGAACTACAGTAATCTTAATCTGTATTCAATATATAAAAAAAAAAACTTGAACTCTACAACCGTGCGCTCAAAAATTATCACAATAATATGGACGAGATAAAGTGACGGCCGCGTCACACATTAAAATAAATCCACGGCAGTGTTAAGGAGGGTATACGAGGTGTACTAGCCTGGTCATGCTGGTCTACCCGTCATACCCGGGTATCGATAGATACCCACACACCGGGTGGATTCGTCATCTACCCGAGTACATACCCTACCAAACACAACCTTGGAATGCACCATCCCTTGACATGCGTCAAAGTAATCGCATGCACCGGCAAACAAAATCGGGTGTAGATACCCGTCATACCCGGGTATCTACCCCTGAAGATACCGGCATGCCCGGTAGATACCCGTCATCTACCCGAGTACACACCCTACCAAGCACACCCTTGAAATACAACATCCCTCAAGATGCGTCAAAAGTGATCGCATGCACCATCAAAAAAAAAAACGGGTGTTTTCCCTTACTACGTGGAGACGACGCACTATTTACGGCTGTCACGGCGATTTAGAACCCCTCTGGGGGGACTCGAAGGGGGAAAAGTGTCGGAAACATGAAAAAAAAAAAAACGGTTGCAACATCAGCCGAATGAAGCACCGCGAGTTGCTGAGAGGCAGGGTGGGGTGTGTGCTGTGTGCCCGAGAGCGACCCAAGACAAGCAAACAGGACATCCACTAACCAAAGTACGCAGCGTGATACTTGTACTGCTACACGTTCTCGCTATCAAGGGGGGGACAGAGTAATTTGAACCCCCGATGGACGACTAAATCAGGTATCCCCCCCTATATGCCAACACACCATATTTTGATTCTGACTACTGTACTAGCTTTCCCCCGAACATAAGAGGATTGGCAACACCGCGTCTGGCATCTGGCATAGCTTTGCCACTTACACCGGGAACCCGAAAACGGCCCATGTGCTTCCGATTGTTGCCCCTCCCACGTCTCCCTTAAGGTAGGCCGACAAAAAAGGGCGACTGAAATTTTATCACCAATGGGCATGGCATGGTTATCACCGCCCAGTACACAAGACAGTCCTTGCACCACTATCAAATGCAATATAACAAGACAAACATTGTGTTATCAACTGCCTACTCCTTCCCTCCGGCCCCCCGGGGTCAGAGCCAGCACACTCACCCGTCCCCCCGGGGTCAGAGCCATCACACTCACCCGCCGCAACCCCTAGTCTATATTAGACGTATGCACTAAATTACTTACGGAACTCCCATCGACACCCACATGACCATCGACGTATTTATCACCGCTGTATCTATATCGATAATAACAAGACATGCGCGGTGTGGCCGCGATTTCAATCAAGTACGGTGGCTATTATGGGGGAAAATATATCGGAAGATCAAATCCCTTTTGGATCGATCTCGAACAAGATATTTTCCCCGTTTGGATCGATCTCGAACAAAGATCAATCCGTTTGGAAAACATCTCGTACAAGATTTTCCCCTTCGAATCCATCTCTTAACAAGATCAATCCGTCTGGGAAGATCTCGAACAACACCTGCCTCTTTGGAAATATCCCGGAACAAGATATTTTCCCGTTAGGATCGATCTCGAACAAAAGATCAATCCGTTTGGAAGGATCTCGAACAAGATATTTCCACTTCAATAGAAGCATCGCTTGGCGCTTGTATGCACTCTCTCCATCGTCGACAAAATCAGCTTCTTCCTAATTCGTCCCGAGGGCGAGGGGAGGGGGGGGTACTTATACATACCATGCACGGCCGCAGTCGTTTGAGCATAGGCCTCGCATCCCTACAAGACCCGTATGGGCACACATCGGTTGCACCAAGCGCGCGAAGCGCCGTGGGGTGTTGGCGGGATACATCCTGCGTGTCATATACGGAAAACAGACCTACTATCCATCAAAAGTTACGAGCAGTCGTTGGTTTGATCGTAGGAACCAACCATGCAATCAACCAATAAAACAACCAACCTCAGAACCCCCTTCCCGTCCTCTTGCGCACGTTCCACAAAAAAAAACAACAACAACAACGCGCCGCCGCCCCGACCTTTGCACGGGCTGGGTTCTGCATCGTATTCCGCGAGCTATCCTTTCTGTCGAATCTTGTGACCACGGGACTAGATATTTGGCGATGAGTCAATGTAACAACAACAACAACAACCACGACCATGGCCGACCGACGCAGGTCTGACCCGAGCGTCGCATCTCCCGATCGGCGAAAGCGAAGCGAGACGCCTTCCTGCTACATAGATCGCCCGTCTGCACCTATCCACCTTTGTCCCCGCCCCCCCCCCCCCCTGCCTCTCTCCCTCCCTCCATCCCTCCCACCGCTCATGCGCTTACGGAGTGGGGGACATGTTCACTGAAGACGAAGCCATCTCCGCCGCCTTCATTCCCGTCACGACGTGTCGAGAGAAATTCAGGCTGTCTTCAATTCTGCGGTACCTGTGATCACCACAAGAACTGGTGAGGCCGGTGCGGAGGTGGTGGGGGGGGGGGGAGGGGGGGTTAAGGAACGTATGTGCATACTTTAGTAGGCTAGGCTACAGTAGGAGCGTTCTCACGCTTCAGGAAAATCGAAAGGGGTCCCTAAGTTGTTTCGGCCCCTCGTCAAAACTACAACATGAAGAAAAGAGTCGCGTTCTTTTTTTTTTGGGTCCATCCCATTTACTATCCTCGCCACGCTTCAGGAAAATCGAAAGGGGTCCCTGTTCTTTTTTAGCCCCTCGTCAAAACTGCAGCAAGAAAAAAAAGTCACATTTCGTTTTTTTTTGTCCATCCCATTTACTATCCTCTCTTATTTTATCTCTCCCGCTCTTCTTCCAGTCGTAACTCAGATCCGGGGTAACAACAGCGGGCGCTTCTCCCCCCCTCCCCACCCCAATATGGTTCGTGCCTTTCATTTTTATCGCGGGGAAAAAAAAACAAAAAAAAAACTTCTCTCATCGACGAGAAAACACACAAGCTCTCACCTGTGGTAGTGTCCTCTCCTCCTCTTCAGCACCACCACCAAGTCGGCCTCTGCGGGTTTCCTAAACCTGCCCGGCATTTCGTTGTTGGCGTTTTGCCTCCCTTCGCGCCCCACGCGGTACACCAGGGCCACCAGAGCCACCTCGCTCCCTCCGATTTTGTCGACGGCTGGGATAGCCGCAGTGACCTTGAACGAAGATCGGAAGGCTCGAGTACCGTCCTTTCCTACGCCCTCGATCTGTGTGGTATATATTATGGAGGCGGTACGCGAAGCGGGGAAGAAGAAGAGGGGTGGGAAGGGTTCAGGGTCTTTAGTTTACGTTGTTGTTTTCGAGGTAACGATCGAGGTATAACCCATTCAGAACTAAAAAAAATGCCCCACAGTAGTAAGGGCCCGTTCTAACGAAGAAAGAAAAAAAAAAAATTTGAAAAAAAAAAATCAAATCCGCTTTTCATTGGTCAACGCACGCACCAGCACCAAATATTAGGATCTTGGGGCATAATATTTGGTGCTGGTGCGTGCGTTGACCAATGAAAAGCGTATTTTAATTTTATTTTTTTCCAAATAGAATTTATTTTGTACTCGTTAATATGGGCCCTAATTGAAAGTAGTTTGTCCCCAAATTCGCGGGACCAGTTCTTAAGGGGTTACTGATCGGTTGAGTGCATCGACTCTCAATTTTTTTCTAGGCTTTTGACCGAACAGGCTCGAGGTCATTCGGGACCACGATATACGGGCTTCCAAGACGGGCGAGTGGTACGTATATATGTGGGCCCAATAGTGGAGAGAAGAGAGGCCACTAAGAAGGACAATTTCGATTTTTATTATGTCGGAATTGAACACGCACGATACATTATCGAAGGGAAAAAACAAATATATGTATGGGTATATTTAAAAAATTAAAAAACAACAGCTGTGAGCTCGAGGATTTCGTCGAAGCTCATATTTGCTCGTAGCTGAGTGCAATACTATATATACCATGTTTCTGTTCATTTTGGAAACAAAACTCAAAAGTCTGTTCCTTGTAGGATTCGAACTCACGAACTCACGAAACCAACTTCAGCAGTACTCGAGGGTACCACTATTAGTAGCCCGCCGGGGCGACCGCCATGAGGCTGTAAATACGCATGATATACCTGGTATCTAACACAGCAATACGTCACTACTACTTTGTCCCAAAAAAAATAATCCCACGTATGAATGTTCATATTTAACCCAAAGGGTCCTTACAGATCGGAACATAGTGATATGTATATATATATCCCAGGTATGCTACGGGATCGTCGATGAAAGCAAAACGCAACAACGAAAAACTAAACCCCGCAAAAAGCATACAAAAAAAAACACGCCCACGGCAAAATACATGAAACCAGGTATATATACTTCGTATGTAAGTATTTATTACATATATAAATATATACATATATTACCTCGGCCCCCATGTCGAACAGCTCCGTCTCCAGAGCCTTGACAACGTCTCTCGCATCTCCGTTGGCCATGAACCCGTTGGTGACCCTCGCCGCCTCCTCCGCGCTCATCTCGGGCGGCGAGTTGTCCTCGTCGTCCAGAGCCCTGTGCGTCGCCTGCGAGAACGGCCCCCCGTAAGGCCCGTGCAGCATCCCCATGGCCATGTGAGGGTTCGCCGGGGTCGTGGCGGAGGTGGGAGACCCGGAACCCGACGCCCCCGCCGAGTCGGCGGTCCCCCTGCTGCTGCTCTCGACGGTGCACAGTCGCTTGGAGGCCATCGACATCTCGTAGCGTCGCTGCATCTCCATGAAGAGGGCGGCGCTGGGGTCCATCGAGGGCACCGGCTGGCTGCTGTTGCTCTGCCTCGAGAACATCCCGCCGGAGCGGCGAGCGTTGGCGGCCGCCGCGGGCGGGGGCGGTGCTACGTACGTGTGGTGCATGATGTTCCATACCGTGATTCTGAAAGGAGTTTAATGGAAGGAGGCATGGAGGGGTTAGGGAGGGGGGGGGGGGGGGGGGGGTGCTCGATATTTACTGACATTGGCACGATAGTTCGGTATGCCATCAGACCCTCGCGTCCCTACAATGCCGGGACTGCGAGCACTGTCGGTTTTTCACGAGGGGAAGTTAGGCTAAGTACTGGTGTTGCATGTGTTGTATTGAAATTCTGGAAGGAGCTTTAACGGCGTGCGTGCAACGAGGCAATGACGCGGGAGGGCGAGCGGAGCGAGGTGAGGGCTAGAAGGGCATTTGGTCATTGGCGGCCATGGGAGGGGCTACGTACTGGTTGTGCATCATGGGATGTACCAAACTTTTGAAAAAGGAGTTCTCACGCGTCGCGGTGTAGGAAGGTGGAGGAGGACGGGGGGGCGTGGGGAGGGAAGGGGGTTCCGACCACCTACCGTGCACTTGGCAAATATTATAATTCAACGAACAAACATATCGCTTTGATCTATACAGCGGAGTGTGCTTCCCACCGCATATGATACTTCCCGTGAAAAGTAAAAAGCAGGGCGTCACGTGATCGGGTTTCCTTTTTAGGTAGGCATCTCACCTCTCCGCGGGGTTGACCATGAGCATGGCGCTGATAAGAACCTTCGCCTCCTCCGGGAAGGGGCGGGTGTTGCCCTCGTGGCTCTTCCAGAAAAGATCCTGCCGCCCGAGCTGAACGGTCACACGGAAAAAAACAAAACGGACACGACAGTTGGGGTTGCGGATGGGGAACGGGGGGGGGGGGGGGTAGGGCAGATGTGAGTGGGGAGAATATGGCATTTTTATGGCTCTGGACTAAAAAATGTGTTCATTCGCGCGGCAGTTACTCGCGTTCAGAACAGAAAAAAAAGTTATCCCACACTAATTCCAAGTATGTTGTCCCTGAATACGTGGGACCAGTCCTTAAGGGCTTAAGAAAATGGCATTACACTTATTTCGGACCGAAAAATGTTTACCTAAGCAGCGCAGCGCGGCAGCTACACGTACCTTAAGGGCTCGGAACCACCAGTCCGTTTCTGACGCCTGCTCCATGGGAGGGTGCCCCGCCAGCATCGTGAAAAGGATCACGCCGGCACTCCACACATCCGCCTGGCCGCACGCACAATCGAAAACGGAGGGGTTTGGTTCGAGCGGGAGGCGGTATAACCATGAGGGGGCTATTACGAGGGGGCCACAGTAAATAGGACCAATTTTTTCTATTAATAGCAAAAACGCTAAATTATTTAGGTTTTTGTTGGTGTACCGTAAGTCTCCTATCTACCATGCTCCCCCCGTAGTATTCCCAACAAGACTCACCAACGCCCCGTCGTATCCAGCACCGTGGTGCGTGAAGGTGTTGGACCGCCGGCCCAGCACCTCCGGAGCCATGTAGGTCTTTGATCCCACGATACTCTGGCACAACATCGGAGATTCTCCGATCGCCGCAAAGCCAAAGTCGGCAATCTGCTCTCGCAAGGGGGGGGGGGGGGGGGGGGGGTGAGGCGAGAAAAATCGGCGCAATGCAGACACGCGCGGGTTATTTTACGGTACAAGGACACCTAATAACAAACAGGCTAACAAAGAAAGCAAGGCTTGAGGTTTCAAGGAAATAAGAAATTCGGGGGTCGTTATATTGAAATTAGTGTGGAAAGAAGCACCCTATCTTGAATAGGAAACCCAGCCTGGACAAGATTTCCTGTTTTTCATTAGGTGTGCTGTACTGTAGAACTAGTGCTGAGAATTGGCTTGACCATATCAGGTGCCGACTTCTTTATAGTTGGCTCTCGGGCTCTAAGTTGCCTGACTATATAAGCCGTCGGCTAGCAAGTTACTAGTTGACTAGGTGAAGTAATACAGTTATTAATAGATGTGCTGGGGTAATATAGCGGAGTTCTTCCTTCGTCTGTGTATCTGACGGGCACATTTTCGTGGCTCGACGTGTCAGAGTAAGTTGACTTACGTCGCCATCCAACTAAAAAACAGCCGTCAACCCCAGCCGACTACCAACTAAGCCAGTTAGTCGGGTTACTTTCAACGCCGTACGACTACCTAGTTCGTGGATGTCCAGCCAACTGAGTCAGGTAGTTGGCTTACTTACTTTCGCCACCGAACTACAGTAATACCTAGGCCGCGAACATCCAGCCAACTAGGTCAGATAGTTGGCTTACTCACCACCCAACTAGTAACTACCCTCCGCGAATGTCCAGCCAGCTAAATCGATTAGTTGGCGTACGCCGCCACCCAACGAGTCACCAGCCGTGAAGCCCAGCCAAATAAGCTAACTAGTTGGTTCACGCCGCCACCCAAATGAAAACCAGCCGTGAAGTCCAGCCAACTTAGTCGGTTAGTTGGCTTACGCCGCTACCCAACTAGCAATCAGTCGTGAAGTCGACAGCCGAGGTATACCTTACTCAGTCCTATTAATAGTGCTAAGGCCTATTAATAGTTTGGGTGGGCAATCGGATAATATTTTTACCCAGTCGCCCAGCAGACCACTACCTCGACAACAAGTCGGTATTCACCTTGAGCTGGAAGTTGGCATCGAGAAGAAGGTTCTCGGGTTTCAGGTCGCGGTGAAAGACGCCCTTGCCTGGAGGAGAAAAATTGTCGCGGCACAGCGCAACGGTATCAGAAGCAACAGATAAGTTGAGCGGGGTCCTGTGATGCAACCGGTTTTATATCCAAAATATCTGCAAAATACCTTCCTAAAACTGCAGTAGGAAGAACAAGAACACGAACCCCATCTTATGAACAAATACAAAAACAAGACCAGAAATCAAGAAACAAAAAAAACAAGGAGCAACCACTCACTGTGGCAGTAGCTGATGCCGACCATGAGCTGGCGGAAGTACTCCTTGCAGACATCGTACGGGACGAGACCCCCCTTGTAGAGAAGATCGAACAGCTCGCCCTTCTCGCAGAGCTCGAGCACCAGTACGTGGGCCGGCTGGAAAAAAAAAAACGAGAGATTAAGACAAACATAAAGGAAAAAAACGAGATTTAGACAAAAGATTTAACGAAAAAAGAAAATATTGAGTTTGTTGGCAGAGAGGAAATTGTACGATAACATCTTGGACACTACATACACACCACCACCAACACCACCACAACCAGCTACCCTGCTTTGCATTACCGAGGGCGAACGCTAGCTTATCTGTCGAAACCCCCCGAAACGAAACGCACCTCCTGCGTCCCGTCTCGCTTCAGATAAATAGCGTTCAACATCACCACCACCACCACCACCAACTACGGTTCACCTCACCGTTGACGAGCGCTAGCTTTTTGCCTGTCTACATCCCCGAAACTAAACGCATCTCCTGCGTCCCGTCCCGATTCGGATAAGTAGCGCCCTACACCACCAGCAACAACATCACCGTCACCACCACCAATACCTTCCCTCTGACGAGAGCGCATTTACGGAGGAACAGAGAAATCAGAACAAACAGAATGTGGGGTGATTTCAACAAATGGGAACAACACCTGTTTTTTCTGGTCCCATCGTAAGGTTCTGAGTATTCTCACTGCATCATTAGCCCCTCCCGCTGTCATAGCTTTGACCTGTCTTAGGATATGATTATTGTTGCATGTATTTGCCGTCTAACAATGCGCAGCTCTTGTTTTCATTCCTACCGTTCACATACACTTACGGTATCAAACCATCCCTGAATACTTGGCAAATTTTTACACCAACACGAATGCAGTCAGTCCCCCTCATCAATGAATGCCTGTTTACCTCGAACTCTCCCCCCAACCGGCGTTTCACCAAAACAAATATATACATATCGCACGGAACGAAAAACCCACCTCTTGCGACCCGTCCCTCTTCGGATAGAGGGCGTTCAGCCTCGCGTCGTGGAGAGTCACAGTGTGAGGATGCGTGCCGCACATTTTCATCGCCGTTATCTGAGGCGAACAAACGTCGGGGTGGGTGGCGTAAACACGACACGCCACTTATATTTTTCCAGAGGGCATTTCTACCGTCTGTTAATTTCTCAAAGTTCTGGAAATATACAACTAAAATCTGGAAAACAAATACAACTAAACTGTGCGAGAAATAAAAATCTGGAAAATGTGGATATTTAGGGGCAAAAAAAATCGTTTCGATAAGAATGGCCCTTAAAAGCCGTATCTCAACCAGAAAAGGGTATTTTGGCGCAAAAAAATGGACGCGTCTGTTGAACGACTGACCTCCGACTGCAGGCGCTTGAGCTTCTTCTCGCTGCTGGGTTCGTAGGGCGCCGTCTTATCGATGACCTTGAGGGCCACCGTTTCGCCAGTCGATGTGTCCACTCCTCGCTTAACCCTGACAAAAAAAAAACAAAACATCAAGATCGATCGGTGCAAAATCAGGAAGTGTCAGAAAAAAAAAAGGAACAAAAAAATGTGTCGGAACAAAAATCGATCGTTTTGTGCCAAACGTGTCGTAAAACAAAAGAGGCCTAAGAGGGAATAGTGTCGAAAAAAGAAGCTTAAGATGGAATAGTGTCGGAAAAAAAGAAGAGGGTATATAAGAGCTTACTTTACACATACTCGAGAAAGTGCTTGACGCACCCTGTGCACGACATACAGCACAATTGAACATATCATTGCACAGAGAAAGTTCGTGCGATTCCTACCCGCGTCAGCCCCCCCCCCTCTATTCTCCTCCTCTTCGCCCCCTCAAACCACCCCCTTATTTGGAGTACACCACTCACTTTCCGCTGTAGCCAACGCCGAGGGTGTCGAGGATCAAGTACCTGTCCACCATCCTTCCGTGACCAGGGGGCTGGGGGTGAGCGGCGTACATGTTAGTTCTCGGTGACGCTCCTGTTCCTGTTGTTGCTGCTACTGCTGCTGCCCCTGCGCCTGCTGCTGTTGCTGAAGCCCTTGGTGCTCCTCCTCCTGCTGCTGCTGCTGCTGCTGTACGGCCCAACGGTGATTCTTGGTTTCCGCGGGTTGACGACCAGCCACGGGTGACACTGCTGTTGGCCTTGCGCTTGCGCTCTGTTTCGGACTGTTCTGAGGCCTGGAAAAATCGACGCGCAACGTGACGGAGGCGTGCGGCGAGTAGGCGGGGGGGGGGGGGGGTACTTGAAATTTACCGGTACGTGAAATACAATAGGTTTTGTTTTTTGTTTCGCTATTTTATCGGTTTGTTTTGTGTTTCGCTAGTATACCTCGTATAGATATTTGTTTTGTATTTCGCTATTTCATCTCTAGAGGTATGTGTTTGATGAGGAAAAAAAATAAAAATCGAGTTCGATGCGATACACATCGATAAACGAAAAAACCAGAACCGACAACTAACGCTCTCGATACCGTACGAGCATTCGACTGTTTCACGTCGACTCTTGCGCTCAATATCAGCATTTAAACAAAATGAGGATGGCAGGAGATGGCAACGAAACGTTCGATGAGGTATAACCATACTATGCATCGAAGTTCGAAATATCGCCATGTATCGGTTTTCTATATATCGATACATGGAAACTTTCGATGCGGCATCCAACACTATCAACACTACACTCAAAATGGTGCGTTAGTAAGGTACATGCTTCATAGGGTACTCGGGTGCCTACCGGGGGTACCCAGCCTGATCGAAAACATAGTAAGGTACATTTCGATTACCAAAACATCTACCAGAGCACCTTATATTTCTGATCATACTGATCATGATTTAAAATATTTACTGGGTTTCGTACCTGGATACCCCAGAGCATTTATTATTAACCCCTAAAAAGAGTCGTCTTGAAAATCGTTTTTCGCTATGTATTTTTGTGTCGTTAAAAAACGGCCCTAAAAAAGCCCCATTTTTTGTGTTGTGCCGTTAAAAAACGCCCCCTCAAAGCACACCCTCCAAACACTCCTCCTATGGTGTCATGTACCAGGTACGTGTATATATATAGGGCGGCCTTACCGATGCGTCAGAGGCAGAGCTGCTGCTTCCGGACTCCTGGTTCGCCCTGCGCTTCCACCACTTCTTCTTCGGCTGAGCTGTCTGCTGCTGCTGGTGCTGGCGGTGCTCCTGGTGACGGCTGCTGCTGCTGCTGTCGCTGGCGTCCCAAGGTGCCCTAGTGACAGTCGCGGCTCCTCGTGAGTACCTCGATCCGACGTCGGGGGGTGAGCCTGAAGATTCCGACGCTCCAAAACTGCTGTCGAGAGCGGTGCTGGCATGATTTATAGAAAGGAAAAAAAAAACACAGGCGAGGTTATTTTTGCAGTTGATTTTTTCCCCGCCTACAGTACCGGCCCGCTCATGAGAAACCAGAAATCGGGCTTAGCCCTTTTAGAACTGCAGTCCCGTTATGGGGACAAACCACTCTAATTCTAAGTAGTCTGTCCCCGAAACGGGACCGCAGTTCTAAAAAGGTTAGGCTGACTTTCTTATTTGAAAAAGGGGTGTGACGCATGCTACGATAGAGGTGCGCCATGTTTTTCCCGAGCTCCTTACTCAAGGAGCGTCATACCTCACCGAAAAAAATGATTTTGGAGGAAAATAAAAGTGCTGCCGGATGAGAAATCTCATGATCGAAGTATATAATCTGAAACATATTTCGTCACAAGAATGAAAGTCCGGCGAATTTCAGTTAAGGAGCCCGATCGTTCAGAAAACGATCCAGCGAAAAAGTGTTACCTCTACCGCAGCACGCGTCGTGTGTCCCACACTAACTTCAGTATAATAGCTGTCGACTTTCTCACTTCCCCTGTAATGTTTAGGCTGAGTTTCTTGTGGGGCACTTTCGTATGAGAGGGCCGGTAGTGTAACAATGTAATTCGGGTCGTTTTTTAACCCGTTTTCTAGTGTGACACTCTAATTTCAAGTGTTTTGTTTTGTTCTAGAAAACGGGGGCGGGTGCAGTGGAAAAAGTACTTCGTATTATATTTCAGTTTTTTGTTTTCTGAATTATTTTTTTACTGATGAAAGCGGAAAGAGGGATGTTTTTTTCTTGACACAAGACAACAAAAATAGTATGTTTTCGGCGGTTTTACCTATTTTTTTCTTCTGTTTCTACCGAAAAATATCGTCCTCGAAATGTCGTCCTCGAATACTGAAAAAAAAAGCGAACTTTTTCGATTTTTCCCGAAGTATTGTAAGGTTTCGTCAAGAACGACCCTTTATCGGGCTCGTATCGTCAACCTACGACTACTCGTATACTTGGGACCTCCACCGTCTTCTTACCTCAATTTTTTTAATCGTGCCTCGAAAATTGATTACCCCTGGCGTTCTTATTCTTTTATTTCTTATTTGTGAGTCATAAACCACTAACTTGTAGGTCCCATGTTAAAAGCCTACACACGCCGTACACGCGCTATCAAACGTAACACACCAAGCTTGCTCAAGACGGAATTTCGACAAAACAATACCTCACAGCTGCTGTTGTGTTGATCACTTTTTTATCTATCGTATACCACTATGAACCAAAATATAAGGACCATTTCTACATTAGCATTCAATTGAAATGGTCCTTGTCTTGTCAGAGTGGTACGTTTCTACGTACAATATAGGGTGCGGGTTCTCACCTGTTGCTGGCGGTGCTGGTGGAACCGAAGCTAAACGATGAGGTGTTGGAACGCGGGGGTTGCTGGTGCTGCTGGTGGTGGTGGTGCTGCTGCTGCTGCGAACTGGGTGCTGCTGCCGTGCGAAACACGCCTCCAACTGGGAAAGCAGGACCGACAAACTTCGGACTACGGGGGTGGCCTTGGCTTGGAGTCGGGGTGGTCTGCTAAGGGAACGGCGGGGGCGGCGGCGGGGGCCGAGGGCAGGGGGGGGGGGGGTGTACTCATGTCGTGCACGGCCGTAGTCGTATGGCCATAGACGGCCGCGCAGGGGGGGGTTAAGAATCGGTCCCACGTTTTTGGCGACAAACTCCTTAGGAATTAGTCTCGGACAAATTTTACTGTTTTTACGAACGTATACCAGGTATGATACGTAGTAGTGCAGTGGCAGCACTTTTGTTTCAAATTTAAAGGACCGAATTTATATTCATGTTCAATAAAATTGTTCCTTTACATTTCGAGACAGAT